>CM034153.1:536203756-536741256 GCA_019776745.2 Taxus chinensis | reverse complement strand
ACTCAACTAAATATTTAATCAATTCTCTTATTTAATATTATTATTTATTTAATTTTGCGACGGTCGATAATTAACCCTTGGTTTAGCTTAATGCTGCTTGCGCCCTTTAACAAAAAAAAAATCCATAATTTTTCCATTATAATATTTGTTTGGGTTTGGGTTTCATGTGCGAATGCGGGTGTTACAGTCACATTCTCAAAAAACACATTGCACACTTTTCTAGCAGTTTCTTCTTGTGAATCATACTATTCTATTATACAATATATGCTTCATGATCGAATATTTCTAGCACACACATAATTACCCAACAACACACTCAAGTCTCATGGTTCATACTCGATTGATGAGGGTCTAAATCTGATTTGAACCTTACCACACTTGCATCATTCTACATTCTGCACATGTTCACATCTTTCTACATGCTATGCTTCATCATTTCATGATCTATATTTTCTAGCATCTAATCCACATCTTTATACATCATATGCTCCGCACTCCACAATCAATGTTTTCTAGCGTCTCATTTAATCTTTCTAATATCTTCTTCTTACACATCACATTACACCATTCTACAACCTACACTTTGTGCTCTATTGATCGGAACTTTCTAGCATACACTTTGAACCATTACCCTATAAGGCACTCTAATTCAACGGTTCATACTTGACTGCTAAGGGTTTTAATCTAAAATGAACCTCACCACACTCTCTCACTCATTCACTCACTCACACACTCTCTACACTCTACGCTTTCACGATCACATCTTTCTCGCTAACAACTCAGATCATTTCCCGATGACGAACTCTTGTTCTACTGTTCATTATTGATTGTTGAGGGGACATTTATAAATGAACCTCATCACATGCATAATCATTCACATCAATTCGGGGGACACACGGCTCCTATCACACTCATACTACATTCCATTCCATCTCATCCATAACACATTGCATATCTTGGTCACATTTACTCTTGCTTTCTTATGCTTACATGTACACTTTATTACACATGCTAGATATATATCTTATATGTCATTACCTTTATCATATACACATATGCGTTCACTTGCCTTTCTAGTTGCGATCAAAGACTTTACATAGATCAATACACACAACATGGATGTTTGGCACAATACCTATTACTAGTACCATAGTGGCTCCTGGGGGCATCCACTTTCATACACTACAGGGGTTACTGTTTCATTTTTCATAGCACATTACCTTATCGAATTATACATGCTTTGACATACTTTTTATCCCCCTAACATGCTAACGGGTGCTTCATGTGTAGCATTTACTTTGTAGGTCTATTTTTCACCATGGTTGTCTGTTAGATTGCTTGACATTGTTTGTTCTTGTATGCCATTGTTTGTGTGATTTTCCCTTTGTCTTATGTGCACACTGTCTTCTTTTGGCCATCTCAGTCTTGATTTTCTTATGACATCATGAGTGATGTCTCATGTTTGCAACCCACTTTTTTCAGTTTACATTGTATTCTTGCATCTTAGCTTACACATTGCCTTTTTAACTTATATATTATCTTTTACATGCGTGATTGTGCTTATACTAACACTTGTTTCCTAGCCACTTTGTTTACGTGTGCCTTGGTTTCTACTAAACACGCTCCCTCCTTCTACAGGGCATCAGTTTTAACACAACGATCGGTCCTCCTTTGGGCCGCATTTTCCTCATCAATGTCACATTCACCCCAAATGAGGGGGGGAATCATTTGGGTGAATCAGTTACCCCATACAATGTTCTACAATCATAGTTTGGAACAACACAATCATTATTCTCACACAAGGCTCAAAATCAAACTTGGGTCCTTATCACAACACATACACCAATGCCTAGACTAGGAAAATAGCGTTTGGGAACCCCCGACCCTTCCTAGATGCTTGTGACCAGAGGGTAGTTACACCAAATTTTTCAGTTCATCATAGTTTACAACACTTCACACATTGGATTTTACATGGCACACAGTCCTTAACACTTGGCATGCATGTACTACACAACATTTTATACTTTCACGTTGGATCAAATTATTCGAATCAAATCAGATTTTCACACACCATCTGCAGTGGTGTTATACATTTTTGGAAGTAGTTAAAGGTTCGAGGATGACACCTGACTTTTCTCTCTACAATTCTTCCATTCTTAGCATGAGATCACCCAAAAAACTCACAGTCAGCGCAACTGGCGTGAGATCGCCCAAAAAAATCGGTCTTCTACAACATTTTTAGGATCCTTTCTACACTTTTCTCATCATGGATCAAGTGATGTTCATTTTTCACATTTTACATACTTTTTACTTATATACATGAGTATCTGACTACTTGTTCATTCTTCTCTTTTGCAGGTTTGTCCTTATGGGAAGTGGTAGTTAACATCATCCTACATCAACATCATCCTACATCAAAAACATCAACAAAAATTGATGCCAACAATAGGTATAATAGTCGACATCGATGAATACACTCTCGCCCTAGGGTCATTATCATCATCACTTTTTACACTTTCTCCTCTCTAGTTTCCACGCTTCACACTTTTATCACTCCACACTTTTTCTTGTTTCTTGACACACTTTTTTCATCGATCTACATGGTTATCAGGCACACATCTCTTATCTACTTTATGTTATTGAGTATTCACTCAACAACATAAAGTGGGGTCAAATCACGCACTTTGGGTATATATCTAGTCTTGATTACATATTACTATTCATATGATTCCTAATTAAGAAAAGTACTAATTAATCCATGTCTTTGGACATATTTGCTTTCTTGATGCTGTAAATTTTGGTCTTACACTCTTTCTAGCTCAGTCTGTCTTTTCACACCTTGACATTTCTCATCTTGGACACCAGCACCCAGTTAGGACGCCAACATTAGGCGCACCCATTTCCTCTGGGCACCCGTGACGTCTTTGTATTGTGTTCACATCTTTTGGGTCCTTTTTATTTGTTTGAGCATCTTATCTTTTTGGTAATCGGCATTTTCAAGTTTAATTACGAAATCCAAACAAGGGAATCATATAAATATAAAGTTATGTGATCATAATAAAGGAGGAATCACTAAACATTAGCTATTACCACCTAAGGTTGCATCCAAAAGCTATTCAAGAGCATTCAAGCATCAATTCTAACATTCATTCAAGGGCAAAGGGATACATTATTCTACATACACTTCATAGGAGGGGAAGTTCATTCTATTATATGCACACATCTTCTACATCTAGTTATTACTTGTTATCCAGTATGATACACACAATAGCCACCTCGGGCACGATTCTGCACACATGCATGCATAAAACTACATTGGGTCTGAAATGTAGTGCAATGCTCAGTCGTAAGATCACTGGTTTGACAACTGAGGACAACTCGACCCCTCATTTATATTCTTTTCTTTTTGGGATTTGATGTGCTTTTGAGGGTTTTGCAGGTTATTTCTTTATTACAGGTTATCCATGACATATGAAAACTTGGTGCGACATACTAAAACAAAGAGCGAAGGATAGAGAACATCTCGTGACCCTCCAAAGGAGGTTTTTTGAGGTTTTGGGAAGACATAGGCACCAAAAACTAGTCTACAGTGCCGGGAGGTGCCCTTGACCTATCATGGGTTCTCTAGTCTAGGCAGATCATGTGGTTACACAATTTTCTAGGCCTTTATGCGACACTTGTCCTTCTTTGTTTATCAGTCTTTCACTGCGGCACTATCTGGGATTAATTGCGAAACAACTAAGTCCTTTTATCTCCTCTTTGCAACTAGGGTATCATTATTTTCTATCTTAAGTTGCTTAGGTCACTTTTATATTTCATTGCTTATTTATTTACTACTAAATTGCAATCAAATTCAGGATTTTATAAATTCTATATTTGTTTAATCAAGAGTCAACTATGAAACATGAAATGTAGAAAGTGAATGTATAGAAGTAGGATATGGTCTAGTTTTAATTTCCATCAAGGATAAACTGGAAGTGATATTGAGGGAAAACAATGATGCACCAAAAAGGAGATATATAATTGGTATTAGGGATGAGACACTCTAATGAATATATAATGAATAGGATTTTTTGTTATGGAAAGGTTTAGGAACCCTATTTTGTAACTTTTTGGTTTGGTAAAACTAGTGATCTGTATTTCCAAGTAGGATATGATTTATATGTAAATAAAATGGCTCCCATATTTTAATTATGCATCTTTCATATCATAGGACCAGTGAGAGATACCAATTATTGGAACATGTAATATTTGTGAGGATATGCCTATTATGGACCACCCACCATAAACACATCTTGACATTAAATTTTATTATATAAACTTATAAATATAACTTGTAATATAATTCAAAATTTATATATTAAGTAATATAAATTTGACCAACTAGTGAAATTAGTTGGAAGAGTAATTCAACATAACCTTTTGGTTGTAACCAATCACTCCACTTTTATAAAGGTGATTTCCCTTGTGTGGAACATTACTAAGAAAAGCTCAATACATTAAACACATTGACATTTGAATGATTATCATGTGAAGTGATCTTGTAAGAAGCGAGAATGAATATTTTGTTGGGTTCTTCGCCTGTAATGGTAATGGAAGTCTAAAATTTTAGATAATTGTAAGTTCCTTGAATTATTGGATAATGCATTTTATGGATTTGTTATGTTTAGGGTTTGTCACGTAAAATATTGTGTTATTTGTTATTTAATTTTTTGTATTTTCCTATTTCAAATTGCTGTAAATATGTACTTAATTTAATTTATGTCACATTTTATTATAAACCATACTATCTTGTATCTTTGATTATTCTAACACCAACCATTAGAGTATCAAGTACATACATGAAAAACTAGGCACCATGAATGATATATAATAATTCTATTACTCCAGTCTTTTGGCCTATCACACTCCAATCCATTTATAATCAAGATAAGGATGTATCAATCATTTTGATCACATAGTTTTTTGTTGTGATTATTTTTTTATTTTTCCATTTTTGTTTTTGATATTGATATTTTGATTTCTTTATTTATTACTTTTACTTTTTTATTTTCCTCCTCCATATGGATTCAAAAGTCCAACATTGGGTTTATAAGATTACATCACTAAAGCACTAGCATGAATGAGAACCTATAAATTAAGATGCCTAGATTATCCTGAATTTTCACCTTATCAAAGAGTGTGATATTATCTCTATATTTAAGTAAGTTTCAAGTGGGAAAATGGGATAATGATAATGGTGACTATTAGTTAGTTTGAAAATTGAGATTATACACTGATGTCATGTTAGTAATTTACCATTGGACGGGAATTTTTACTTCAAAAATATGAGTGACATAAGGTTTAGAGGCACATGGAAATGTAACTTATTAAAATGTAGTAATGTGTATGCGTACAAAGGTAAGCACAAACAGTTTTTAAAATTGAAGGAATCATGTAGTAATGTCATTATATGGTCAATGTAACCCTACATGATAAGTCTATCATAAGAAATGCTATAGAAAAATCTAACTGGGGAGAGGTAGTTAGGTGATAAGATAAACTAAAAAGGGAAGAAAACAAGGAAACATCCAAGGAACCAAAGAGGAGACTCGGGGAATAAACCCAAGACATAAAAAATACTAAATAATGAACATCTGAGGTGATCAAATAACAAACCCAGGGGAATGAACCTAAGAGGGTACATTAAAATAATAACCATTTAAGGTAACCATGGTGAAACCCGAGGTGAGAAACCCAAAATGGGATAATGAAAATAAATTATTATGTAAAATGAGAGGAGAAAGACACAATTGATAGTAGATAGACACAATAAGGAAAGATATGGAGTAAATAACAGGTAAACAAAAGGGGAGAAGAAAATAAGTAAATTCTATATATAATTGTAATAACCTAAATTTTGTCTAAAGCACTTAACAATGTCAATTATTACACTTTTTTTTATAAAATTAGACTATTAACACATATTTAAGTCAATTTCTGTATATTTCTTCCTTTCGGAGTAGTCACAAGTTCACTAAGTTAACCTTGTTTTCCCAATTTCCACATTCAAGATCACTTGTAGTCTATATAGGATCCTTATATGACCTAAAAAATGATATATCATTTCTACATCCTTGAGTATTCGACCTATAAGTTGGATTCTTAGCCACGTTGATATTTTCTTTTCCAAAATTGTCTACTTATTAAATTCGTTTAAGAAACTGACCACCATCCATGAACCATGACCCTATTGTTTTTTGTTTGATAGTTAAAGCGGGTTGAAGGGACTTGTTCCCTATTTACAGTAGCAGAGGCCAAGCCATGAGAATTCAGAAGAAAACATTATCAAAACATGCTACCCAAAAGTAGTTGGGTATTTACGAACAAAAACTAGCACCTAACAAATTACACTATAACTATATAAACTTTTAAAAAGGGAATCACTCCCCTAACTCCATCGAGACAAAAACACATGTTACCAAGGATGCCTGACCCAAACCATCTTATTCTTCCAGTTCCACCTTCACTATGCCAACAACTTCAACATTCGCCCAACCCAACTAAAGAAAATCATAATCTCCCCCCCACAGTCTCCCTCAACTCGGCCCACCCAGACGAGACTTGTTCCAATGGACCACTGAGGGCTTGTACGTTCAGGAGCACGAGGTGGGCATGGTTAGTAGTACGATCCCGGGCATACACCACCAACCACTCAGTAAAAGCCAACAAAATGTTGAACCTCTTCTCAAGCTCCTTGAAAAGTCCCACATCCACCCCAAACGCGCTTTGCAACAAATCCTCTGTAGCCCAGAACACCAAACAACAGTTCGCCACTTTAGAGGCCAAATTTCCATAGAATGCAAGTCTAAGCCAATGTAAAGCCAAATTTACCACATCCGATTTTCAAGAACGGATAATCCACAAATTTTCCACAAACACAGAGGCGATGCCATTGTTGACACACGACCATCCTTCCACAGATAAAAAACTCCCCCTAAAATGGCATTGATGGCTTCCAGCTCTGCCACACAGGTAATCAGAAAAATCCTCTTCAACCGGTTATCCGTAATCCTAGACTGAAATGCCATCTCCCTCAAATCACAGCTCAAGGCTATACGCGGAAGACGCGGGGCAACTATAATAAGCAAAAAAGAAAAAGAAGCAAGGAGAGACCCTTAACGCCCACCTTAAATAGGCCAAGCTCCTCACACAAGCGCACAATCATACAACGGATTCACTTAAGGCCTCCTTGCGTGAAATCATTATCTCCAATCCTTCCCATGCTTTGGCATTGAAGGCCACTTTCTCCATTTGTACTTGATCGATCCCTGCATTCGCTAACCTATCAACACAATGATTACATTCCCGAAACACATGCTTAATGTTCTAGGTACTAAATTTTTTGAGTTTCCAAAGGACCTTTTTGATTCCTATGTCCAATTTCCAAGACAGAGCTTTCCTCTTAATGAATGCATTCACTATTACTAATGAATCCCATTCTATCTCCAATTTATCCACATTCAGGGATGCAACCATGTCTAGGCTCTTGTTTAGAGCCTGTAATTTGGCTGAATTACAAGTACCATCCCTGAGCTTGAAGGAAACCACCCCAACCACAAGGCCCCTTTCATTTCTCACAATGCAACCAACACCCGAGGTGCCCCGGATTTCCCTTGGTTGCTCTGTCAAAGTTGAGCTTGTGTACCATGACCCTATTGTTGAAACAATTAGTTTTTAGAATTAAATATCTTCATATGTTGGCCTAGGAGTTACGTTTGTTCAGACTTGGGTGGAAAATTGACAAAATAAATCATGTATAAAGAAATGCCCTAAAGGCTTTATGAATCATACAACCACCTAGGAGAACATATTTCAAAAGGCTTCACACTTATCCTAAATCCTCCAAGAGCATCCTTGGAAAATTCCATGAGCCAAAACTAAAGTTAAAAGGTTAATTTTTCATGTTATCAAGTGTCTATTTCTGAGTGAAGAACATTCTAAGTGTAATATTGATCTCATACTTATATATCACATAGGAATGTGGGAGAACTATGTGTGGCTTACTTCCTCTATTAATAGTAATGCAATACTTCCTATATTAATAGTAACACAATGCTCACATGTAATTGGTCTATATTAAGGTCAATCCATCTCAAAAACTCTTGCGGGATTTTATTTTTCACTATTGTTCTATATTTCTACAAGATTTTATACAAGGGAGAGACCAAATAGGTTTTCTCACACGAGTTCACAATGTTCTAGTACCCTGATCCTAAAGTGAAAATAGTGAAAAAATTATACCATTGAAACATTACATGTCGATTAGAGAAGTGCAAGATAGGTTCTGAAAATATTTGGACAGAGTTACTAAGGAAAACATAATAAAAATTCTCTATTGATTCAATCGGGTTCATACAAATAAATAGGCCAAGTATCTCCTATATTTTAGGAGTTTGGCTCAACCACTAAACACATAATATACTCCACCAAACTATTGACATAAGTTGTTAAAATACGACTTACTTACAATAGATTTTACTACTCATCCATACCTTGAAATAATAATGCGAGCACTAAATATAATGATTTCCTAACATTCCCCCCTTAGTGCGAACATGGGAGAAAAACAATCGCACTTCCTTCACAACTTGTCGCTCATGTGTGCTCATAATCTAGATGGTTTTTCAAGACAACAAAAAACCTCAACAAGGATGGTTTTCCAAGGACAACCAACAACCTGCAAGGATAGTTTATAGGACAACCAACAACCCAAACATACGAATGGTTTTACAGGACAACCAACAGCCCAAATATCACGAAATGTTGCTTTTCCTCGTGCTTTCAACTTTTCCACTATATTTTCACATCAGAGAATTGTGTAGGAAACACTATTCACTGATTACAAATTTGATAAAAGAGGAAGAAATGAAAATGGAACATTGAGATCATTTTCCTCCCCCTCAATTTGAAATTTCCACTTATTCATGCAAATCAGGAACTCTGAAATAGAATTATACTGCACACAACTGAAAATGAAGCATATTAGACACTAGAACTATTAAATCATAGCAAAAAGAAAAATACACACCACAAAATGCCACCACAACTTCATGTGGCCGCATCGTTGGTGACTGACGAGAGGTCGTTGATCGACCTCCAACCTCCGATGCCTCCGTCCTCCAATATACTTGATGCTAACTCAGTTGAATGCGAACATGAATTTGCACATTTGTTTCCACATTGTTTATTTACTCTTTCCCTCCCACAATGTGAAATACTTTATTTTTCGGACGTCGGGTAACATTGAAAATGTGTCTAGTTTTTATTATTTTTTACCTTTTACAAATGTTGACAACACAAATTATAGACAATACTTTGACTTCTACGACATAATATGACAATTGAATTAATATACTTCTGACATTGACAACATGACTTTACATTTGATAATGACTCTATTTAGTATTGACTCTTGATTTTGAAAGTGATGACACACCAATAACATGGAATCGATACTTATCACTTGATAAAATAACATACAATGGAAAAATAACTTTTTAAGAAATGATGAATGAAAACCTAATATAGATCCTATAGACACAATTTTAACTATTAAAACCTGACCCACTATAAACAATGACAATTTTAACAAACAAATCAGTCTTATGCCTTATAAATTTAAATGAACAACTTTATATTAACACTTAAAATGACATAAAACATAACTTTTAATAAACAACCTAAACACTTTAACCAGCATATAAAAATACCTTTTTAAAAATTGGTTCCTATCTAGACATTGAACAATGGAAGATACCCGAGAGTGAACAAATACCATAGATGAGCTTGATTGAAGCACAAAGATTATCTTGCATCGAAATGAAGAACACATGAGGGATATATTTGATGAGTTGTTAACAGCTAGCGAACGTGGGCAGAAACAAAATTCCGGTGCATGCTTATGCCAAAGAGGACATTGCTCTTTAACAGCCGGGCCAACTGTGCTGTAGAATTTAACAGCTCTAACCTGATATTCACAATATTTGAAGCTTGGAAGGAATGCGTTTGTAGGAACTAGCGGATGTTTGCACACAGTTACACGGATTTCCAACATCATCTACTTAAGAAATACACCAGATCTCAAGATGCTCCAACGTTTCTATAGAATCTTTGCAAGTAGATTCAAATCTTTAAGAAATTATATATTCCAAACAACCAGATCTGATATGAAGTCGTTAAAGCGTAGATGAAGATATAGAAAATGGTAGTTCTGAAAGGAATCCACATGAGGCTGAGGGAGAACGTATAGGGTGGTAAGATCTGAATCAGATCCGAGACCAATGAGTCCAATTTAGGCGCGTTTGCGTTTTTATATGCTTCCAATCTGAGTTATCACGCAATCCACAAGATCAATGTATCTTTCAACCTCAAAATATTTCCTGACTGCATAGATTATTGTCAAATTATAATAGTATTGCCATGCGTAAGGCTGGAAAGAACGGCGCCTTTGAACAGATATTCGACTCCAAGATTTTCTTTAAAAAAAAACAGATCTGAATTTGCTTCTTCACAAGCCCATCCAGATACGCTGAACAGAATATGCACAAAAATAAGTCAGACAATAAATAACGTGTATCTTTAATTTATGTGAAATAAATTACACATAACAATGGAGATTGAAATATCATGGATCAGGGCAACGAAACATAACAAATGCGCCATATTAATTAACAAAAATACAGACCTTTCCATCAAAAAAACCCCTCTCGCTTTGATGCCAAATGAAAATATTTGGACAAAGTTACTCAAGAAAACACAATAAAATTTCACTTTTGATTCATTTGGGTACATACAAATAAATAGGTCAAGTATCTCCTATATTTTAGGAGTTTGGCTCAACCACTAAAGCCATAATATACTCTACCAACCTATCTACGTAATAGATTTTACCACTCATCTATACATTGAAATAATAATGTGAGCACTAAATTTATTGATTTCCTACCATGTTCATACCCCTAAATTAATTTAAATTATAAAATTGACAAGAAACGATGATTTTGGCCACATGTTGTCATGCTAAATATCTAGCATGTAAAATTGAATTTTTTTAGCCATGACAACTAAGCTCCCATTAAAAATTTTGTAAACCCTTCCTCTAGCCAGCCTGTCCACAATTGTCATCCTCATTATGGATCAAGAAGAATGTGCTAAAAATATTTTCAAGTGTGTTTCATGTGCAGGGATGTATGAATTAAGGTGATTGAAGAAGTCAGTGAGATTCAAGGAAGAACAACTATCCTCAAAGGCCTAGAAAGGGCCATTTTTGGCTCATTTTGCAACTGAATACCCTATGGAAGATGACAGGGAGATTCAAGCCATCTAGAGTTTTATAGGAGATAAATGAAGTTATCCAAGGTATTTAAGGAAAATTTGTGGAAGAAATTGATGTCAGGAATCAAGCAAGAAAGACAGGGTCATTTTAGGTACAGGGAATGTTATACTCCAACCAGTGAAAGATGACTTGTCTGGATGATTCATGGGAGTTCTGGGAGGAGTTGGTAAGGAAAAAAAAGTCATTATAAATATATTGATAATCCTCTACATGATGGAAACATCACTTTTTTCCAAGTCTTTGAATATTTTTGTGATAACCCAAGTCATTACATCTGCCCCTTCATGTCAAAAGTGAAATGGTGCCAAAAATAAAATTTCAGGATATTAGATCCTGATAATGTATGGAATGATCTCAATAGGTGATTTGGAGTCAAAATCATATAAGTTTTGACCCCAAAACACCATTCCATGCTCCCGGGGCCGAAAAAGCACTCCCGATGTCCTAAAATGCACTTGGCGGGTGACATCAACATTTCAAAATAGGATTGAGTGCACTTTTTCACCCTTTGTCCCCTTGGATTGTACTTGAGGTGAAAGGGGACAAGGGGAGACACCAAAGTGCACTCCCTCATCATTTCATAAGGGTTTCATCACTTAAAACACAACTTGGTGTGTTAGGCGGAGCATGTGAAGAGTTAAGTTACCTATGTCCCCTTCTCATACGATAAGATGACCCCTTAGTACATTTACTACCATACTATGTCCCCTTGGATTGTCACCAAGGTGTAAGGGGGACACAAAAGTTCACTCCCCATGTTGGCTCACTCCTTGCAACTTGAAACTCACAAATTTTGCACCTAGAACACCTCATAACTTGCATCTAACTTGTCCCTTTCTCATTAGCTGAGACCCATGGCACATTTTCTCACCCATGTTGTATCCCTCACATTTTCACCCCAAGGTGAAAAGGGATATAGGGAACACAAAAGTGTGCTCCCCCATGAATTTCATTTCTTCTTACAACTTGCCCATCACCTCTTTTGCACCTAGGGAGCTCAAAACTTGTAAATCACTTAACTCCTTGTCCCCTCTCATGATCATACCCCCCATGGAACATTTTTGAGCTACACGTGTCCCCTTGGATTTCATAGTAAAAGGGACATAGGTGACATGAAAGTGCACTCCCATCCTTCCACTCAGCCCCCGAGGTCATGTGAAAAACCAAATTTTAGCCCCCGGAAGCCATTTTCAGCCCCTTGCATCTCATTCACACTACATCACAAGATGACACTTGGCATCATCTAGTGAAAATGCACTTATCTACCCCCATTATTCCCCTTTCACCTTTACACCCTAATTTTTAGGGTGTAACCACACTCAAACTCTCCTCAAACCATGGTTTAGCTTGTTGGGTTTGATCTGGGTTAAAAGTTACAAAACAAATGTGACTAACTCCCAACTCATAAACACTTAATCATTTTTGAAATTTAAGGTGCTATGTTTTTCTCCCTCAAAAAATCCATTGTTTCATAGTGATGTTGCTGGAATTCTTCAGAACCATCAAGTTCAAAAAACAAATTTTGCTCATATCTCCAAAACGGTGCACCCAATTTCCACCAAATTTTATCAGTGCACTCCCTCCAAAAATGCTTCAAGTTGACTATAAGAGAACTTCTATTGATGAAAAATTTACATCATCCATTTGCAATTTTCATCCCCTAGAGTTACCTTTTCAGTTCTACAGAGTTTTAGCAAATAAAAATATTTAAAAACTAGAGCAAAAGGTCCTGAGACAAAACCAAATCTTTTGAGACTAGTTTCATCCCAATCCAACACCCAGAAGACCTCTGTCTAAAAATAGTAAGTTGTGCAAGGTTCATATGTATAAATATATTAATTTTCCAAAAATAATGAAAATCTCAACATCTGTGTACTCCAAACAAGAAAAAATCATCAAAAGGTGAAAATTGTGAAAACTTACTAAAAATAGCCATCCTAGTCAGGACCTGCTAAAAATAGAAAGTTCTTGCAATTGGGCTCAAATCACTTGTATCAAATCACATTCCACATATCTCATTTATTTTTTCCACAATTACAAGGATATGAAATTGTCTCATGGTTCAAACATGAAAGAAATCCCTTATAGGCTCCCAAAACATTAGTCTCAAGGTGAATTCTATGTATGGCACATTTATATGCAAGAAAATGGATGATTCAATTCATCCTAGCAGTCAATGAAAGGGGGTATTCATGGTTGAATCACTCAAGTAGTTGTCACAAAGGTAAATTGTGAATTTCAATAGAATCATGAGGAGAAATGGAAATGATATCCACATTGCAACTCCAACCTTGTGTTCAATTCTCTTTCTAAGAGGAGGGACATTATGTGAATCACATCATGGTAAGGAACAAGTCAAGATGAACTAATGTGTGTAAAATATTGTCACTTGAACCATAGGCTACTGAGGTACCCAAGACCATCATGTTTGTAGGATCAAGAAGTCATCACAAGTCCACTCATGTGCAAGTCTTAACAACAATGTTTTTGAACACTTATTCAATTCTTTGGAGTGTGCCCACATCTCATTGAAGAAGGATATTGTAACCAAAATGTTTATAGTCCCACAAGAGGTTAGAAGTAAATAATTTCATTCAAGGAAAATCCTTCTATCTAGAGGAGAATACCTTTTTCAATGAAGAGTGAGATGAGTAAGAAGGTGTTCCAGGCATCCTGAAGTTTATTCCATTCAAAAGGAGGAGACATATTTGTCACAGAGGTGAATTTTGAAGCCAAGGGGAGTAAGGTGATGATATCCATGTTTTGACTTTGACCTTGTGTTTAAAATGATCATCATGTTTCCATGATCAGGAAACCATCTCAATCCACATGGTGTAATTCACTTAATAGTGTTTTTGAACACTCATTCAATGCATTGGAATGTGTCTGCATCTCATAGGAGGAAGTAGTTTGTAATCTATTATTCCAATTTAACAATGTGGTCGAGTGTGAGGAACTTCATTCATGATCCATCAAAATAGATTCTTCATCAACAGGAGCTTTCCCATCTCCAAATTTCCACTTCTCTTTCTTCTTCTCTTTCCCCCTCCATCTCTCTCTAACATTCTAATTCTTCATTAGGAATGTACTTTTTCACTTTTATTTTCTTATTCACTTAAGTGACTTAATTTGACATTGTAAGAGTTCCTTTTCAAAAATAAGAAAAGGACTCTACTTTCATTCCCTAGGGAATACAAAAGGTCACAAGTGATGAGATAGGTGAAAAGTCATGTGGGGGAGATGAAAGGACATTTTTGTAAGCTATAAATTGGAATGGACTTCTCCATTCCAAATGGTTGGAAATTTTTTATTGTTGTTAGTTGTTGGATTTCACTACTACTTCAAGAAATAAAGATACATTCTTATATCTCCTTGCCTATGTTCTTCCATACTCTCTCTCTCTTTCTAACTTTGTAAACATTATTAATCTTGTACAACCAAGAAGAAACTTTGTGTCTTTGATTAATAAATTCATAGAACTTTTTGTCTCCAATTTGTTAGTCTTATTATTTTCTTACATGGTTGATTTCTTATATTGAATGTGGAACTAACTCTAGTTATTTTTGGTAAGAATATTTCGAGTTCCTACTCACAACATTAACCCTCTCTCTTTATTTCTCCTACCTCCCTTTACCTCTTTACCTCTCTCCAAACTAATTTCCTCCCTTGTACATTGTACAAGTAAATTTTCCATAGGTTTAGTGGAGTATTCCTATGTGTATTCCCTGGCCTAATGGCCACCCCACAGTTTTAGTTAGTTTATATTAAATAATGGAAGCCTCCCCATACCTAAGAAGGAGGGGCTTAGCCCTATGACCGTTGGTGAAAACCAATAATCTACACTACAACAAATTGTTTCAGCAACACCACAAAACCAACCAAATGGGCCCTTTTAACCATGAAACTAAATATATGCCCATGAACCCAACCCTTGCAAATTTTTGAGTTAAATTTGTAATATATGTTGATGAATTTATCGTGAGACAATTTCTAACTTTTGTGATCATAGTTCAATCATCAAATTTGTAGAAACATGTTAGATTATTCCATTACACATCATCTATACCTTTTGCTATTTTTAGATTGTCTTTATTTATTAAACATAGTTTATTCTATATTAAAAAGTGATTGTTTATTTCTATGTTCTCAAATACACTTTAGGTTTAATAATATTATGCCTTATGTAAAGTAATAAAATAATTGGCGAACTATTCCATTGATTTAATACCAACACTAGGGGTTTCCCTTAGTACTATTATGGGTTTAGTTATTTCCTTTTAAGCATTTGATTTTGGGTCGATTTCATATTATTAGGGTTTCCCAAAAAAAAACATACTCCCACTTGTTTTTGGCTATATTTACCCTTAGTTACTCTTTTCTTGGTGTTTACATGCATACATTTATGCCACCTAAGTGAGATAGATATGTTCCACATATTAGATGAATCTCTAGGTTGAGTGGTGCTATTTCTAATCATATTCAAATTCCTTTTAGTCAACCCCATTATCATTTCCAAAATAAATTGCTGAACATTAAATAATTAAATACTTCTTCTATTGTTGATGAAAATTTACATGATGTAAATACAAGTGAAAATGTAAATTAAGATATAGGTAATTTTGAATATCTAGAGGATATTGAAAACATATTTTATGAACATGCTTTGTGAAATCCTCATTACTCAGATAATATTGATCCTAATAACCCTAAGGATATAGATCCAAGATGTGTATATAAACTTTCTTAATTTCATGTAGAAGTAAAAATCTCCCCTTGGGATATTGATACTATATTATGTATGTTACTAGAGTCCCATAATGTAAAATAACCTAAGGAAACTATATGATTGAAAATCAACACACGACCTTCAGTCGTACTCGACCTCCGAGGTTGTGTAGGGACAACCGATGTAGAATGAGAGGAAGGTTATGGGTAGCGAAATATAATGAATATGTGATATGTGGACGGAAATATGGCAAAATGGGATGAACAAGTTATCAAGGAAAAATAATGTCCTCGACACATAATATCAGAATATGTTCATCAAGGGCAAGAAAGGCCCTTCTAACCTGAATGGGTCTAATGGATGGGTTGGAAAGAATAGCCATAAAAAGACTCCAATCAATGTCGAGTTCCAAGGAAATCCTTTCTAATGGTTGTGGGATATGTGGGAAACCGACGAGTGCCTCGTAATGATGTCCAAAAAACGTCATGGAATAAGCGAGAGAGGCATGGTTTCACGAGATATAAATTCAATTAGCTAGGGAGGTCTAGAGCTTGTAAGCTTTGTTGGTTTTGAGGTTCAGGACGTTCAGTTGCGGGATAATATCAGGTGGTAGTGGCAATGTTCAAAAAACCAACATACGTAAGCCTATGTCAATGTTTGTGAGTAGTTTAGGCCCGTTCGGTTGGGGGACCCTATGATTGCTACGTATGTTCTTGGCTACTGTGGTCCTTGAATGGTCATGTGTGCATTTGTGCGATTTTAATCTATGAAAGTAAATAACAAGATAATCTAAGTAAATAAAAGCTACACTATGTTTTTGTATTTTCCAATATAGAATAAATAAAGCAATAAACAACAATCGAATCTACCTTAAACTAATCTTTTTGTATTTTCTAGAATAGTAGAGGAAAACGAAGAAATAAATTGCCTCTAATTTAATTAACAAGTTCTATTACAAATAAATAGTTAGATGTAACTATTTATCTGTGAAATGATGTATTTAATCTATTGTAATTTAAATGAAGATTTTTCCAATTAATAATTGTGGATTATCAAATCCTCTTCCCATCTCAGAGACACAGGAAGATTTTAAGCTTCTAAAAAGCTTTTCTTCCCTTGCAACTTCCTGTATAAAATGTGAGAAGATTTAATAGAAAAAAAATTTGCAACAAATTTTTTATTATCTATGGTGATATAACAAGCTTCCTCCAAATATTCTTCCCTAAAAAATCCACAAGGATAGGAAGGAGAGGATCTATCACCAGAAACTTCTATAGAAGATGTGAAAGCTTCTTGGAAATGATCTAACTATTTGTAATAAATAAAATGATTTCTTCTACTCTAGTTGATAAACATGAGGCAATGCCAGTTGTGGTATCACTTTGTCCCCTCAGTTATCTTTACCAATCGTTTGTGTCCATGTGAGTCCAAGGAACTGGGAATGCAAAGGAAGCAACAAGAAGAAAGTGCTGGAGAAATGACAGCTTGATGGCAATCTGGTTACAATGCACGCATAAGAAAGACAACGCAAGAGAATAGAGCTTGGCTGTGTATTTTCTAGCAAGATTGTGACAACTCAACTAAGCAAGATACACAAATAATCTCTATCCATTTGCTTCAGAAGAAAAGATGGCTTTATAGAACACAAGTTGGGAAATGGTCTTAGCCATTTGGTAGTAATGGGATGCCACATCACAACAAGAAGAGGGAGTTCAACACTCAACAAACAATTAGAAGTGGAAGAGGGGGGTTGATACGAATCAGTCAAGATTAAAATCAGCCAAATTGATCAAGAAACGTGCACTAGAGGTGAACTGGAGTGAGTTAACACACGTCCAATTCATGTTGGGAAAGTTTCAGACAATTCACACGAAACCACCACCTAGTGCAGAGTGGCGATTACGTAACCACTGCCCAGGCAAGGTGACATTTTTGTAACTAAAGGCTAAAAATAAAGGAAAACAATGCAGAAAGCCATGGAAAAGCAGGAAATAGCTAAGGTAATCTAAGCTACAAATATGAATTGCAAAGAGGTAAAGGGGCTCAAACACCTTTGGAAAAGATAAGAATCATCATTAGGGATGTTTGAACCATTTTTGACAATGTAACACGTGTAAATTTGGGTGTTTACATATTGTCCCCTAAGAGAAGTGTTTTAGCCATGAAGAGGCGTAAAACGTAGAATCCAAGTATGGCGTTCCCAAAATGGGGAGTTAGAAGTTATACCTGACACACCTGTGTGTCGAAGTGACACCTTCCAAGCTCCTGCTACCTACAAAATGTAAACAAGACTCAAGTGCAGATAGATATGATATCGAAAAATAAACGCTAAAACAAAAAAAAACATGAGGAATTATCCTTTACACAGGGATAAAAGTATACCTAAGTCAGGGCTCTAGCCCTTCAAAGCACACACACT
Source organism: Taxus chinensis (assembly GCA_019776745.2). NCBI lineage: Eukaryota > Viridiplantae > Streptophyta > Pinopsida > Cupressales > Taxaceae > Taxus > Taxus chinensis. The sequence goes on along the minus strand of CM034153.1, from coordinate 536,722,734 downwards.
CAACACGAAGTTAAAACAAAGCATATATATATATATCTAAAACCATCATTTTCAAATTCATTTGTACTTGCCCTCATAGTGATTTTGGAGCTCTAGATTACCTGCAACCGTTTTGAGTGCGGATACAATCAAAACGAAGAGTGTGACATCATGATCATGGCCTCATGAGTGATATTTCTAGTGGCTAGATGTAAGGTTAGCATTTAGCATTTGTTTATTTTAAACCTAAAATGTGAAAAATTGAAAAATCTACACCTAGGAGGGGTAATTTTTACAAATATTCCAATCAAAATGTTCCCTAAGGGATCTTCTTGGTGGGTATAGCTTTTGTTTTATCCAAAACGGTCAATTTTTTCATTTTTTGAAGTTTTTGGTCAAAGGGGATGTCTTGTCCGTTCTGGACGTGACTGCCACCCTGCGTAGGGTGGCGGTTGCACAATCACCATGGTAATTACGCAACCACCACTCTATATAGGGTAGTGGTTTTGTAATTGTCTAGGAAGAACCTTATTTTGAGTAACCTAAGTGATTTTTTTTGGATTTTCAGTTGTTTTGAATTGTTTTTGATGAGCTTATGTATCGAATCATGTTATTAACTTGCTCTTTTTCATTTTTTTGGTGAACACAAGGACTTGTACATTCGCTGGAGTCAAGCCAGAGAGTGTGATTGGCTATTAGGAATTATTGATCAGTTGTCCTAGGTAGAGAGGGACGTGTTACATAGAGTTGGCATATGGAGGATCTCTCAGATGCCATTGATAACACCAACCACATACTGTGTGATTTACTAAGCTACTGGGATGTCGATCGGAATACTTTCTGATTTCCCGGGGTTAGAGGAGAGTGGACTATCACTCTCGAGAATGTTTATAGGATCTTGGGTGTTTCTATGACTGGTAGATGGTTAACACTAGAGAAAGGTTCTCCAATTACATATAGACAGTGGGCATCGTATATGGGAGATGATGGGGCATCCAATGTGGGCGCCAAACAGGGTATACAGAAACTTTCAGTTGCCTCCGCACCTATCCCAACTCTACGCAAGGCCATTATTGGTATTTTGGCTTCGCGTTTAGTGGGAGACAAGGGCAGGGACAAGCTCTTGTACTGTTGGGATCCTATCATTATGGCTATTGCGTAGCATGAGAGGATCTTTTCTTGGGGTGCAGACATTCTTGGGACCACATACCATGACTTGTACCACATTGTGAGGCTACAAGGGAAATACCTAAGTCACCCTACCTTGGTGATGTGCTGGGTCTACGAGCAAATTACCCCCTACTAAAGGGGAGTTGGTATATTAGATCCGGGGGCTATCAGAGTCGCTAGATGGATGGTTTTGACAGTTCTTAGAGGGGCGCACCAGCCCTTTGCCACACTGACCATAGATGACTTCATTGTGAGGCCATACTAGGATATGGTTGGGATATGGCGTGATGAAGAGACTATTCTACTTACTTGTGGTGGTGCGAGGAATTTAGTGGACATGACAACTAGGGTGGTGTTATTAGCTAATTTTGACTTCGTCAAATTAATAAATGTGAAAATTTTATTTTTTTTAAAAAGTTTTCTTTTAGGTGATTTATCACCCTCGCCGCGATCGTCTTATTCTTGTGATCGTTTTGGTTTTCGTTTCTTCCATTTCGAGTGAAAACTCCTCCCTCTAGGTCACAAACCACGCAAATAATTAATTAATTAATATTTAACTAATTTATTATCCTTTTATTTAATAAAATTAATTTTATTAATTTTGGGGGTTTTTTTAATAAGAGAAATGTTTTTTTACCGGAGCTATGGACCGGGGGATTTTTGGGTCCCCTCCCTTATTACAAATTTGAAAAAAGTAGAAAAGCAGGGTGGCACTAGTAGATGAAACAATAAATGAAAGCCACTCTGGTACTAAAAAAACACAAGAGCCCAACTATGGCCCAGAGAAAGGGACGACATAAAGAGGGAATTATTTCCCATGCTGGTATGGGAAATAATAAAAAATATTTACAAACCATCCCTTCTTTCCTTTTCTTCTCGACACCTCATGCCACTTGCCTTGATATGAAGTTGTAAGCAACATGAGATTATTTTCATTTGAAGCTTCGACGTAATTCAAAAAATTATCTGGCTTGGAATCTGATTTTCTGGGTGAATGCCCCCACTTCGTGCCACTTGCAACTTCCTTGAAATTCAAAGTTTCTTTTGCTAAATTTTCCACCACATTCTCATTGCTCATTTTACTTGGATCATTCTTAAATATCGTGGCCAAAAATAAATATGGACTCAAAGTTCCCCATCCTGAAGCACCCTTCTTAAATTTTTTGGTATTTTTGTTTAACGGAAATAAGGTGTGTAGATGTCCTGGATTTTTGCAAATTCGACACTGAAAATTGATGTTCTCATAATCTAGGGGTTGGAGTCATTGTGAATTCCCAAATTATAGAGAAATGTGATCCGACAAACCTTTACTCAAATCGACTTCAATACACAATCTTGCACAAGCGCACATTCCTGATTGGATTCGTTCTGTATTTTCTTTTATAAATTTTCCCAGAGCATTTCCAATATCCTCCAAGGCATACCAAAGCTACAAGGGTAAGTTGGGTAACCTGACCCAGACAGGTGTTATTGTGACTAGGTGAGTATTGGGATTGAAATCCAGGAACCACAGTGTTAAATACAAACTAGCGTTGCCCCAAAACCAAGGGCCCTCAGAGAAAATCACTGATAATCCCCATGATCTTTGAAATGAACAACGAAAAAACCCTTTGAACATAATGAGATTTAACACTTACTTGTCCAGTTCTCAAATACACATTGATACATGGTTGTAGAAGAGGGCTAGAGTCCATTAAATCGACCTATAATGGCATCCTCCAACAAGGCTATGAAATAAGCATTGACTGCTAGATTTTTTATTTCCATATCAAAGGATTACACAATAAGATCTACTAGGAAAGCCTTATTTCTGGCTTGGCAACCCCCATTGGACCCTAGCGCCTCTTTGAAGAAATTCGGATGGGGGACGACACCACTATTTGAATTGATTTTGCTGCCACCAGCTTGAACTTTTGCCTTGAAACCTCCACCCGAGCTGTTTCCATTTTTTGGTGCTCTATTAACCCCTCACGATGGTTCCTTCAGGTCACTTTTAGGGTTCGCAGACCCGTTTTTCATAGCTTCCGAATTCACCCAGCCCGAAAATTTTCCTCCTGTGTTAGATAAGTTGTTTCATTACCTAATTTTTGAGGTTTTTAAATAAATAAATATTAAGATAATATTGATTAAAAATCAATCAAAAAGTTTTTTTTAATTTCCAGGGGAAAATAAAATTCCACTTCCAATTGCGGGGAATGCCGAATTGGCTTTCTACACCTGGATTTCCCTTTCTTGGCAAAATCTTCTTTTTTTCCCTGCTTGTGGAATTTCTCATGCTAACTGCCAACCCAACTGGATGGAAAACTGAAAAAATATCTCCCAATTTCCCACATGGGGAAATAAATGGGAATTTCTAGCCTAATTTCCATTTCCATGGGCAAACAATTGAGTTTTTTCCCATATTTCCCTAGCAATTAATTCCCACTACCCAAAGAAAGGGAAATTGGTTATTTCAACGGAAACAAATAAATGGTTATAGGGAAACTTCTTTAATCTTCGAAACAAATCCTCCGTGAAACTCTGTGGAAGAAGTTGTGTGTAAGAAGTTGAGGTTCTTTATTTCTAACTTTTTTTTGTTATTTCTAAATTCTTCTTATTTCCTCGAACATTGTAGAGATTTTTTTTCCAAAGATTCATATTCATCACAGGTTTTTGAGGAGAATAGTTTTCAAAAACTTTTCTCCACACATTGGAGGAAGTCCACATTGAGAGATAACTTCCTACGCATTATTGGAAGGAGTGGCTATGTGCAAAAAGCAATAAGAATAAAAACCCAACGTGTTTATTCAAAGAAATTTCAAGTGGTTGTTCATGTGGGAGAATAAGAAAGATATTTCAAGTTAGGGAGAGATCCAATATGGAAGAAAACAATTCAATGTTGAGGCAACAAGAGTGTAGACACTAAAATTGGGTCACACTCCCCTTGGTCTCTCGATAAATAAATACCTGTGAACACATCCACCTAACCATGGCCCCCTTCACCCCACTATAATATTAATTTAATTATTTAAATAAAATTAATTCATTATCCTCACCATATTTATTATTTAAATATTCTAATTGGGATAATGCCGACATATCCACCTCACCTAGACACCTCATCAAGCCACCTCACCCCAAGACCTATTCTTAGTAAGTTGCCATAACTAACTAAGACCTACCCAAACCCTAAAAAATCAAAGCCTACATTCCCTCTAACCATATTCCTGCATGTTATAAGGAAACTTCCATGTTAATCCATGGAGTAAACGAAATGAGATCCCATAAAATCAAGGGGATCTGCCCAATTTAGTAAGCCTAGGAAATCCCACCCTAATCGATGCTGGTTAACCTTAACTTCTGTTGGTTAAGCTGGAACCACCATCAGTTACCATTTAATCCCAAAAACAACTTTATTTTGAGGTTGGCACATTTTTTGAGAGAGAGAGATCTTCTGAGAACAAGTGAAGAAACCAAAGCTGCATGCAAGCAGAACCATCATCTGTACAAGCATAAGAACATCCCTAACCAGCACCTGAAGCAACCACGAAGCCATCTGTCTTCATGGGAGCATATGGGGAAGTTCCAGTACCACATCAAGTCCATTTCATTTGACCACCCACCATTACCAACCAAGCATCAAGTTCATACAAACAATAAGTCTTGTTAACCAACACCTATTCATTTGTCATTCAGTAGATCCTTTTACATTTGTTATTAGTTTCTGCTTCCATTTCTATTCCCCCATCATTTACCTCCATGCAAACTTGACCATATTTTTATCCACAACCTTACATCGCCTATACCTGGACCTTAATCATTCATGTGCATACCTCAAATCCATACAGACCTTGTCATTGCCCTTCCATCTTCACCCAATCTCAGATCTATCACCCAGCCAAGTTTTATTGAGTTTCTTGTACCTCGACCATATCGACGTTGGTCACCCATAACTGTCGCTGATTAACCTAAACCGATATCGGTCTTTGTGTCTTTTACCAGAAACCTAGATCAGAGCCTAAAACCTCCACCAAATACCTAAAAATTCCCAGAACCTAATCCTAACTAGTACCAGTACCCTGATAGTGACATTGACCTTCAGATTCAGTCATAGCTAAGCCTATTGTGAACGAATTTGTTTATTGTAGATGAATGAGATACCTAAATCATTTTAACTATAGTAGGATTTACTTTATCAACATTAAGTTGTTTTAAACAGTGGATTGACAACCATCTAAGAATTATCACACTTCCCAGATCTAGCACACGCTAGGCAATCCACAACATATATTATTTAAATTTTATTTGGTGGTCTTATGTTCCATTCTAGGTAGTTCCTCCAAGCAAAAAGGAATCTCTCACAATCAGCTGTGGATTTAGAAGTCATACGCGTGCAACAATCTACAACCAACATCTCAACAGGTATTCCTCCTAGCCCATTACCCTTATTTGTTTCATCAACATTCGAAGAAATGATCTAGAATCAGGTGAAACAAGGAGATCCATGCACTGCAGGGAAAAGTTTAACATTGCAATCATAGCTCCATGTTCCAGCAAGAAAAAAATCCATGCCAAGGAAACGAAAGGAATCAACACAGGTTTTGAGGAAAAGAGTTCAACATTCCAGTAGTTAGAAATCAACACAGGCAAAGGATTAGCAATATCCATGCTCAAGAAAATAAAAATATCCACGCCTGGTTTGAAAACAATTTCCAATGCAGTCAGAGAAGAGAAGGATTTTTAACACCATAGCTAAGAAAAAATCACACATTATAGAAGGTAGAAGTACCATGTTTTAGCTGAGAAGGGTTCCACACAAGGAAAAAGGAAGAAAATCCAACACAGGGATTAAAGACAAAAATCCCACACACTATAGCAGTGTTTTACATGCACCACCAATAGCAGGGAAAATTCAACGTTGAGGAGTAGTCCACACCAGGGAAAGATAAATAATTTCCATGCAACTGTTTTGAGAAGGGTCCCACGCAGGATGAGGAAGGAATAAAGACGAAAGTCAGAAATAATTATCCAACGCATTTAAATACGAATGAAAAGAAAAATTACAAGTTCAAAGTATTGCTAGAAAATCAAAACAATTATTCACATTGAAGTAACTTGAATCAGGCGAGGCAAAGAAATAATGAATTAAAAATATTAAAATTGATCCTACGTGTAGCCATTACAATCGAGAGAATTTAATTAAAAATAAATATTATTATTGTTTCTCGATCTATAACTTGAGCTTAGTCTCAATATTTTGCTTGTATTAATATTTAAAAAAAATTTAATTTGGGATCAATTATTATTATTATTTTTAAAATAATAATAATAATAATAATAATTAAACAAGCAATATTTCTCTTGTGTTGATAGTGTTTCAGAGACTAAGACCCGACACCGTTTACATCGTTTTATGTGCCTGAGTCATTTTTCTGTAAAATTCATAATGGACAAAAAATCCAATATATTTGCAGGAAAATCGAGGAAGCTAGTGGAGAAGTCAAATAAGTACACACTCAAATACGACTTCCAAGGGGTCATTCCTCCCACTTCCATCAAGTCTGCATATGATAATATCACCGACACTAATCTTGGTATGTTAACATGCAAATCAATTTTGTGATCGGGTGAAAGATGAAGGCAAGACCATATTCTCGGATAGGCTTTACCATAGTGGTCTACCCCAAGCAGAAACATTTCCTGTCTCAGTGCAATGTCTAGAGCTGGTCATCGCTGTGCAAGAGCATTATGATCCCAAGAGATGAGGGATTTATAAAGGATAATCGTGATCCTTTCTCTTAATCACACCAGAGCATATTGAGGAATTGCTCAGCATACCTGACTTCCCTGAGAATGCTAACATCACTCGAAAGTCAACACAAGATTTTTGGGATGAGGAACCCCTCAGGTGGAGCAAGATGGTCAATAACAACTGATTAGTGACCAAGAGGCCTCGTGTTGACTGGATTCCTAAGGAACTGTACCGCATTGAGTTCATGGAGGAAATCGATGACATGATCACTGTCCTGAGTCGAGTCTTCGATCTACCCTCTGCGAGGATTTTCCACCCATGTATGTATCAGTTTATCTAGTATCATCCTTACCAAGAGAGAGTTTGTGGATTGGGCCACCATCATCAGTGATACTCTTCACAAAAAATTGATCAAAGTAAAGATGACTGGATGTTTCTACATGACATCATACCTGACTTATGCATTGGCTAGAAGGAAGCTATTTTTGGGGATAGAAACAAAAGGAGTCATGGGTCCATCAAATAATGTCTTCCATCATTATCCAAGTTAAGTTTCAAAAATAGATCTCATCATTTCAGGAGAGTTAACAATGCATTCACCTTCCACGTGATTCGAAACTTGAATAGGAATACAGAGGAAAGATTTTCTAAAGATGCCATGGATGTCATTTCCCAGTGGGGAACATGGTTTATTCAATTTCCATCTTTTTCCTACATTCATGAGTGGATTTGTAGGTACTCCATGGAATATTCCTAAGTATGTCAGTGACAAATGGGCATTGATGGAGCTTGCGCGACAACTATTCCAATTTCACTGTATTCTCAGTGACAAGCATTTTTCAGGGATTCATTTAGAAATCCAAATTGGGGAATACCAATGTCCAAATCTCTTCAGTGCACAACTCATGGAGAAATATTTTTCTCTCATCACTATTCATCCATATGTGAAGAGATTTAAATTTTCTATCAACAGGATATATGAAGAAAATTCTTGGTGCAAAGTATCATCACAACCCTACCATGGAAGATTTTTGGGCTTCCTGTTCATATGAACATGAAGTAAAGGTGATATTTTTCTCAGTTAACCCTTTCTCAAATCAAGGAATTTCACATTAGAAACCCTCCAGATTCATTGGTGGATGATGATGAAGATGTTATTGATCCCTTCATATGATTTTGTTTCCTTTACTCTGTTGTCCCGAATTGATTAGACCAAAAGAGATGAATTTTATCTTGATAACCAGAATCAACCTATCCTTGAAAGAAGCATATCTTGGTATAAAAGAGAACTTGCCAAGTTACTATCAATTCAAGTTCATACCCTAGGAGTACAAAAATTTCCAACTCGAGGAGGTCTCTAGTAAACCAAAGCTTCTTCTCAATCAACCTCCATGCCATCTATCCATACGTATCAGGTAAGAAAAGAGTGGTTTCCCAAATCCACTTCTATAAAGAAGGTGTTGCAAGGTGAAAAATCCAAGGGTCCTAGCCCTAGTGAAGGAGGAGAGCATGTATCAGGAATTTACGCTTCAAGTAGATATTCTTCTACCACATTGTAATAGTTTGAGGAAGCTCATAACAAACACTCCTTATCTGTTTGTTGCACAATAGTCTACTCAAGTGCAAGTGGTTTAAATATTAAATGATTTTGAACCTACAGTTCATGAAGATATTTCTCTAGGTCTCCTTGATGTTCAAGAGGTTTATATCGAGGTTATTTCTCTATGGAGATTTAAGTTTTGGAAAGGATTCTTACATAATCTAATGATATTGAGAACAATGTGAATGTCGCTTCAGACTCCAGGCTCTTGTATGGGGAATTGGTAAAGGAAACTCCTTCTTGGGTTGATTGTGAGATCAAGAAAATAAATAGGGTTGTCAAGGAAATTAAAATTGACTTTGATGCCCTTATCAATATTTTGAATGAGGTCATTCCTAAGAATCCTAAATTGTTCTCACAAATAATGGTGGATGATGACGAGAACAACTTTGCAGATCTTGTTGTCCCACAAGTTGATGAGGAACGTAATGCCATGACACCAATTGATTATTAGATATCCAGACTTGGACTTGAGAAGTCCACATTGGAAATTGACATGGCAATGGCCAGTGATATCAATTGATATTGTGCTAAATAATCTTGAGAAATATAAATCTCAGAACTCTCATATCAAGGCCAAAAAGAATCAATTGGCAGAATATGTTCAACATCTGATAAATCCAATATCATCCACTTTCCCAATACCAATGCATTGGTTTCCCCTGATGAAGAAACTCTCAATCCATCAAAGGAGATAAACACATTGGGCCATGTCACTAAATCTTGGCTTTCAAATATTCTCATTTTTTTGAGAGATACAATCAAAGTATCCATAAAGCTCCATGAATATATTAGTGCATATCTTGATCCAATTCTTTATTTTAAGGAAACTTTTGTTTCTAACATATCAAATTTGGATGAGATATTTCCTAGTCTACAGGAGATAACAAGTATGCAATCTTCAACTTTAGCCATTGAAGGAATCCTTGAATTTGAATGCATCGAGGGACAGGATTTCTTTGGTGTCTACATCTCAAGTCAAGGAAGACACTTCTCGAGGATTCTATGATCCATTACGAGAGTGTATGCAATGAAGCCTTCACTTCACTTGCCTCAATTCAGGAGTTCATAACTTAGATCCCTTGTGATCTTGTAAATGAGCAAAATAAGAGGCATTCATCATAATATGTTAAAGATAAATTTTCACAATTGTTCAAAGACATGTACATTCCTGCCATCAATTTCTCTTTAGCTTCAATAGAACGTTGCATCAAATTAAGGAACTTGTTTGAAAATTTTCAATCAAATATGGTCAATCTGAATGAAATGCTAGGTAGGATCTTGGAATTTTAGGTTTTTTGTGAGGTTGTGCTTCGACCGAGTGAACCTCCTAAGGAATAAATGATGTTCGAAACATTGGTAAGGTTTATATCCTTTCAATTATTGAAGGTGACAAATCCTAATTTCAGTGATGGAAGGAGATAGATTTTCTTGTATCTAACAAAGTGGGAGAGTCCATTTCTCATACATTTGAGATAGGCAGGACCCCATGATTAATGGATAAGGCACTAGTTTTTTCATATGTTATATGGTATTTTAAGTGGGTTATTTTAAAACTCACTTTTGGAAAACTTTTTATAACTTAAGTGATTTCTATTTTTAGTTGCTTTTTATAAGTTGGTTGAAAAATGCAAAGTCATTTAAGATGCCCTATTTAATGTTCATGTAAACCCTAACTACTTTATAACCAAATTTTGGGTTATAAAAGAATTTTAGAGGCTCATTTGTAAGGTGACTTTGAGAGAGGAGAAGAAAATACTTTTGTGTGCAAGCTTTGCTTCAGGAAAGAAACTTTGTGTTATTTTGAGAAGACATTTTGGAGTTAATGAAATATAAAATTTGTGTCCCATTCATTGTCTCTTGTAACATTTGGTGTTCTTATGTTCATTAGATGTTAGCATTTTAATCTTGCATGTAAATATTGTCTTGGATTTTATTGTCAACTATATTAATATGTTTTCTAGTTCACAATGAACAAGCTTGATTATCTACTTGCTCATGTGTGTTCCCTTTTACTTCATTATTTTTTAGTTGAATCAAACTCCATTTTATTTGTGTTAGTTATTCATCTTTTCTTCTTTCAATATTAGGCTCTACTTTTACCTAACTCTTGCATGTTCCTTCCATTCATTCCTTTCCATTACTTTCCTTCATTCCATTTCATCTCCCTCGTTCACTTTTATTTCCATTGATGTTGCAAAACACCCCCCACATACAATTTTGAATGTACAATGTAAATACAGTTTTGGTTTTCAATAAAGGCAGCTCACCTTCATTGAGGAGGGATTTCATTCCCATACTGTTGCATGTCATTTGCATGTGTGAAAATCCATATGCTAACAGTTTTTGGTGACTCTACTAGGGATTCTAGAATCCTTAACAAGAGGAGGAAAATACTTTTGATGTGCAACCTTTGTTTCAAAAAGAAACCTGTTATTTTGAGAAGACAGTTTTGGAGTTAATTAAATATAAACTTTGTGTCCCATTCGTTGTTCTTGAAGGTAACATTTGGTGTTAAAATGTTCATTAGATGTTAGCATTTTGCAATCTAACATGGAAATATTGTCTACTTAGATTTTATCGTCAACTATATTAATATGTTTTTCTAGTTCACAATGAACAAGCATTGATATCTACTTTCTCATGTTTCAATCCCTTTTATTCATTATTTTTTAGTTAAATCAAACTCCATTTTATTGTGTTAGTTATTCATCTTTTTCTTCTTTCAATATTAGGCTCTACTTTTACCTAACTCTTGCATGTTCCTTCCATTCATTCCTTTCCATTACTTTCCTTCATTCCATTTCATCTCCCTCGTTCACTTTTATTTCCATTGATGTTGCAAAACACCCCACATTGAAGAATTTTGGTTTTCAATAAAGGAAACCTCATCTTCATTGAGGAGGGATTTTGTTCCCATAATGTTGCATGTCATTTGCATGTGTGAAAATCCATATGCCAACAGTTTTTGGTGACTCTACTAGGGATTCTAGAATCTGTTAACAAGTACTTGGTTAAATCTTTATGACTATCCCCTCTGCACAATCTCCAGTTCTTCAACCCAACCTTGTGCCCAAAGAATATTTTAAAGGAGACATTGCAGGCAACTTTCAGATAGTATATTGGGAAAACCGAGTACAAAATCTTGCAACAATTTTTGGCTATTGATAGAGCCATTGACAGAGAAATCTACATTGAATACCTTAGAAGAAGAGCACCCGCACTTGTGACCAGAAGACATCTTGGACATGTGTTGATCATTGTTCATGGAAGCTTCCCTCTTCCACCAAGGCAATAATTTGTATGACAATTATAGGTAAGTCACCTATCTTGCAACCAAATATTATTTTTTAAGATACTCAAGAAAACATATCATTAAATTTATGGAAAGCTATTTGGGAAAAGTCACATGTACAATTATCATTTTCATCTCCCCATTTCAGTATTGGATAACAAAGAATTTTTTAAGTTGTGAGAGTTTATAGAGTCATTCAGGTGCAAGGAGATCAAGAAAGAGAGCAAAGAGGAAATCCTGGAGCTTATCAAAACATGTCAGTGATCCCTTTATAGTAAATATTTATAAATGGTAGGAAATAGGTTTACATGAGGAGAAAAAGATAAAGGTCGATATGATCTCATTTTTTATTTTCAAGGAAATTTTGATTTCAAGTAATCTCCTTCAACGAGGAACACTCCCCGCCAATCCATAAGCCTTGCATCAAGTCTTGAAATAGAAATTAAGGGAGGAATCCCTATAAGTCAATCACTTGTTCTTGCACACATTGTTTTAACTTTGCATACCACCTTTCCCAAGATGGTAGTTAACGTACCTTTGGGAAATTCCATAGGCCCATTGGCATTACCAGCTCGACATGACCTCCCACGAGGGTCGAGGAAGATTCTTCCCAAGTTAGATGGATATTAGAAGACATCACTTAGTGACCACATCTCCACCTTCTTGTCTACATGTGAACTTTTATCAATGGAATATGAAGATGTTGTTGTTTGCCTCTTAATTGAAACATTACATGAAATTTCTGCAGATTGGTTTCATCATCTCCAAATGGATGCATTACAAATTTAAATGATATGAAAAATAAGTTTGAAGACAAGTTCACAACAACAGAAGATGTAAATGCCATTCTCCTGAACTATCCCAGGTGAAGAAAGAGCCAACAAGAACCCATGAGGAATTTCGTGGAGAAGTTCAACAAAATGCTGAACAAAGTTCATTCTGAAATTCACCCGAACCCTGATGGAAAAAAATATTTCTTCATTAATGCATAAAAACCAGAAGTGTGTTATCAACTGAGAATAGCTAGAGTGGCTACTTTGGAACTTTCTCAATCCTTTGCAATATAAATATGAGGATGACTTAATCATGGTGGGAAAATTCAAGAAAAAATCAAGAAAATTCCCTCAAGGGAAAGATTCAAGAAACCCCTAATGCTTCTGAGACCATACTCACTAAGTTGTCTAATGATGTGCTAGATTTGAAAAAACAAGTTTCTCAAAAGTAGTAAACCTGCTCCTTACAAAGACATCCTAAGAAAATTTACGTTCCCAACAAATATAGAATTGCAGGTGCTCTAGCAAGGCTTTCTATTGAAGAAGCTCCCACAAATAACCCAAAAATTGATGTTATTAAGGAAAGTGAATGATGAAGTCGAGGTCATCGAACGTTGATGAAGAAGATCCAGACTCTGGAACATCTGAACATGAATGTCGAAGAGCTTGAAGGAGAAAGTAATAATCATTTCTTGTAGTACCATTTAGAATAAGAATATGAATATGAAGAAATTTTAGAAGATATGAATAGTAAATCCTTCGTTGTCTTCACATGCTCTTAGAAAAAGGAGAAGAGTACCACTAAGATGGAAGATAAAAAGAGCTCCAAGGAAGTTCCTAAATAATCTAAAACTAAAGACACTTCCAAAGAATACAAGAAAAATGAGACTCCCAAAGAGTCCAAGATGACTGAGGTTCCCAAGGTCAAAACTAACTTAAAGAAAGGAGGATCTTTGTCAAGTCAATCATTTGATAAATCAGCTACAAATAAAGTTTCTTCTTCCACATTAGTATTGACTAAGCCCAAAGCAAATGTTAAAAGTGAGCCATCATCAAGTTCGAAAGAACTAGTATCTGAGACATCAAGTACGATCATTTTTCCCAAATTTATATCATTGATCATATCAATAAAACAAAAATTTCCATGTCACAAGAAGAGTACTTGAAGTCCAATAAGGATCAAATTGAGAAATTGGTCTATTTTATCAAAGGTGACTCTACTATTCATTCCTCTAAAGGAATTCTGAAAACTCCTAAAGATAGGAAGACTCAAAATATTGTGGTGGCCACTACACCTTCAAATGAAAAATTTGAACCTTTCTTTATGTCCTTTCTAATCAACGAATGTAAATTAAGTAATTACATTATAGATTTTATGGAGCCTCAAATAATGTGATGCCTAAGAAAGTAGCACATGCTCTTGGTTGACTTATATGAGAACATTCGGATCTTGTTACTCCATGGAGACAAGACAAGTTCCTATGATTGGGAAGATTAAAGATGCTCAAATGGTTTTAGCTCAATTTCCTCAAAAGTGAGTCAAGGTAACCATTCTAGTTGCCAACATTCCCGCTTCATATGGTATGTTGTTGAGAAGGAATTTTTTTAGAGATCTGGGTGGTTTGATTCAAATGACTGGTCTCATGTTATGATCCCTATCAGTGGAGAAATGAAGAAGCTAATGTCAGAAACTCAGAAAAATTTCATCGTAATGAAAACCAATGATCCTCATGCATAGGTATTATTTCAAAACTCAAGTATGGGTAATTATATGATGAATAGAGAAGTTCATGCACCTGAGGTCACTTGTCAAGATCCTAATGAGATCTAGACTCTTGAGTTCGATGGAAGTTGTTGCTCAACAAGTTCCGATGCAGGAGTGGTGCTTATATCTCCAAATGGTAAAATGTTTCCTTTTTCTTACAAACTTCAATTTTTAAATACTAACAACACTACAAAATACAAGGCATTAATCCTTGGCCTCCAAGTTACAGAAGAGAAAGGGATCAAAATTTTGAAAGTCTTTTGAGATAAAAAGTTGATTGTGAAATAAGTAAAAATTAGTTTCAGGTAAAGAATGATTGTTTGAGACACTACAGAAATAAAGGGTGGGATGCGATAGAAGTCTTCGATGCCTTTTCCATAGAATCTTTCCCTAGTGAAAACAATGACAAAGAAAATTCCTAGCAGTCTCATCTTCATTGATGATCCCTCATTCATAGTTTGATCAAGACAAATACACCATTGAAATGGTTTTTAGGCCAAGTGTTCCTGACAATGCAAAAAATTGGCAAGCCTTTAATGATGATCAACAAATTATTTCCTTCTTAGAAAATAGGGATAATTTTGAATAGTTGTACTTTGAAGGAAGTGGTTATGCATTTCACAAATCGACGACCTCTCCCATTCAAGAAGGATTGAGAATGAGGATCCTAGATGATGGCATCATTCAACTCAAAGGAAATAAAATTCCAAAAGGATTGGTTTCACTTGAAGAAATTTTTGATAAGCATGACAGGTTTATCAAAGAGAAAGAGCAGGAAGGACCTATGAATTTTGTTGACTATGAGCAAGTTAACATTGGTACCAATGACAAACCTCTGCCTAGTCAACATTGGTAAGTGTTTCTCACCTGAGGAGCACAAAATTTTAAACCTCCTTACCAAATATTATGACATCTTGGCTTACTCATATGAGAACTTGAAGTCTTTTCAACCTAGGGAAATGGAGCATGCCATACCTTTGAAACCTAGTGCAACTCCATTCAGGAAGAAGCAAAGACCATATAACCCAAAATTCTAGGGACAATATTCCATGAGGTTAAAAGATGTTAGATGCATGAATAGTTTTTCCTATTAAAAATTCAACCTGTATAGCTAATATTGTTCCGAGTTCAAAATAAAAATGGAGAAATTAGGATTTGCATGGATTTCCACAATCTTAATCAAGCTTCCTTGAAGGATAACTATCCACTACTAGTCATGGACCATATTCTGTAGATAGTAACTGGATCAGAAATGTTATCCATGCTAGACGGTTTATCTAGTTATAATCAGATTGAAGTGGCTAGAGAAGACCAACATAAAAAAAAACATGTTCACCACCCCCTGGGGTATGTTCACATATAGAATAATATTTTTGGTTTGATCAATACCAACGTAACTTTTCAAAGGGATATGGATATGCAATTTGCAGATTATAAAGACAAGATCATTGTGATATACCTAGATGAATTGACGGTGTTCTCAAAGAAGCAAGAAGATCACCTAAGAGATTTGGAGAAAATATTGCAAAGGTGGAGACTTTATAAGATCTCCCTTGAATCCAAAGAAGTCCATGTTCAGAGTTATGGAAGGGAAACTCCTAGGTCATATTGTTTCTAAAGAAGGAACTTAGATCAATCATGAGCATGTTCAAGCTATCAAGAATATTTCCTTACCTACAAGTAAGCCTGGAGTCCACTCATTCTTTGGGAAGGTGAAATTTTTGAGAAGGTTTTTGCCAGATTTTGCTAAGATAACCAAATAAATTTTCTGACATGATGAAAGGTAAAGAATCCTTCAAATGGTCAAAGGAAGGTAGAGAACCATTTGAACAAATCAAGGTGACTATTGCAAAAGCTCCTACATTGGTGTGTCCTGATTTTAAAAAGGATTTCATAATCTATTGTCGATGCTTCCCCACACATGATTTTGCCATCCTGACTCAACATAATCAAGAGGGAATTGAATCTCCAATTGCATTCATGAGTTCCGATTCAAGAAACATGAACTGAATTACACTCCCCTTGAGAGGCATGCATACGCGGTGGTTAGAGCCTTGAAACATTTTTACAGGTACTATGTGTTGAATTCGCACACCAAATTCTTAGTTCTAGACACCGCAGTTAAATCAATGTTGACACAACAAGAAACATGATCTAAAAGAGGTAATTGGGTCTCCAAGATCTAGGAATATGACTTAGACATCAAGCCTACCAAGTTAGTTTGAGGAAGGGGACTCTGCCAACTCATCGCAGAGAACGAGCCACGAGATGACTCTGAAGAAGAACCAGTTGAAGAAAGTTTACCACTGGTAGTTTTCGTTAGTACCATAGATGAATGGTATTTTGATATCACTTATTTTCTCACATATGATGAATGTCCCGAGAATCTGACAGCTAAGGAAAAAAGAGCTATCAAATTGAGAGCTTCCAGGTACGTCATTTGGGACAACACCTTATTCAAGAAAGGTATTGATGGCATGTTCCTCAGATGTGTTGATAAAGAACAACAACCCATGTTGCTTGAAGCCTTTCACAATCATGCTTGCGGTGGTCATTTCTCTAGACCATGACAAGTCATAAAATTTTGCGAGCACATTATTACTGGCCCACTATGTTTTCTAACACCCAAAAATGGGTAGCCAAATGCGAAGCTTGTCAACAATTTGTTGGAAGACCTAAATTGAGTAGCTTTGCCTTTAAAGCTAGTTGTCATTGAAGAACCCTTTCAACAATGGGGTTTAGATTTCATCGGGGTTCTAAATCCAAATTCCAGTGCTGGTCATACTCACGTACTCATGACAACTGAACTACTTTATGAAGTGGGTAGAAGTTATTCCGGTGAAACAAACATCTACTGTGCAGTAATCTGTGACTTCATCAAAGAGAACATTTTGGTTCATTACGGAATTCCACAAAATATCATGACAGACAATGCCACCAATTTTTCTTCTGCAGAGATGATAGGTTTTTGTTATGGGTATGGGATATATTTATCTCATTCATCAGATTACTACCCTTGGGGAAACGGTCAAGAAGAATCCAGTAACAAAAACATCATTACTATTGTGTGCAAGTTAGTCGAAGAAAATCAAAGAACTTGGCACAAATAAGTTATATGATGCATTATGGGCTGACCGCATAACTCCCAAAAGGGAAATTGGAATGTCTCCATCCCAACTCTTGTATGGAACCAATGCTCAAATTCCCATCACTTTGGAGTTACCAACATTATGATTGGCTCAAGTACAGTTGACAATGAATGCTTTGCCAATGCATTGGATAAAAGGATCATGTTCCTAAGCAAGCTTGAAGAACAAAGAAGTCAAGTGGCAAACATAGGATCGAAGAAAACCAATCAAAAGTAAAGAAATTGTTCAACAGAAAAACTAAGGAGAGACAATTTCAAATCAATGACTTAGTTCTTCTTTGGGACAAGAGGCGTGAACCGAAAGGAAAGCATAAGAAGTTTGATTCACTATGGCTGAGGCCCTTTCAAAATCAAGAATTTTGTGTGGAGATAACACATATTACTTGGCATATCCTGATGGAACTCATTTTCCTTTGCCCTATGTGTGGGAAATATCTCAAGCACTATCAAAATTGAAAACGGGTTGTCCCCCGTATGTACATAGGTAATTAGGATTTTGGTTTGTTTCATTTCCCTATTTTTTAGTTTCCTCTCTTTTGTCATCCCATTTTTGTGCACATCATCATTTTTGGGATCATGTTCATTAAATTGTTAGGTCTGGGTCTGTTGTTGCGTCTGTGAAGTCCTTGTCCCCAATTAGAGCCAGCTTGTTATCAGCTAATTTTGACTTCACAAAATTACTAAGTATGATAAATTTTTAAAAAAAAAAAGTTTTCTTTTCACATGATTTATCACCCTCATCGTGATCATCTTATTCTCGTGATCATTTTGGTCTTCGTTTCATCCATTTCGGGTGAGAACTCCTCCCGCCAGGTCGCAAACTACATGTAAATAATTTATTAATTAATATTTAATTAATTTATTACCGTTTTATTTAATAAAATTAATTTTATTAATTTTTGGGGTTTTTAATTAAATAAATATTAATAAAATATTTATTAAAAATCAATCGACAAGTTTTTTTTTAGATTTCCGGGGGAAAATAAAATTCCACTTCCAATTGCCGGGAATGCCAAATTGGCTTTCCGCACCCGAATTTCCCTTTCCTGGCAAAATCTTCTTTTTTTCCCCTACTTGTGGAATTTCTCCTGCTGAGTGCCAACCCAACTGGATGGAAAAACTGGCAAAATATCTCCCAATTTCCCACATTGGGAAATAAATGGGAATTATCAGCCTGCTTTGTCATTGCCATGGGAAAACAATTGAGTTTTTCCCATATTTCCCTGACAATTAATTCCCACTACCTGAAGAAAGGGAAATTGGTTATTTCAATGAAAACAAAGAAACGGTTATAGGGAAGCTTCTTTAATCTTCACAACAAATCCTCTATGAAACTCTGTGGAAGAAGTCATGGTTAAGAAGTTGAGGCTCTTTATTTCTAACTTTTTTTTGTTATTTCCAAATTCTTCTTATTTCCCCGAACATTTGCAGAGGAATATTTTTTTTCCAAAGATTCATATTCATCACAAGTTTTGAAGGAGAATAATTTTCTAAATGCTTTTCTCCATTCACATTGGAGGAAGTCCACGTCGAGAGATAACTTTCTAATGCATTATTGGAAGGATTGGCACACGTGTGAAAAACAATGAGAATATAAACCTTGCAACGCATTTATTCCAAAGAAATTTTTGGCGGGCGTTCATGTAAGAGTGAAAAGAAGAAAGAGATGTCCAAGTTAAGGGAGAGAGTCCACACATGGAAGAAAACAATTCAACGTTCAATGCAGGCAACATGAGAGCCACACATTGCAAGGAAAAGTGTAACATTACAGTCATAAGCTCTACATTTCAGCTAGAAAAAAATCCATGCCAAGGATGGGAAAGAAAAGAATCCACGTTTCAAGCAGGTTTTGTGCTAGGCAAGGAACCCGAGTTCAATGTTCTAGTAGGTTAAAAGGCTCCACACAGGCCAAGCATTATCAATATAAATGCTCAGGAAAATACAAATATCCATGCCTGGTTTGAAAAACAATTTCCAATGCAGTCAGAGAGGAGAAGATTTTTAATGCCATAGCTAAGCAAAAATTACATGCATTGCAGAAGGCAGAAGTGCCAAGCATTTTAGTTGAGAAGGCGTTCCACGCAAGGATTTGGTCACACAGTGAAGAAAATCAATACAAAGGGATTAAAGACAATAAGCCCACGCATTGTAGTAGTGTTTTCCCAAGCACCACCAGTAGCATTGGAAAATTCAACGTTGAGGAGTAGTCCACGCTAGGGAAAGAGAAATAATTTTCGTGCAGCTGTCTTGAGAAGGGTCCCACGTTGGATGAGGAAGGAATTCCAAAGCCAAAATTTAGAAATAATTATCCAACGCATTCAAATGCCAATGAAACGAAAAATTACAAGTTCAAAGTATTTCCAGAAAATCAAAGCAATTCTTCATGATGAAGCAACTTGAATCAGGCGAGGTGAAGAAATAGTGAATTAAAAATATTAAAATTGATCCTACGTGAAATCATTATAATCAGGAGAATTTAATTAAAAATAAATATTATTATTGTTGCCGGATCTGTAACTCGAGCTTAGTCTCGATATTTTTGCTTGTATTAATATTTAAAACACTTGTAATTTGGGATCAATTATTATTATTATTTTTAAAATAATAATAATAATAATAATTAAATGAGCCATATTTCTCTTGTGTTGACAGTGGTTTCAGAGACTAATATCCCACACCGTTTACATCATTTTGCATGCCTAAGTCATTTTTCTATAAAATTCATAATGGCCGAAAAATACGAATAAATATGTAGGAAAATTGAGGAAGCCAATGGGGAAGTCAAATAAGTCTACACTCAAATACAACTTCCAAGGGGTCATTCCTCCCACTTCCATCAAGTCTGCATACGATAATATCACCGACACTAATCTTGGCCACGTTAACATGTAACAATTTTGTGATCGGGTGAAAGATGAAGGCATAGACCATATTCTCAGATGGGCTCTACCATAACGGTCTACCCCAAACAATGACATTTCCTATCTCAGTGCAATGTCCAGAGCTGGTCATCACCTGCGTAGAGCATTATGATCCTGAGAGATGAGGAATTTATAAATATAATCGCAAGCCGTTTCTCTTGATCACACCAGACCATATTGAAGAATTGCTCAACATACCTGACTTCCCCTGAGAATACTGACATCACTCAAAAGTCAGCATGATATTTTTGGGATGAGGAACCCCTTAGGTGGAGCAAGATGGTCAATAACAACTAGTTAGTGACCAAGAGGCCTCGTGTTGACCGGCTTCCTAAGGAACTGTACCGCATTGAGTTCATGGAGGAAATAAGGTGACATGATAAATCTCCTGAGCTCGAGTCTTCAGTCTACCCTCTGCCAGGATATTCCACCCATGGATGTATTAGTTTATCTGTATCATCCTTTCCAAGAGAGAGTTTGTGGATTGGGCCACTATCATCAGTGATACTCTTCACAAATAATTGATGGAAGTGAAGATGACTGGATGTTTCTACATGACATCATATCTAACTTATGCAGTGGCTAGAAGGAAGCTATTTTTGGGGCTAGAAATGAAAGGAGTCATGGGTCTATCAAATAATGTCTTCCATCATTATCCACAGTTAAGTTTCAAAAATAGATCTCATCATTTCAAGAGAGTTAACAATGCATTCACTTTCCGCGTGATTCGAAAATTGAATAGGAATACAGAGGAAATATTCTCTAAAGATGCCATGGATGTCATTTCCCAATGGGGAACATGGTTTATTCAATTTTTTTCCTTTTCCTACATTCGCATGAATGGATTTGCAGGTACTCCATGGAAGCTTCCTATGTATGTCAATGACAAGTGGGCGTTGATGGAGCTTGCATGGAAACTATTCCAAATTCATTGTCTCCTCAGTGACAAGCATTGTTTAGGATTTCATTTCCCAATCCAAATTGGGGAATACCAATGTCCAAATCTTTAATGTGTAACCCATGGAGAAAGAATTTGCTCTCATCACTATTCATCCATATGTGAAGAGATTCCAGTTTGATATCAACGGATATATGTAGAAGATTCTTGGAGCAAAGTATTAGCACAACCCTACTATGGAAGATTTATGGGCTGCCTATTTAGATGAACATGAAGTGAGAAGGTGAGAGTTTTCTCACCTGACCATTTCTCAAATCAAGGCCTTTCACATCAAAAACCCTCTAGATTCATTGGTGGATGATGGTGAAGATGTTGTTGACCCTTCATACGATGTCATTACTTTCACTCCCTTACCTTTAATTGAGTGGACCAAAAGAGATGAATTTTCTCTTGATAACAAGAATCAACTGATTCTCAAAAGAAGCATAGCTTGGTATGAACATGATCTTGCAAAGTTACCATCAATTCAATTTCATACTCAGGAGTACAAAAATTTACAACTCGAGGAGGTCTCCAGCCAACCAAATCTTCTTCTAAGTCAACCTTTTTTCCATCTACCCATATGCATCGAGCAAGAAAAGAGTGGTTGCCCAAATCCACTTCTTCAAAGAAGGTGTTGTAAGGTGAAACATCCAAGGGTCCTAACCTAGTAAAGGAAGAGAGCATGTATCAGGAATTTCCACTTCAAGTAGATATTCTTCTACTCACACTACTAATAGTTTGAGGAAGCTCATAACAAACACTCCTCAGCGGTGTCTTACACAAGAGTCTACTCAAGTGTAAGTGGTCGAGATATCAAATGCTTCTGAACCTACGGTTCACAAAGAGATTTCTCAAGGTCTCCCAGATGTTCAAGAGGTTTATATCGAGGTTATTTCTTTAGAAATTGAAGTTGTGGAAAGGATTCTCATAGAATCTAATGATATTGAGAATAATGTGAATGTCACTTCGGACTCTAGGCTCCTGTATGTAGAATTGGTAAAGGAAACTCCTTCTTGGGTTGATTGTGAGATCAAGAAAAGAAAGAAATTTGTCAAGGCAATTGACATTGAATTTGATGCCCTTTTCAAGCTTTCGAATGATGTCATTCCTAAGAAGCCTAGATTTTTCTCGAGGATAATGGTGGATGATTATGGGAAGACGTTTATGGATCTTTCTGTCCCACAAGTTGACAAGGAATGTATTGTCGTGATACCTGCTTATTATGAGATATCCATATTTGGACTTGGGAATTCCACATTCGAAAGTGACATGGTGATGGCCCGTGATTCAATGGATATTGTGCTAAAGAGGCTTGAGAAATATAAATCTCAGAACTCTTAGCTCAAGGCCAAAAAGAATCAATTAGTGGATTATGTTCAACATCTGATAAATCCAATATCATCCACTTTCCCAGTACCTAATGCAGTGGTTGCCCCTGATAAAGAAAATCTCAATCTATCAAAGGAAATAAACACATTTGGCCATATATCTAAATCATGGCTTTCAAAGATTCTCATTTTTGGCGGAGAGATGATCAAAGCAGCCGTGAAGGTCCATGAAGATATTAGTGCATATCTTTAGTCAATTCTTTCTTTTAAGGAAGCTTTTGTTTTTAACATATCAAATTTGGATGAGATATTACGTAGTGTACCAGAGATGACAAGTATGCAATCCTCAACTCTAGCCATTTAAGGAATCTTTGAATTTGAATGTCGAGGGACATGCTTTCCTTTAGTGTCTATATCTCAAGTCAAGGAAGACACTTCTCGAGGATTCTATGTTCCATTACGAGAGTGTATGCAATGAATCCTTCACCTCACTTGCCTCGATTCAGGAGTTCATAGCTGAGATCCCTTGTGATCTTATACATGAAGAAAATTTAGAGACATTCATCAGAACATGTTGAGGAGAAATTTTCACAATTGTTCAAAGTCATGTACATTCCTACCATCAATTTATCTTCAGCTTCAATGAAACGTTGCATCAAATTAAGGAACTTGTTTGAAATACGTTCAATCAAAGATGGTCAATCTGAATGATATGTCAGGTAGGATCTTGGAATTGCAGGTGTTTTGTGAGGTTGTGCTTCGATTGAGTGAACCTCATGAGGAATAAAAGATGTTCGAAACATTGGGAAGGTTCATATCCTTTCAATTGGTGAAGGCGAGGAAAATCCTAATTTCATTGATGGGATGAGGAGATAGCTTTTCTAGTATCTAACAATGAATGGAACGATAACCAGATCGTACCAAGCCAAGAACACAGATGTTAATCAAACACCACGATCAATAAGATGAAATTAATTTGCCATAATAACTTTACATAAAACCTTTGCAAACAAATGAGAAACAATATCATATTTTATTATGGAACTCAATACAATACATTGAGAATGGGTTTTGCTTAAATAGGCAAGCAATAACAATCTAAGAACCAGTCAAGGTCGTAGATCAAGCCATAAATCAAGGAAATAACTTAGTCATCAAAGAACTAGTCAAGACCATAGATTTAGGAGAGAACTAGACATCAAGGATCTAGTCAATACCATAGATCAAGGAAAGAACTAGTCAATACCATAGATCAAGGAAAGAACTATACCTAACAACTAGATAATATCTCCTAATATCTAAATAAGATAAAGAAATATCCACACACATAAGTGGGTGAAGATAAATACAATAAAGGTAAATAAAGTACCTAGGTGAACATGAGCTAAGGTAAATACCTACTCTAACACCCCCCCTCAAGTGAAGCTAGGGGCCAAAATAGATGTGGCATGTCCATAGTATGAGTCCCGACAACTAGGCCTGATGAGGTACTCATGTACAATAACTGGGAAAAAAGGGACACTGCAAGGTACCCAAAACTAGTAACAACAAAGTAAAGAGAGTAAAGACCCGCTCCAAGGCATCCCAAGAAGCTCGGCTCAAAAAACTCATACAATGCTGAAGAATTTTGGTGTGCACTGTGGTCTGAATCCACTACTTGATCACAAAACTCAAAAACAACTAACACTGGGCTTCATCAGAATAGCTCCATACAAGGAGACTGTCAATGGAGTGATGTCAAAAGTGTAAAAAAAACACCAAACATAATTCTATCAAGTGTTGTAAATAGGTGTGCCATGATCCAAGAATAATAACCAAAGCAACAAGGCAAGGACAAGAAACTCCAGAGTGTCACTATCCAAGAAAAGCCAAGGTAACAAGGTAAGGACATAAAACCCAAAGAAGCAGGATCAACACCACACCCTCCCATACTGTTGAATGGGTGGAGTGGCATGCTACAAATCTATATGACTTGTCCCAAAACAAACTACTCGAACACTAAAAAAATAACACTAGGCTTCACCACAATAGACTCCCCCACAAGAGAGACTATCAACATGCCAAAAGTGTCAAAAATACAGATACAAAATCTCTCAACAAATAAGAGAGATACACTACACATGTTAAAGAAAAATGCTCAAAACAAGAAGCATCACAATGCAGAAGGTATAGAAAGTGGAGTCAAGAGGTTGAATGGTGGAGGAGCCACACCTGTAGATTCCTCTCAATGAATGCCTATGTTACCTCCATGAGTGATCAGATATCCACCCCAAATCAACACGGATGGATGAAGAAGATGCCTGCATATGACTTGGTGTAAAATGCACAATGGTTGCATGTAAAAGAACATTAGAATGTGTGTCAGGTTGATCATGTCTGACAGACTGAAATCTCAGGTTTCTCAAGCGTGAGTGAAGGTGTAGAACTCATGTGTTGCTCATGATCCTCAGAAAGAGGTCGAGCGAACAAAAAAAGGAGCTCTGTCAATGTGTGATCCCAATGAAGTATCTGCTCGAAAACCAATGTCATGATGAGAATTCCACTTAACATGTGGAATAGAGGAAACAATACCCTATGAATGTCTGTCAATGACCTCTGCTAGTGAAACCCATAGAATGGAGCATGCGAGAACTGAATGCAGTGGTATGCTTCTCAAAACATCCATGTAGCTGAGCAGAAGTAGGATACAACATGTGGTACTGTAATAGGCACATATGTGGAAGAGCATGCAATAACAAGCCTCACAGGTTTAGAAGCATCAAGAGAAGGTTTAGGATGCTCAAAGACTGGCATATCAATGTCAGTGGGTACAAGAGCAACAACTACAAGTGGACTAGGAGCATGGATATGGTTGTCCACAATATGATGGTGATGCTGTAGGCTAGCAAGTTTGCTCTGTAGGGAGTGTATTATTATATCCTTATCATGAATGAGTGATTTTAGAAGAGAATTTTGCTTCTTGAGCGATCTATTTTCTTCCACAAATTTTTACAATATCCTCTTGAAGTCCACATACTTCAGAGAAAAGCATATCATTATCAGAATCCATGATAGGTACAAAACTACAACTCCCAAAATTTTAGGACGTCGGGCTTAGCCGAAATTACATCCACAATTGATTACAACACTCCTCCATATTTGGCACTTTATAATTATAGTGCAAGTCTCAAAATAAATAACTCCAATGGAAAGAGCATGAAAAAACAAGCACTTTTGTAAAAAATGACACTCAAAACCGAGTTACCGATCAAAAGTTACAAGCTTTTTTAATATTTTGCTCTGTTATTTATTTTAGTTGCACCTAAAATAAAATAAATTATTTGCCTTCAACAAATAAAAATGCAACAGGGGGATTTTAAGCACCTAAATAGGAATCAAAACATGCACAGCCAAGGGCTAAGTGGACCCCTGCCGTTTTCAAAAAGGAAAAACCTGAAAACCTTCATGCATACAAATTGCAAGACATGGTACGCTGCAATAGAAAATTGCCCTATGTAGATCTCAAGAAATCCAACAAACCCGAAAAATAATCCCACGTTTTTTCCCTTTGCGGCGCGAATCCCGAGGCAGACCAGTGTACTTCCCTGCTAATAATGCAAAAAACCTAAAAAAATGGCTGCCTCTAGAAATGGTCAAGTTTATAGTTAATATTAGGGTTTTCCCACCTTTCAGATCCAATGGAAGCCTCTGTTTTACATAAAAATGCATGCAACAACAAAATATGACCGAATCCCAAATATATGAATATACAATTAATTTATTTGCAAAATAAAACTTACAGACGGATGTCAATAGTAATCTCCAGCTCTGATACCATGAATGTAATGATAACTAGATCGTACCAAGCCAAGAACACAGATGCTAATCAAACACCATGATCAATAAGATGAAAGTAATTCGCCAGAATAACTTTACATAAAACCTTTGCAAACAAATGAGAAACAATATCATATATTATTATGGAACTCAATGCAATACATTGAGAATGGGTTTTGCTTAAATAGGCAAGCAATAACAATCTAAGAACCAGTCAAGGTCATAGATCAAGCCATAAATCAAGGAAATAACTAGTCATACAAGAACTAGTCAAGACCATAGATTTAGGAGGAGAATTAGACATCAAGGGTCTAATCAATACCATGGATCAAGGAAAGAACTATACCTAACAACTAGATAATATCTCCTAATATCTAAGTTATGAATAAAACTTAGCTTAATTCATCATTAGTTGATATTTGAATAAATGTAATAAGTTAAAGTATTTAATTAAATACTTTAAACTTATGTCAATAGGTATTAGTTGTCCTTAGTTGTTAGTTAACTAAGTGATAGTGTTATCATCCCAATGTTTGTGGGATCATGTTCTATCTTTTACATATTTTGTTCCTGGATGATTTCCATGAGGGGCAATAGGGGCAGTTAGGGGAAATATGTTATTTCTACATATTTTCTCAGATTAGATGATTTGCTTCCATATATTGTGGATGAGATAGAAGCTGTCCAATATCTATAAATATTGCAGCTCTCTCATTTGTTTGTAATGCTTGATTTTGATATTAATAAAATACACAAGCACCGTCTTGTTTCTGTGTAAAGCTTCTATGTCAATATTGTTTTCAAGTATTCATTGTCAAGATTTGGTATCAGAGCAAGTATTCTAATCCAGAGAGGAGTGTAGGAAGTTTTAGGGAAGTTTAGGGAGATCTAGAGAAATTACAGAGCTAGGAGGAGCCATAGATGCCCCCAGCCATTTCACAGCCCCTACCCAATCCACACCCTAATCACAGTTTATTTGTAGTTAAAGAACACCTGGAGTGCAATCACAAGCCCTTGCAGACCTAGATGCTAATCTGCTTGTAAAAGGTGACATTGTTTCATTCTCTGGTATTTTAAAAAAAAATTACGTGTAATTTTTTTTAAAAATTGGAAGCATTTAAAAAATATATACAATATTTTTTATTTGTGGGTACCCAAGCTTTTCAAGCTCCCCACATTACTTCTTCTTCCTCTTCTCTATATTTTTTATCCTTCTTCCTATTCTCTGGCATTTGAGAATTTAAAAAAAGGAGATCCAATCAAATGTGGAAGGTTCTTTATGAACCTGCATCTTTCTAGACGAGTAGAAGATCACATATTTGAATGATCTACAATATTACCTGCATCCAAAATGAAGACTACAAATTGAATGAAGAGAAGATTTGCAACCTGCAACAAAAGAGCTTACATTGGAAGAAGGAAGAAAAAGTTGCCTCCAAGCAAAAGAAATACCTGCGTACAAAGAGAAACAATAAAAGAAAAGTATGGCCAAGGGTTATTATAATGCATATAGGAAAGTGAATGAACTGCAGTTGCACCCTAAAACACAGTACACATGCATGTAAGTCATTAATCTGCATTTCGGTTTTAAAAAATTATTTTAAAAAAATTTCCTTTTTTGGACGTTGTGAAAAAAATTAGGAGGAAAAAAAAATTTCCATTTTTGGAAAGGGGCCTCGGAAAGATATTGAAATTGCGTATTTAAAAAAGGCATAACTTTCAACTGGTACCTTGGATTGAGGTGCCATTTTTTTTAAAGTGTGTGTTTTTGCGAGCTCTACATCTTGGTCTAGTTTTTAATAAGATTTTATTTTCATCTTGTAAAAATTACAAAAATAAGTTTTTTTATTTGAAAAGAGGTCCAAAGAGTCCAAAAAATTATTTTTTTTTTTCAAATCGGCCAAGAGAGCCATTTTATTTTTGCAAATCGAACCACAGAGCCAAATTTGTAACAGGGCCAATAGTGTCAAAAATTCATTGTACACGGCTGAAAAGGAGCCCAAAAATAAATAAAAAATATTTTTTTTGGGGGGTGTGTATGCTTTAAGGGGGGAAATTGTTCAATTCTTCTTCTTTCATTATTCATTTTTCACAATGGCCATAATTACGGCACCAAAGTTCTTTTTTCCAGATTCTCAACTTTTGCGTTCTGATAATTATCCAGCATGGAAAACAAAAATTTACACACAACTTGATTTTGAAAATCTATGGTCTGTTGTTTCTGGTACATTAACAAGATCTACAACAGATGTTACACAACAAGCTACATTTGATCATGCAAATCAAAAAGACAAAGTTAATAATCTTGTTTAGTGTTTCAGATGAGGTACAACCTCATATTCGTGAGACCACAACAACAAAAGAATCTTGGGACAAGTTGAAAACAATATATGAGTCAAAAAAATAAGAACACAATACTTCATCTCCAAAGTCAACTATTAAACTTGAAAATGCAACCAACTGAGAAAGTTGAAATGTTTTTGAGAAGAGTGGCAACTTTGTGTGCATCACTTCAAGCTTTGGAAGAAGAAGTAACTGACACATCACTTGTGCCTATAGTATTGAGAGCTCTTCCTCCTTATTATAGGATTTTTGTGACCACATTAAACATAACTGGTCAAACAACAACTTTTGAAGAGTTAGTGAATATGCTACAACAAGAAGAATCTATTCACTCAACTACTGAAACTGAAGAGCATGCACTTGCTTCTAATCAAAAAGGGAAAAAATAGGCTAAGTCTAGTAAATAGCCTTAGAAGCAAGGTAATACTCAACAAGGCCAAAAAGACCAACAAAAATGTCTTATTTGTGGTCGAAAAGGACATGAGTTAAAAAATTGTTGGTACAACACATTCCAACAAGGATCATCAAGTGGTAAAAATATTAATTACCAACAAAAAAAATCAGCCAACAACAGAGTAAACAGGGAAAAAATAATCAAAAGTGGAAGAAGAAACCAACTCAACAAGGAAATGTAGCCAAACAGGAAGATCAATTTGATGATGATGACTTCCTATATTCTACACAGTCAAATGAAGTATATCCAATTCTACAAATGAAATTTGGTATGTTGACTCGGGTGTAACTCGACACATGATAGGAAAGAAAGATTGGTTCTTCACAATGAGTAAAACACCCACCAAAAATCATGTCTCTTTGGGTGATGATACATCATACAGTGTTGAAGGCATTGGTTCCATTTCACTACCACTTGGGAACATAATTGTAAAATTACAGATGTTCTTTATGTCCCTGGTTTAACAAAAAATATGTTATCTGTGAGTCAATTATTAGATCACAATCTCAAAATTGACTTTGATTGTAAAGGCGGTAAAAATATGTGCCTAATTCGAGATAAGTCACAAAGCTCAAAAATTGTTGCAAAAGCTTCGAATGTTGGAAGAATGTTTCAGTTGGATTTTGTTCAATGAAATGATCAAGCACTTGTAGCCAAGGATACATCATCAGCTCAACTATGGCATCAAAGACTTGGACATGTGAGTTTTGGCTATCTTGACACACTTCATCGATACGACATGGTTAGGGGTTTACCACCTCTAAAAAAGGGTACAGATAAATGTCAACATTGTTTGGCAGGAAAACAAATAGAGCACCATTCAAACATAGTACATTTTGAGCTAAGGAAAAACTTGACTTGGTGCATACCGATTTGTGCGGACCAATGAGACCTAGCCACTCTGGGTTTCAATATTTCATGCTCTTTGTTGATGATTTTTCAAGAAAAATGTGGATATATTGTCTTTCTACAAAATACCAAGCTTTTGAAACTTTCAAGAAGTTCAAAGCCCTTGTTGAAACAGAGTCTGGTAGGAAAATAAAAACACTCCACTCAGATCGAGGGGGAGAATACACCAACAATGAGTTCAATGATTTTTTGAAAACACATGGCATTCATCATCAAATGGATCCTCCTCACACACCACAACAAAATGGTGTTGTTGAAAGGTAAATCATACTATCATGGATATGGTGTGATGTATGATTGATGATGCAAGTTTATCAAAAACATTTTGGGCCGAAGCAGCTAAAACAACAAGTCTATTTACTAAATAGAGTTCCCACTACAGCTCTTGATGGAGTAACACCACAGGAAGCATGGTTAGGGCATAAGCCATCTATTTCACACCTTAGAGTTTTTGGATGTAAAGCAAGTATGCACATTCCTAAGAAACAAATAACTAAGCTTGATATGAAATTAGAAAAACTTATCTTCTTGGGATACAGTGATGAAGCACTTGGCTATAGACTTATGAATCCAAGAACAAGAAGGGTATACACTAGTCAAAATGTTGAGTTCTTTGAGAAGAAAGAAGAAGATGCTCCTTCCATACACTCACATGATGAAAAAATCATCCCTACAGTAAAAATAGAGGATGGTAATCACTTTGATGATGACAGTGATGATGGGGAAGATAATGAAATTCAACCTCCCACAGGAACCACAAAAAGTATGCCTAAATGGTATACAAGTATGATTAGAGATGCAAAATTGGATAGTGTCCCCGACACATCTACCACTGGAATGAGGACTCACAGTATGGCTCGAAATGAGGTCAATTTGGCCTTAATGAGTAAAGTTGTTGAAACTATTGAGCCATCCTCAGTTTCAGAAGCCCTACAGTCTAAACCTTGGAAAGATGCTATGGATGCAAAATATAAGTCACTTATGAAAAATAATACATGGTAACTTACAGATCTTCCACCAGGTAAAAATTTGATTGGATGCAGATGGATCTTCAAAATGAAGTACAAAGCAGATGGAAAAATTGATAAACATAAGGCTAGACTAGTTGCTAAGGGATATGCTAAAAAAGAAGGCATTGATTATGAGGAGACTTTTGCTCCCACAACTAAGATAAAAACTTTCAGGTTAATATTTTCTCTAGCTGCACAATTTGGTTGGAAAATACACCAAATGGATGTGAAAAGTGCCTTTCTTAATGGTGATTTATAGGAAGAAGTTTACATGACTCAACCAGAAGGTTTTTTCATACCAGGTAAAGAGGAAAAGGTATGTAAACTAATAAAATCACTATATGGTCTAAAGCAGTCTCCCAGGCATGGTACATAAAAATTGATGAGCATCTCATTCAACATGGATTCAACAGGAGTCCATACGATCCTAATCTCTATCTCAAAAATCAAGGGGGGAGATAGTGATCATTGTAGTATATGTCGATGATCTAGTCATCACTGGAGGATCAGTGAGGATGATTGAGTCAACAAAGAAAGATCTAACATGATCATTCAACATGACCAATCTTGGGCTTCTGCATTATTGTCTTGGACTTGAAGTTTGGCAAAGAGAAAATCATATCTTTGTGTCACAATTGAAATACGCCAAGATAACACTCGAGAAATTCAATATGATGGATTGTAAGCCATTTTCCACACCTATGGAGACAAGACTTCAATTGTCTTGAACAGATCCATCACCACAAGTAAATGCAACTCTCTATCGGCAGTTGATCGGGAGTCTCATCTACTTGACTTACACTAGGCCAGATATCAGCTATGCAGTCAGCTATCTTTCACAGTTCATGCAAGAACCAAGGGTTTCTCACTGGAAAGTAGCAAAGTGGATATTGAGGTACATCAGAGGAACTATGGACTATGGCCTAGAATACAAGAAGAATAATAACTTCTTCTTGACAGGATATTCAGATTCAGATCATGCAGGAAACATAGATGATAGGAAATCCACTTCAGGATTTGTATTCTTTTTGGGATCTAGACCGATATCATGGGGGAGTAAGAAGTAAGACTTGTGTTTCAAGATCCTCCATAGAATCATAATATCATGCAGCATAGGTGGAGTTGTCTGTGAAGTGATATGGCTCCGATGTATACTTGAAGGATTGGGAATACCACAGAAAGATCCAACTATCCTACATGTTGATAACAAAGGAGTAGTAAAACTTGTTTGGAATCTAGTTTTTCATGAGCACACCAAACACATTGAGGTGCAGGTACATTTCATTCACGAACATGTTCAGAAAAACAACATCCAGCTCCAATATTGCCCAATAGATATGCAACGTGCAGATGTCTTCACAAAGTCACTTGCTTGAGGTAAATTTGAGGGTTTTAGAGAATTTCTCTCCTGTTCACTTGAGACCATGCTGAATTAAGGGGGGGAATGTTATGAATAAAACTTAGCTTAATTCATCATTAGTTGATATTTGAATAAATGTAATAAGTTAAAGTATTTAATTAAATACTTTAAACTTATGTCAATAGATATTAGTTGTCCTTAGTTGTTAGTTAACTAAGTGATAGTGTTATCATCCCAATGTTTGTGGGATCATGTTCTATCTTTTACATATTTTGTTCCCGGATGATTTCCATGAGGGACAATAGGGGCAGTTAGGGGCAATATGCTATTTCTGCATATTTTCTCAGATTAGATGATTTGTTTCCATATATTGTGGATGAGATAGAAGCTGTCCAATATCTATAAATATTGTAGCTCTCTCATTTGTCTGTAATGCTTGATTTTGATATTAATAAAATACACAAGCACTGTCTTGTTTATGTGCAAAGATTATGTGTCAAATATTGTTTTCAAGTAGACCTTCTCCAGATTGAGGCCACACCTTCTCATAATGGGGAGGATGAGGAGGAGGCCCATACGGATTCAGAGACAGAGCTTGAGGGCCAAGAATGGTGATGAGACGTGTGAGGAGGTAGGAGGGGAGGGGCATGATGAGGAGGATAGTTAAACAAAGTGGTGGGGGTCATAGAGGATATCTCTATGGTGGAGAGAGCAGAGGCGAAGGAAGAGAGGGAGACTTTTGTTTCAGAGGACCCACTTTCTCAAGAGGGAGGTGATGATGAGCATTCTGTGATGGGTCATCACATCAAACCAGGAGAGGATGAGGCTCAACAGGTGCCTAGCAGCTGGCTCCACCACTAGTCACTAGCCTACCCTTTCTTGGATGTCAGGAGATCTGAGTATGTAGATACTCTTCTCTTGACCTTGTTAGCTAGAATTGTTAGTAAGCTACGCATTGTGTTTCTTTTTTTGAGTTTTTGATATGTTTTCTAACTTGCCATTGTTTTCCTTATGTTTTGCAGCCATTGCTAATGGATGACGACAACCTTATTTGCAAGCATCCTTCTTGATACACTGATTGTGCATCCCTATGGAGCATGACCCGAGATGAGCTACTCGTGAGATGTGGGGCAGCCCATTATGGTGGATGAGGCACCACTAACTGATATTTTCTTCACCACTCTGATCATACCGCAGAGATTCTCTTTGAGATGAGGACTCATCTCACTAGGTCATTCCGATTAACATAGAGGATGGTAGATGGCGAGAGTCACTCCCGCATTGTGAGGCCATGGCTAGTGGCAGATCTCCTAGTTCATCTTCTCATGAGTCATTCTCATAGATCTTGCCATGGTGGCTCTCACTCCTGTCCATAGGAGCCGTAGCAGGAGCCCTGACTGTGCACCTTCATTTGGATCCTGTATAGGGAGGGATAGACCATAGGCCTTATTGACTTTGATGTCATTTTGTGAGACATTGTATATGACCCTTTTTTTGGATTTTCATGCTCATTGTGAGCATTTTGACCACACCTAGAGTGTGATGGCATTGTATACAGACTTGAATTATTATGGATATATATACAAATACTTCTTTTTTATTTCAGTCATTCTTGCGTAAGAGTTGACTCATTGATGGTTTACTTCACTTGTGTACTCTTAGATGCTCATAATTTCTAATGTTTTTATATGATTTTTGGATGCATGCTATGGATGATGATATGCAAACATAATGATTTCTTTTTGTTGTTTTGTTTTATATGATGCTAATGCAAATACAATGTAATGGTCAAAACTTTGGTTTTTCAAGAAATATTTAACACTTCTTGTT
This sequence comes from Taxus chinensis, assembly GCA_019776745.2. Classification (NCBI taxonomy): domain Eukaryota; kingdom Viridiplantae; phylum Streptophyta; class Pinopsida; order Cupressales; family Taxaceae; genus Taxus; species Taxus chinensis. The sequence goes on along the minus strand of CM034153.1, from coordinate 536,688,362 downwards.
TGGTTGGCAAAATGTGATGAAAATGATTCGATAATAAAATTAACTCACTCCACTTCTAACCCCATGCAACCAGTAAGATGCGAGGGCTCAACACCGAGAGCCAGAAGGGAACGTGAGTTGTATGATTTTGATAAATGGAAGTGGTGAGAGAAAGACAAGATTTTGACAGAAATCCAATTAGAAAAACCTACAACCTAACTCCACACACAGTTTACTACATAGTCTAGAATGTGATTTTCTTGGTAAGTTTATCTAGACTTAGACCCGTAGATGGCCTCTTGATTGAAAAAATATGGTTTTAAGGTTTTAACTCTTGTAGAACATACACATCTAATTCACTTTCTTGGGATTTATGATTTCAAAGCACTTTTTATTGAATGAATTTCTTACAACTTACTAACTTATTTGAAGAGACCCCCTATACCTTGCCCCATGCTACTAGTAAGAAGCATGGGCTCATCACCAAAGACAAGGCATAGGCGAGTAAGGGCACTTCCCTCCTTTCCCAATCTCACATCACCAGTAAGAAATGTGGGCTCATCACCAAAGACTGGTGGGGCAAGGAAGTGTGGTTTTATTTGTAAATGAAAGATTTTTACATTTATTTGATTTGACTTATATCATTTTTTTTAATGTCTAACTTTGAGTTGTGCTTTTGGAGGGAGAACTTACCCCTAGCCTCAACCCACGCAACTAATAAGATGTGAGGGCTCAACACAAAGGTTGAGATAGGCGAACAAGTGATCCAGGTAAAAATGTTTAGAATGCTTTTGCTACCAAAGAGGTTTTTCTGGGAGAGATATGACACCAAGAAGCTTCTAGAACAGACTATGGGAAAAGACACCTATGCTAGAAGAAAACTACGAGTAGAACCAAGTATGCAAGCCTTGGTAGGATTAGTGTCAAAATTTTGTCTTATCTTGTTGAACTGATGAAATGATTAGAAATGTTGATGATAATATTGCGGATATTTGAAGAAATGTGATTGAATGCCAATATTTTCAGAAGTTTTTGAAAGTTTCTTGAAAGTTTCTTGAAAGATAAGTTCATTCAAATTTACAAAGTGATCTAGTAGATGAAATGCAATGCATGTAATAGTATACAGGTGGAAATGCAGATGGATCATGTAGTAACATTTCAAGTGAAGTGAATTGATTCCAAATTCTTCACCCTCTAGAGTACACAGGTGATATGCTTCTTGTAGTCCTCCATGACTCGATATGGGCCCAACCACTTGGGCCTGAATTTCCTTCCTTTTCAGTTGGCTTTCTTATCTATGTATCAAATCTCAATACCAGATCTCCAACGAATATTTTGCATTCATATACCTTCTTATTGTATACAGCACATTTAGTCAGAAATGGTGCATCAAGCTCTGAGCCAGCTTCATCGAGGGTTTCTATCTCAATGAGTGTGCTTCATGATATCCTTCTTCTCCTAAGATTCCTTGTAATGATATCAAGACTGGGTATCTCAACTTTCAAGTGGTAAAACTGCTTCCAAACCAAATACTAAGGAATATGGGGTTGCCCCTGTTGTCATTCTTACTGACAATAGGCCCACAAGGTCGGAAATAACTTTAAATGCGTTGTTCTCCTTAACAATTTTTTCAGGAGGATGGAACTTAATGTCTTATTAGTTGCCTCAGCTTGTCCATTAGCGTGAGGGTAGTATAGAGAGGCTTTTGTGGTGATTTATCTTGAATTTTTCACACAACTCATGCACCTCTTCATTTTTAAATGATGTGTCATTATCAGAGATAATGACCTATGGGACCATGTACCTACATATGATGTGATTCAAGATGAACTTTGCAATTACAGACCCCGGAACAGTGGTAAGAGGCATGGCCTCAACCCACTTCATGAAATATTTTGTGGCCATAATTATAAAATTGTGGTTGTTCATTGATGAGGGAGAGAATTTCCCTATCAAATCTAAGCCCCACATGGAAAAGGGAAAAGGTGTTGCAATAAGTTGTAGAGCTTGGGCAGGTATATGAATCTCGTGAGAGAATTCCTGACACTTGTGGCACTTGCGTATGTACTCTACTACATCATGTTCTAGGGTGGGCCAGAAATAACCCATCTGGTGTATCTTTCTAACTATTTGCATGTCCTCCAAAATGACCTCCACAGACCCTGTTGTGGGCTCCATAGAGGATATTTTCATACTCTTCCTCATTGACACACCTTAGCAACATTCCCTTAAAATCTCTACGATAGAGCACTTCTTATATAATTACGTACTTGGTGGCTATGATGCATAGTCATCTTCTCTGCTGTGATGTTTCTCCCTTAGGGTATGTGTGGTCCATAATAAAATTGACAATATCTTAATACCATGGACATGCAGCAATGGGAGGTTTGATTTCTACATAGTATATACACTCATCAGGGAAACTCGGGTCTACTAACTCTCCACCATCTAATGGGTTGTCTGTCAACCAATCGGCAATGATTTGTCCCTTAACGGAATTTTGGTTGATATAAGTTAACTCAAATTCTCCCATTAAGGTTATGAAGCATCCAGATTTCTTGGAAAAAGAACCTTGTGTTAGGAATGTCTAGAGACAATTTGTTTTAGCAATAACCCGCGTTTCTTGGTTAAGCATGTAATGCCTTAACCATTTTTTGCAAATACTATATCGAGGCATTCCTTTTCTACCTGCGTATAGCGTGTCTTGTAGTCTAGCAACGTATTAATAATGAATTAAATTGCATATTCACACTTGTCATCATCTTCTTGTGCTAACATGGAGGCTAACAAGACGTTTGTTTCCCAAGAATATAAAATGAGGGGGCCATCTGATTTGGGAGGCATGAGCATGGGAGGCAAAACAAAGGAATCATTTGACCTATTTCAAATGCCTCATGACACTCGTCCATCCAAACATTGCAACAATCCTTCTTTAACAAATTATTTATCAAATGAATAGAAAAGGTTAAATCAGGTATAAACCTATGGATTGCACCGAGCTTTCCGAGAAAGGACCTAATGCCCAACTCGTTATGGTGAGCGAAGTCATTTCTAAGACTACTCAAATTTTTGTCAAATCTACATCAATCCCTCATGAAGAGATGATGTAACCCAACAAATTCCCTCCCATCACACCAAATACACATTTTTCTTGATTTAATGTGACACCATATTCAATGAGATGAAGAGAGGATGATGCAAAGCACCTCGGGGTGATCACAACACTTCTTGGCCTTAGCCAAAAGATTGTCAATGTATAATTCCACAATCTTGTGAATAAGATCATGGAATATATAGGTCATTTCCCGTTGATAGGTAGCACCAGGCATTCTTAAGACCAAATGACATGACCAGTGTAGCAATAGGTACCCCAAGGAGTAGTGAAAGTGGTCTTTGTCTGATCCTCCTCAGAGATCCTAATCTGATTGTAACCTGAGAAACCATCCATGAGTGACAACAGCTCATATCCAGTTGTTACGTCTACATGATGACATCGATGGAAGGTAATGAGAAATCATCCTTGGGACACACTTTGTTTATGTCTTGAAAATCAATGCATATTCAAATTTTCCCATTCTTCTTGAGAACGGGGACTATGTTTGATACCCACATTGAATAGTCTACAGGTTTGATGAATCCCACCTGTAGGAGTTTCATAACCTCTTCTTTGACCATCAGAGCCACTTTTGGCTTCATAGGTCTTGAATTTTGTTTGATGGGCTTGGCGTCAGGTTTGGTTATGAGATTGTGGACTGCGACATGAGGAGAAATTCCCATCATCTCTTTGTAGCTGAATGTGAAGGATTTTGAATGTTCCTTGAGAACCTTCGTATGAATTTCCACTTCTTCTCAGAGTTAAAGAAGAACCAAGTTTCAATATCTTAGGGTCTTCCTCCATCCCGATATTTATATCGATGGTTCCTTCTATTAAAGAGGCATTACCTTCTTCAAACTTCAAGCGGGGCTGAAGGTATTTCTAGTTCTCCTTCCTCCTCTACTTCATAGATCTCAAGGCCTTCTGATGAGGAAGGACCCATCGTACGATCTCCAAAATAGGAGGAAGAGTGAGGTATGAGAGTCGAAACCCCTCTTATGATGCGAGATGAAGGTCAGTGTACACATTAAGGTAACCTAGTATAGCTTCATCATTCTCCACATAATCTAAGGTGACAGGCTCGTTCTCAGTCTCAACGTATGCTAGAATTGGATTGGTAGGAATTTTTTGAACTAGGGGTTTGACCTAGACTGAAACAACGAAATTTTGAATCTTCCAAATCCCCGCTTGGAAAAAAAGAAGCAGAAGTAGCCATGGAATCATGCTAAAAGGTTATGTTCATGTGGGATAGCTTCAATGGATATGAAGTCAAAACCTTTGCTTAGGTTAAGCACGACAATCTTATAGAGTTACAGGTGCTCCGCTCTAGTCCCGTAAACTTCTAAAACTTGGTTGGTGACTAGTTGGGAATCACCCAAAACTCTAATATTACAAACACCCAATCTCTTGGCTACAATGAGACCAAGAAGAAGCATTATACTCGGCACCATTTTTTTGCATTTGAAATTGAGCTTAAAGGAAAAAGGCATAACCTTCCCTTCTGGGGAAGTGAGGATCACGCCTGCCCCAACACCAAAATGACACTTCACTCCATCATAGTTGAGCGTCCAACAGTTACTAGGGAAGATTGATTTTTGATCATTTCTAGTATCTTCTTCCTCCACCTCTGAGACCTCAACCATGCAGATCTCTTTGAGCTGGAAGAGAGTCTGAGTCCTAAAGCATGTCCTTATACCTAAGGAGTCAAAGGAAGGAGAATAGGAAATCATTCTCCAACAACTCAACAATCTTATTTGTGGTTTCCGTTGATATTGTCTCAACAACAATAGTTTCATCTTTAGTTACAACAACCCCCTCAATTAAAATGGAGGTTTCTAGTTCTGTCATGGGAATCAACTTATTAGACTATGACATTGTATCTTTAGGTTTGTTCACTTGATTGGTGGGAGTTAAAACTCAGTATGGACCCCAAGTTTCTTCTTTAAGTTGGCTAGGTGAATATCGAAAGGTTTTGGGTCACCCTGAGTGAAAAATACTTTCCCCAAATGTAGGAATCTGACTTCCTGGAACAATGTGGAAGGGATTTCCTTCATCTGATGGATCCAAGGTCAGCCAAGAATCATGTTATAGTTGGTTTCCCTATCTATAATATAAAACTCAGTTAGAACCGTCTTGGGCCCAAGAGTAACCAGAAGCACTATGGTCCCTATGGATGTTGCTTTGAGACTTTTCGTAGCCTCTCAACGTATTTCTAGTTGAGGAACAGTTGGTTTCCCTGTAGCCTAACTTTTGGAGGAATGAAAAGGGGACAATATTAACAACTTCCCCATCATCAATCATTGTGTGTTTAACATAATTATTATAGATCCAGACCTATAAATACAATGTTGGGTCACCTCTACGTGTCAGCTCGGCATCAGTGGGCATCTTACTGATGTCGAAGATGAATCCAACATCTCTTTCAGGCTTCCTAGGAGGATAGACATCAAAGTCTATGTGGTTAATTTGTGCCTCCTGGAGAGGGGAAACATTAATCAAGTGACCAAGACCCAATGCTTCTAACAAAGATTCGATGAGAGGGAGAGTTCTTCAAAAAATCCAAGAAGGAGATGTGAGAAAAGGTCTTGGTTAAATCGTAATTAGATCATATGCCCTACCGGCCTTGGAAGTATTGGAGTGTCATCTGACATAGATGGGTAGATGGGAATAGGTTGCATTGAGTAATCACATGTTCTTGTAGTTGTGTTAATTTGAGGTTCAGTTTCTAATTCAACAAGACCCACAATCTTAGTTTGTTGTCGACCATCCAACAAAGGTGCTACCAGTGGGTTTGAAGAAGTGGAAGCTTCATGGTCATTGTTTCCCACTGGGTTACCCTTGTTTTTACCATGGGGGTTTAATTTTCCATTGTCAGGATGCGTAGGAAGAGGGTCACTAAAGATCCTAAGAGGAGTGTTTTGAGGGGAAACTGGCCCCATGCTAGCATTCTACGTTGGTGTTGTAGGATTTTCCAAAAACATCTCGATGAAGAGTTGTCTTTGGTCCTCTGGTAGGCATTGTATGAACTTTTTACAGTCTCAAAAAGTTCTAGCATCATGCCCTTGAACCCTATGGAAACCACAATAAAGGTCAGGATCATAATCTCGAGGTCTTTGATTCACGTTCTACTGTGGTCCAAAGTTTTGGTTGATTTTTAACTGTTGGTTGTTATAATTAAAGTTTGGAGGCCTTTGCCCTTGGTTTTGATACTGATTTTTATACCTATTTGGGTATTAATTGGGGCCTTGGGCCTAAACTTGTTGTGGAGGTGGAGGACGATTAAAATCCACCACGTTGATTGAAGGAGTGAAATTTTTACTCCTTTGATTATTTCCATTCATGTATTGTTATTGACATTGTTTGCGCTTGAAGTGTTAACAACATTTGGCTTTTTGGCTTGATCAGTTATGTCATCTCGTTGTAACACCACGGTTCTTATTGAGGACCTTAGGTCCTTGATTGTTGTTGGAATTATTGGGGTAATTTGAATTACCCTGGGAGGGAGTGATCAATCTCCCATTTGAACCATAGGTATTTCAACCACTATCTATTGCCGCTTGATCAATGCGGAGAGAACCCTCTAGTACCTCCTCGTAGCTCCTAAGGGGGAAACTTTTGGACTTCTTCCTTTGTTTCCCAGTTAAGGGAATGAGGAATAGATCACAAAGCTCCATCTGATCCATATTGGGAGCACTTACCAAAGAGTAGAGGACCTGTTGCCACCTCTGAATGAAGTGGGCAGCAGATTCATTATGCTCTTGCTTTATGTGGAGGAATTCCCTGATTCCCATTCTTAGCAACTTTTTCATGTCAAATGCCTTAATGAACTCAGATACGAGTTTCTTAAAGGAGTGTATTGAGGCTTTAGGTATCCTATAATACCAATCAAGAGTGATTCCTTCAAGAGTCTTAGGGAAGATCTTTGCTACAACTGCATCCCATGGGAGCAGCTCTCGAATGGCAGTTGCATATGCTTTGATATGTGCATTTGGATCTCCCTCCCCTTTAAACTTTGGCAAGTCAGGAAGTGGTCGTGGAAGCATTACACTTCATATGGTAAATTCCAAGGTCTCCTTAAGATATTTGGAATATGTGCCCAATGCGTAGGACTCTACTATGGACGACCCTTGATGGGGAGGTGGGGTAGGCATAGAGGCTGGTATGGCACAATGTAAACATTTGTAGAGGCATAAGGCATCCCTTGTGGCTGAGCATATGAACCAGGAAAAGAATACATGTCCCCTTGTGGTGATTTGGAATACATGTGTACATACAGGGGAATGTTACTCTGGTACAGAGTGGGAGGCACAAAACTAGGGAACATCACATTTCTAGTTGGGACGAGCATTCGAGAATGCACTTCGGTTGGTGCATGTTGAGGGTATCCCTACGAGGTGTGAGGGGGCATACCTAACGTGCCCGATCCAGTGAGAAGATATCTAGGGCTTGGAATGCCCATGTAAACTGGAGAGGTGATGGTGCAAGAAGGCACATAACCTGAATTTTGGGTATGGTAAGGGATATCTTCCTTTCCTGAAAAAGGTGAAACACAAGACGACTGGGCAAGTTCCAACTCCCTAACCTTGTCTACCAGTGTAGAAATTACATCGCCCAAGATAGCGTTGTATTTTTCTTGGGCAGTTTTTTATCATTGTTAGGATGTAGAGGTACGTGATGTCCTACTATAAATTTTTCTCTTGGTGGCCACCCCTCTTTGGGTATATTTCCCGTTGCAGGGGGAGGGGTAGCAATATTGTTTTGAAGCAGAGCATCAACATACTCTTGCATCCTTTCCAAAGATTGGTCCATGGCATTAAAATGCTCTTAGATTCGGGTGAAGCTTGCCATAAGCTTCATCATGAGAAGAGAGGTAGGAAGTGAAGGGATCAGACTGCATGTTGATCTGAGGTCTAGACAAAACCCATGGACCAAAACCTTGTTCTCTAGTGAATGTCATATTGTTTGAATTGGAGAATTCAGGTTGATTGATCTCCTCAATCCTTATAGATGAACCATTTTGGCACTTTGAGGAGGAGGAGTGTATGGTGAAGGTAAGTTGGAAGAATAATTGTCATCCCACCCTGATAATGAGGGTGATTGTGGTATGTCGATTTGGTGGTAATAAGCCTCCAGACCCAAATGGGCATGTCGTAATCCTGTCCCAACATATTCGGGGGTATATAAATACCCACAGAATAATGGGAGAGGAAGAAGATGGATGAAAGAAATGGAAATGAAAAGATACTAGCTCTTCACATCGGGTTCACCAATTTGTATGACTGAAAATCAACATGTGACCTTCAATCGCACTCGACCTCCCAAGGTCATGCCACGACACTGATGTAGAATGAGTGGATGGCTATGGGTAGCGAATATAGCAAATATGTGATATGTGGACAAAATATGTGGAAATGGGATGAACAAGCTATCAAGGAAAAATAATGTCCTCGACGTGCAATATCAGGATCTTCTCGTCAAGGGCAAGAAAGGCCCTTCTAACCTGAATGGGTCTAATGGATGGGTCAAAAGAATAGCCACATGAAGACTCCAATCAATGTCAAGCTTATGCAAAATCCTCTCTAATGGTTGTGGGATACATGGAAAACCAACGGGCTGCCTCGTAATGATGTCCAGACAAGGTCATGGAATAAATGAGAGAGGCATGGTTCCGCTAGATCTATGGGTGTGAGATAGCTAAGTTTATTTCCAGAACGTGAGGGCTCGATGAGCTTCTTCATTTAGAACATTTAGTTGTCTGACAATATCTGGTGGAAGTGGGCATGTTCTAAAGACTAGTGTATTAATCCTGTGTTTAAGTCTAATTGGTTTTTAGGCCCGTTCAGTTGGGGGAACGTTGGATCGTAACCATCAAACTCTCTCTGGTTGTGGTCCTTATATGGTCATATGTGTTTGATCTAGACTCTATCGTCGAGGGTAGTCCAATATTTGTAAGCCTTGTTGACCTCAATGTTTAAAGTGTTGAGTTGTGAGTGCATGCAATCAGAGTACCGTGATGGTGTTTTGAGGACAAGCATACAAAGTCCATTATCTATGTCCATGACAAGTTCGGGCCCATTCAGTTGGGGATGGATCACAGCCATATGTTCTTTTTGTTGTGGTCCTTGAATGGTCATGTATGCATTTGTGCAATTTTAATCTATGAAAGTAAATAACAAGCTAATCTAAGTAAATAAAAGCTACACTATGTTTTTGTATTTTTGAATATAAAAGAAATAAAGCAATAAACAAAGCAATTAATCTAATTAAAAGAAATATTTTTGTGTATTTTTTGGAACTTTCAGAGGAATAATGAAGAAATGAAGAAATAAATTGCTTCTAATCCTAATTAACAAATCCTATACAAATAAATAGCCGGATGTAGCTATTTATCTGTGCAACAATATATTAAATCTATTCTAATTTAAATGAAGCTTTTTCCAATTAATAATTGTGGATTATCAAATCCTCTTCCTATCTCAGAGACACAGAATATTTGAAGCTTCTGAGAAGATTTTCTTCCCCTACAACTTCCTGGATAGAATGTGAGAAGATTCAATAGAAACCACAATTTGCAACATATTTGTTATTATCTATGGTGATATAGCAAAGCTTCCTCCAAATATTCTTCCCTCACAAATCCACAGGGATAGGAAGGGAAAGATCTATCACCAGAAACTTCTATAGAATATGTGAAAGCTTCTTGGAAATGATCTAACTATTTGCAATAAATAAAATGATTTCTTCTACTCTAGTTGATAAGTGTGCATACGTTCAGAGATAAATAAGATGAAGAAATGAAGAAACTCAATAACAACCCCCAACCTGGAATTACAGTGCAGAGGCAATGCCAGTTGTGGTATCACTTTGTCCCCTCAGTTATCTTTACCAATATTTTGTGTCCACATGAGTCCAGGGAACTGGGAATGCAGAGGAAGCAGCAAGAAGAAAGCACTGGAGCAATGACAACTTGATGGTAGTCTGGTTGCAATGCAGGTAGAAGAAAGACAACGCAAGAGAATAGAGCTTGGCTGTGTAGTTTCTAGCAATATTGTGGCAGCTCAACTAAGAAAGATACACAAATAATCTCTAGCCATTTTCTTCAAAAGAAGCAATGGTTTTATAGAACACAAGTTGGGAAATGGTCTCTATCCATTTGGCAGCAATGGGATGCCACATCACAACAAGAAGAGGGAGTTTAACACTCAATCAACAATTAGAAGTGGAAGAGGAGGTTGGCATACGAATCAATCAAGCTTAAAATCAGCCAAATTGATCAAGAAACATGTGCACTAGAGGTGAACTGGAGTGAGTTAACAAGCGTCAAAATCATGCCTGAGAAGTCTCGGCCAATTCGCATGAAACCACCACCCTATGTAGAGTGGCGGTTACGCAACCACTGCCCAGGTAGTGCAGGGGGCGGTGGTTTTGTAACTAAAGGGCTCAAACTAAAGGAAAAAAATGCAAAAAGCTACAGAAAAGTAGGAAATGGATAAGTAAGGTAATCTAAGCTACAAATATGAACTGTAAAGAGGTAAAGGGGTACGAACACCTTTGGAAAAGACATGAATCATAGAAATCATTGATGATTTTTTTTTGAACATTTGATATATATTAATCCACCTTTCCAAAGGCTCACATACCATATTCATTTCTTACACCAATTATAATATTATTCATACTTGTGCTTACACATTTGGCCTCACAAGTTAAGCATACACTTAACATTCCTACTATAATAGCACCACACCATTATCTTTTAATTTATATGCATATTCCTATAAAACTTACAACTTCATTTATACCCCTTTAGCCCATACCTAATATGATAATTTCATGGCACACCCTTGTAATAATTCCAAACATACCATTTCCCATATTCAAGTTGCATTATTGCAACAACTTGAAAATATTCAAACATAACTTTCCCAACTGAAGGAATAATCTAATAGAACATGCCACATGGAAAGTTCCTTCAATATATTACATATTCATTGGCCCAAAATATTATTATTCATCCCCATCCTATAGGTTTGGTTACTTTTAAGTTCACAATATTATATATGAAAAAGGTGATACCAAACAACATCTCAAAACCTTCTTTGTTGCATTCCCATATTATGTATCTAACCAATCTTGTTCCAAGAAAAATGAAGGAATATGCTTTAAATTGATTTTATATCCTTCATGCGGGATTTATACATGCCTTAAATCCAGGAGACAATTATTTCTTGAATCATTTTCCATCAACATTAATCAGAAGTTCTATTTTACTCAAACTAAATGACTTAGAAAAGGACTTAATGATCCTATTGGTGACATAACTATTCTTTCCCAAATGTCACACCATATTTCTAAAAGTGAATTACAAGAATTTTTCTCTCAAATTCATTTCAACATATCAAATACTTTATCTTAATTCATAGTTTACAATCCTTTTATGATCTATTACATATGGTTAAACATCATGAGGTAAATATCCTTGCTATAAATAAGTTAAAATATGGGAACAAGCCTCCCAAAAAAAATTGAGCTAAAGTTCAAAGCAAATAACCATTCAAGGATAAGGCTAAGTATGTTAAAAGTGAAGGAAAAAAATTGTATTGATGCATGTAAATTCTTTTCCTTTCTACTCTTGAATGGAGAAATTTTATACATATATCCCAACCCCCTCATAAGGTACTTCACAACTACTTGATTGAAACCTCATCTCTTTACCTCCAACAAAGAGATTAATGTATCCATACCTTTACCTAAGAATATAATGCCAACTTGTACTGTGACTATCATATACATTTAGTAAATTCATGAAAATGATGCTTTATCCTCAGACATTAGAATAAATACTTTATTTTCAAAAACACTGTAATGAACCTTTATGTCAAACACTAGAAAAATGGCATGGATTTTTTTTTTCACCAGATAAAATATTGTTAACTAATTCCATATTGATCTTAAATAATTTACAACCTTAAAAAATTAAAAGTAGTTTTCTTTGATACCGGGTTTATCCTAGTTTATCTTTAGTGGGAGGACCTATTGGTTATGATCCTACTTTAAGTTCACAATGTGGATTGCATCTCTACTTCTTAGTAGCTCAAACTTACTTGATGTCTAACTCATTCATATTATTGTAACCTTTTCAGTTCACATTATATAACAACTCTGAGTCGATAAGGTTTCGATCAATTTCTCCTATTATAATTTGATATCCTAACATAGTCTCAAACCTCGGTTGTAAGCTTTCTTTAGAGCCTTGATTATTTTTTATTACTAATCCATAAAAATATCAAGTCATAATTTTTGGATAGGTCCTACAAATCAAAATTATATAGTGCACAATCATATTTTTTTCCCCCACCATAAGCAATTTAGGACATTCATAAGTTCTCAAGGGTTTAAAAACCTAGACTAAAAAAATGCTTGAGTCATATATTATTATGATTTTTCAAGACCCCCAAGGTACACGTGTCTAAACAGAAATACAATCCTTTGACTAATAAGGGAAATTTAAATTTAGACTCCCAAGGTAACCCTCCATGAAGTTACCTATTACTCTTCATAGTTATTGCATCACTTAGTTGATGGGGCTATAATTGTGTGCTTAGGAGTTTTATAGATTATAAATAATTACATCTTAAGTAGAATATTTTGGTTCTAGTAATATTATTTCTATGATCAATTGATATTAAAGCAAATAATACTAATGTGAAGACTATAATAATTTTCATGCTTGAGAAATACATGCTATAAGATAACTCAACTAGAGATGAGATTGTTATCACAAGGGTTTTCATATTGAACGATTTAAATGAGACAAGCTAAACTATGACGGATGTAATTACCTTTTAAAACCCATAAAATATTACCATCCATCAAGCACGATCACACATAATAGCTAAAATATAAGCATATAATGGGTATTGTACCATTTAAACATAATTCTGATCCTTATATAAACCTTCTATTGACAATACAATTTCACCATCATACATTCTACACTCTATTTAGAATTTATCATTGCGATTAAACATATTGCAAAAGTAGTTATAGACCAAGTGATAATATGGTTAGATAAGATCAATTTTTTCATAACAATACCGAATATTAATTTAGTAATTATTAACATAGAAATAAATGAATTTAATTAAAACATGCTTATATTAATATGTAATATAAATTGAAATAGTTAACTTATGGTAAACATCCCATAGTTTGTTTAAAATTTAGGTATATATCACCTTAATAGGTTCACAATAATTTCTAGGAAGATCAAGGGGTTCTCCATTTTCATCCATTCTAACAAATAAATTACCGACCAACCCTAATAGGATATAAGATACAATGAACAATACCTAACAAATTGTGGAAATCAACTTAGCACATTCCTCTATCATATTCCTCAAGTATATTCTCTATCACATTCCTCTATCTATAACATCCTCCTCCTCCTCTTTGTAATATCCTCATTTTTCTCTATCACATTCCTCTATCTATCTATAAGAGGATCCTCATTTTCCTCATAGGAATTAGGTGGTTGAACCTCATATAGTCAATAAATCATATAATATCAAAATAAAATCATACACGAGGGTGATAGTGTGAAGCATGGACTTTAACACATGCAATTTGAATCTATAGCCTATTAAATGTTTTTTTCTTAAAGTTTGAAAATAATATAAACAAATAGATTTGAAGAAGAAATGGGGAACCTAAAGCTCGAAGTGATGTTGAATCCACAAAGCTAGATTGAGACCGTATAATTTTGTTTATAAATACTTCTTCATATTTTCAATGAATCTAGAAAGTATTTGACCAAAAACTATGTGTTTAACATATTGTGTTTTTTGAAATTATTCAAATATGGATAAGGATGGAAAAACAATTATTATGATAAAATGATAATGTACATTTTAAAACATATAATCAAATGGTGGTATTCTTATAAGAAATAATTTGACGATAGAATTATAAAAGATGGTATTATTCTAGGTAGTCTTTTTTTTAATCTAGAAGCACACATCTTACTATAAACATATAATCTACCATTATATAGAGAACTAAAACCATTAGTATCATTATACTAAGTCCAAATTGGAACCACGATGATTTTGTAAGTATTAGTTAATAGAAACAATAAGACAACACTAGTTAGTTATACAAAAAAGAAACCCATTATTTTTACCTCTAAATTAAGTTGTTGGAGATCTAAATTCTATGCTACAAAAAAATGAGGCCACATATATCATTGGAAAATTAACTCCCACTTGTAAAATTGAAAGGATATAAACATATTCACAAACAATTTCAGAGTTTGAGGCATACCCACTTACACAAATCAATCGCTCATTCATACCCACTTATAAAAAATCAACGACACATACAAACCCACTTATAAATTTTAATGAACTAATTAAACCCACTAATAAAATGTAAAAATATTTTAACTGACATGTGCTTGTCAAATAATTTTTCATCTTGAAGTTCATTCTTCTCTTGATTTAAAATGACGTCCTCATAGAAATCTTCTTCGTGACATCATATTCTAAAATAAAAAGAGAAAATCAACTAAGAATAGTTACATTCTCAGGGAATTAAAAATTTAACAATATATAACATCATGAACGTTGAGTAGTAGATGAATATACTTTCTTGGACATATTTTAATTGAAAATTCTTACCAAAGAAGTTATTACCTTGATGTTCATTTTTCTCTTGATTCATGATAGGGTCCTCCTAGACGAGTCCTTTTTACACCCTATTTAAGAAGAGAGAGAAAATTGGTTTAAAATACTTACATGTAAAGGGAATCAAGAATTTAACAACATATACCATTATGAAAATTAGGAGAAAGAGACACATTTCCCATAAATTACTAAAACACGAGTCTCTAAAGTTGTTACTTTTTTTGTGGGGACGTCTCGTTGGGTGTACCCTTCACTACATCCTATTTGAAAATAAGAGAGTAAAACAATTTCAATTATTGATATTCCAAAGGAAATATAGAATTTACAAAATTTTAACATTCAGATGCATCTTGACATTGCTAGTAATTATTAGTGTTCACATGTATGCTAGTGGGTTAATAATAATATTATATGTGAGAAATTATATTAGCCGTGTGTGAGTTGTGAGAATAAATCATGTAGATAATTATAATGAGAGATAATAGGGGATTAATACTAGTGATTACATGAATTTGAAGTTAGAATATGGTAAGGATAAATCCCCTTAAATTAAGGAGATATCTTACCTATTGCAAACATTAAAAATCGGTAACTTGTTCTTTTCCAATGCCAAGTCTATTATTCTCCCTGCTAAGACAAATGCTCACATGTGGAAACTAATTAGTTTATCTCTCTATCTCTTCCATGAATTTCTTATCTTGACACTCCACTTTGTCATCAATTCAAAGAATATTATCAAATCAAAGAAACAAATAACCTTTTTAATTCATGACACAACTTCATGTTTTACCTTTCATTTTTCCTATCCAAGACCATAAAAAGGGTTCGGGATGTGAGATTGAGTCTCGAATGATATTTATAGTCCTTACCCTTTACTTTATTTAACTCTATTTTTCATATTAAATCTTTATTGGGTCTCTTCACCTTCCTCAAGATGGCCTTATTAGAATATTTCACCTACAAAAGGCTATATAAACAATTCAATGTCACTTTATAACTCACTTGGCACTTTTATAAGATCATATTACAATTATCATTCTAAAATTACTAAAGGGTTTTCTAAATCTTCCCAAATCAGATGATAAACAAGTCAATGTAACTTTATAACTCACTTGTCACTCTTACAAGCTCCTATTGCAAATATATTTCCTAAAGCAATCAAGGGTTTTTTAAATCTTCCCAAATAAGTTTAACATTAATTAGTTTAGTCCCTAATATATATTTGAAGCACTCAACTAGGTAAAATATTTTATCTTCCTCCATTTATAAGCATGCACAAGTCATAAAGCCATATTTTAGCAAGATCAAAGTCACTCAAAACATTGTTCAAGGTTTTCAAGGAACAAAGGGTTAAGTTACATAGATGAGACACACCACATCACACTATATAGGTAACCAATTATATAGGTGTCAGGATTCATGAGGGAACCCTTAGGGGTTGGATAGTTTTAGAACACGCTTGCACAAACACCTAGGATAAATACATGAGGCTTGATCTCATAACAAGTGCATATAGTGCAACACTTGTATTAGTTTAACAATTGGGAGTCTTACTACCAATAGTATTATAGCCTCACCCCACACATATGTTTTCTCCTTTTCTACCCTAAATTTCTACCTTAACCCTAGTATCCAAAGACACAAACCCTACATCATGATATGAAGATCAACTAGAGGCCAAGGAAAGGGTCAAAATCCTAGTAAAGAAGATGTAGATATTGAATATTTAACTACGGGAGCATCAAAGATAGTCTCCTAGATTGAGGACATGGTAAAAAATTGGATGAACAATATGCAAGCAGAGTTTGGTCATAGCTTGATCACAATGAAGGGAGAAATGATGTCAAAATTAGATAATGGATTGAAAATAGTAGTGGGTGACATAAAATGGAATTTGAGTCATTGAAGGAGTTGCTATAGCTGATCTCATGCATGAAGTCTAACAATAACATCTATTTGAGTTACATGGACTCCTTAAGCAATGCATACTTCGATTCAAACCACACTAACTAGGGTGGATCCTATACACACACACCACTCGATCTTTTAACCAATGGCGTATCATTGTTCCTAAAGTGGAGATGTGTAAGTTTAATGTGAATGAACTGATCACTTGGATCAACCAAATAAATAATTTCTTTGATCTACATCTAGTATCAAATTGACAAAAGGTGGTAATGACATCCTTATACTTGGAAGCAAAACAATTCATTTGGTATGATGGATTTGTGAGTAAAAGAAAAAGAAGGGCCCCTCTTTTACCTAGTCTACGCTCATTGATGAGCTCCAAACACACTATAGTAATAGTGTTACAGATAACTATTTTATCTAGATTACCAAGCTACGAAAAATAAATTCAGTCAAGGATTATATCCAACAGTTCTAAAATCTATCCTTATGAGTGACTGACATCTCAGAGGATTGTCTAAATGATCTCTTATTGGGTGGACTCAAGTATAACATCCAACGTGATGTTCACCTTCTTAATCCATGTTTGACATTAGAATCCATGATCATTACTTGGCTTGTGAAGGAAAGAAATGGTAAAATGAAGGAGATTCATTCATCATAAGGAACAAAAAAATATAACACCCTCTTTTCCCTAACCAACACAATCGAATCCTCAAAAAAATGTAGATAAATAAGTAAAAGGCCTATGTTACAATTGTGATAACATGTGAGGTAAATGATATAAATGTATAGAGAAGAATTTATTCTACATTGAGGGTCCTAATGACGAACAAGATGAGGAAATAATTTATACAAAGGAAGAGGCTCCTATGATCGAGGTGGAAGAATCTCAATAAACTATTCCTTGTCATGCTATTTCAAGAATAAACACCCCACAAACACTAAGATTTTTTGGGTTTGTGAAGAGGCAAATGATGAAAATGTTAAATTTTTAAAAGATATTTAAACACATTTTTATAGGAGATTAGAACCTGGGGATTGGAGGGATCCCACAAAATTTTAAATTCCATACAAGAGAAATACATACTAAAACAAAAAATGAAACACCTGCCAACATGCAGGGAGTGAAGGAACTAAAAACAACATATACTAAAAACTCAAAATACTAAAATCCTAGCTAGTTGAACCAGATTACTCCACTGACGCCAAGCTTGAAGGACCGAGCACCTTCTTGCCTCATAACATTGGGCCATTACGGGAAATACAAAGTAGAAGGTTGTAAGATAATCCCAGCTTGCGACGAACATCTGTAATTTTAGTAGAAGCAAAGAAGACTAGAGCTGAGAGACCCAAGAGATCTAACTTATCCAGGTGCTTCCCTTTTATATTCCCTTCCTCACACACCACGTGAACACCTGCAAAAAAATTCAACAGGGCCAAATTGTGTGCCGACAGTTCTGCAATGACTTTTCGCGCCTCCTCTAAAGTGTGACCTTCTCGAACAGAGTCTAGAAGGGGCTGGGTCTAACTAAATTCCTCCAGATCCTCCACCAAATTAAACCTATGCATGGGTTTTATAAAATGCATGGAAATACAATACACCTCTACAATGTTCTATTTAATTAGCAACAAATGTGTTACGAACCATGAAGCCACCTCAGAGTTGACATGAGAGTAAGCCGACTCAACAAGGTATTCTTTCCCCAGGATGTGGGAAATAGCTTCCCTTAATAGGTTAGACTCAACCCAAAAAATAGTCTTCAAACAAGACTATGTGACCTCTCCAAAAAATGCCATATCCCTCTTTTCACCTTCCAGAAAAATTAACGGAAGTGGCATGGCCACTATGACAGATACTAGAATCCTTCACCGAATGAACACAAATTCCACTACCGATGCAAACTTCCAATGAAAAAAAAGGAACAAATGCTAAAGAAACTGCCATTAATGAGCCTCGGGGATACCTTCCTTTATAATTATTACTTCCAAATTTTCCTAATCTCCCACATGAGTGGGAACAATCGAGCCATCACAATTAAGAATACCATGGTTGGTGAGAAAATCAGCTACTCCATTCTCATCCCTAAACACGTGCCTTATATTCTAAGTAGGAATTTTGTTAAACCAAAATAATATATTACCTAAGAAATAATCCAAATTCCATGATAGAGCCTTCCCTTTTCTAACGACATTTATCAAAACTTGAGAGTCCCCCTCTATTTCAATAGCTTCACAACCAGAAGAGACCAATAGCTTTAAGCCCTATAGGAGGGGTTGAGATTCCAACACATTACACGAGCTATCCTCAAGGGGGAAGGACCCTACAATAACTAAATTACCCATAATATCTCTAATCAAGCACCCCACTCCCGATAAGCTAGGATTTCCTTTCGACGAACTGTCAAAATTTAACTTGCAAAATTCAGGAGGGGGTAGGGACTACCTTGGACTTTTCCTTTGAAGAGATTTTTCCATTTTAGAAATACCTTTCCTGATAATTGAACATGGAGGAGGTAATTTGATCATAGGCCAAGCTAGCCTGAGTCTTGCATCTAATGAATAGAAGTTAGCAACATCCTCACACTTTGCTGAAACATTCTAAAAAATGGAGACTTCCACATTATTCAAGATAGAACAAATTTCAGAGGATTCCCAAAAAATTCTGAGATTCCGCTCCCACCAGATATGCCAAATCAGTAAAATAGGTGCACAATACCAAATATAATGAAGAGAATCCCCTCGCCCAATCCTCGGCCAAGAGAGCAGCATTTCTCAGATGGTTTTGCTCTGCACCCAAGCAATACCCAAACAATTATAGAGCCAATCCCAACAATGTTTGGAAAAAGGACAAAAAAGAAACAAATGATCAACATCTTCTTCCGGTGCATGACATAGAATGCATTATGATGGGCCACATAACCCCATTTTTTATACGTTTCTTATGTAATAATATTTCCTTTAAAGACTAACTAGATGAACACACTTGCTTTGGGAAGGACATCATATTCCCAAAAACTAAGCCAACAAGGAGAATATTTCCCTTCCTTTATGGCCCACCATATGTAACCATCCTTAATCTTAAAAGAACCTATTTTGAACCAATCAAGAGAAGGGAATCGTTGGCTAGAAGAGCTAAATACTTCCTACCCGACATCACCTTCCAGAAGCAATCCTTTGCAAAAGCATAAATATCCAAATCACCATGGTCTTTTTGATGCATAATCACAATACCCCTAATTATTGCAACTCGAATGAGTGAAACTGTCAGTGCAATTGCATAACATGTAGCCTTTCCCAAAGTGTGGGACTTTGCAATCGGGAAAGATCTCTAGATGAAGGCCAATTCCTATTCCTCTCTTCTGATACTCACATTCAAATTATAGAGGACCATATTCTAAACCTTACTCTAAACTTGCCAAGGAGACAAGGTTAAATGGATTGCAAGAAATTAAACCTAATCTACAGGAGGTGATGCACCAAAAGGAATGTTGGACACCTGATTTGCAAGGATATGAAAACTAGTAAGTTTTAAGGGGATGAATACACACAACAAGTCAACCAATTGTTATGAATTCAATCACCATTAAACACAGACCATTAAATACGCAACACGATTAAACATGCACAATTAACCAAAATTGCAAAGAGAGATCAGGAAATTGCAATGAAGACAAGATAGGGTTAAAATTCATCCACAAACTTATATTATTGCTCCATAGATTTGATACAATGCATTATAATGGCCGAGAGGCACAAATTTGCATTACATCTTGAATGGGAAGTTTGAACTCCACAAATTCACTTATAGACAAGAGAAGAAGGGAGGATGCAAAGCAAGATTATCCAACCCTTTGAAATGATCCCCTCATTACAATATATAGGAAGAATGAGAGAAAGGGAGAGAGAAGGAATTCAAAATCTTGCTTTAACCACCCTAAAATGCATTAAAATCACCTGCAACAATGACGGGTGTCACTGCAAAACCCATACTTCCATGTACCTTTCCTTCTTAGGGAAGAAAGGAAGCCTATACCTTCATCATTTTGGTAGGTGAGAAATCTGGAACATTCCTCTAAAATTGTGGAATGTATTTTCTCATTTTGAAATACTTAGTCTCACTAAAATTAAGCAAAACAGTTGTGTAGAGGACACAAATATTTCAAAAAAGTCCTATTTTGTGCAAATCTGGGCTCCTAGTCAAAATTTATGGCCATATAAAGATGAGGGTGTCATACTACAATAAATGTGACAGGGTAATCTACCTTTTTGGATTCCGACCATACAGTGCACCCTCTGAAATCCAAAATTTCATACTTTCGAGATTCGGAGCTTCCGACATGTTAGGAATAAAACTTATCTTAATTCATCATTAGTTGATATTTGAATAAATGTAATAAGTTAAAGTATTTAATTAAATACTTTAAACTTATGTCAATAAGTATTAGTTATCCTTAGTTGTTAATTAACTAAGTGATAGTGTTCTCATCCCAATGTTTTTGGGATCATGTTCTATCTTGCATATTTTGTTCCCGGATGATTTCCATCAGGGGTAATAGGGGTAGTTAGGAGCAATCTGTTATTTCTGTATATTTGCTCATATTAGATGATTTGTTTCCATATATTGTAGATGCGATAGAAGTTGTCCAATATCTATAAATATTGTAGCTCTCTCATTTGTCTGTAATGCTTGATTTTGATATTAATAAAAATACATAAGGACTGTCTTGTCTCTATGCAAATCTTCTGTATCAAATATTGTTTTCAAGTATTCATTTACAAGATTTGGTATCAGATCTGGAAGAGGCTTAGCTTGTGAGTGCTAGAGAGTGTAGGAAGTTTGAGGGAGGAGGAATAAGAAGTTTGAGGGAGGAGGATCCAAAGTTGACCCTAGCCTCTTCACACAACCCCTTGCTCGTACTCCACACACCAGCAACAACAAAAGAAGTACTACAGAAAATTGCACAGGAAGTGATTTTTTTAATTTATAGTTTGAATCTCACTTCTTGAATTAAAAAAACACATTGTTTTTCATTCAAGAAAAATTTATATGCAATTGTTTTGTGGTTTTTTGTCTCTAAAATAAGAGACCCCCCATTATCCTTTGTTAATCTATGTTTTGTTAGACCCTGTCAGTGAGTTTTGGCATTGGATCAATCTCCAAATTAACGTCTTCAAGTGTCTAACCCTATACGGACGGGAGTAGAGGAAAAAAGCAGCCAAAAGAATAGAGACAATGACCAAAGGAAGAAAACAAGCGATCTTGTTTGCTAAACGAACTCCATTTGCACAACCATCCATGTGCAGACCCTGCAATTCACAGAGACAACAAAAGGGAAAAAATTTTACCGGAGAAAAGCAAAGCATGTGAAAAATGAAGTTAAAGAAAAGATGTATAAAAGCTAATAAATTGAGGTAGCGACGGAGGAAAAAAGACTGACGGAAAACAAAACAAGGTTGTACGCATGCACGTAAGTCTTAAAGCACGTTTTTTGGTAGAAAATCTACTTAAAAATAAACTTTCCATTTCTGGATTTTGTGGAAAAAATCACAAGCATAGAATATTTTTCTCCATTTTTGGAAAGGGGTCCAAAAAGATATTGAAATCGTAACTTAAAAGAGCCATAACTTTCAACTGGTACCTAAGATTGAGGTGTCATTTTTTTTTGAAAGTGTGTGTTTTTGCGAGATCTACGTCTTGGTCTAGCTTTTAATAAGCTTTTTTTTGTAAAAATTGAACAAATTAGAGATTCTTTGTATTTTAAAGGAGGCCAAAGAGTCCAAAAAATTATTTTTTTCAAATCGGCCAAGAGAGCCATTTTTCCAAATAAGCCAAGAGAGCCATTTTATTCTTGTAAATTGACCACAAAGAAAAATTTGTAACAAGGCCAATAGTGCCAAAATTTCATTATACATGGCTAAAAAGGAGCCCAAAATAAATAAAATAATATTTTTGGGGGGGTGTGCATGCTTTAAGGGGGGAAAAGTGTTCGATTTTTTCTTCTACTGTTTATCACTTTTCACAATGGCCGCAATTACAGCACCAAAATTATTTTTTCCAAATTCTCAACTTTTGCATTCTGATAATTATCCAACATGGAAAACAAAATTTCACGCACAACTTGATTTTGAAAATCTATGCTCTATTGTTTCTGTTACATTAACAAAATGTGCAACAAATGTTACACAACAAGCTACATTTGATCGTACAAATCAAAAAGCAAAGTTAATAATCTTTTTTAGTGTTTCAGATGAGGTACAACCTCATATTCATGAGACCATAACAATAAAAGAATCTTGGGACAAGTTGTAAACAAGATATGAGTCCAAAAATAAGAACACAATACTTCATCTCCAGAGTCAACTTTGAACTTGAAAATGCAACCAACTGAGAAATTTGAAATGTTTTTGAGAAGAGTAGCAACTTTGCATGCATCACTTCAAGCTTTGGAAGAAGAAGTAATTGACACATCACTCGTGCTTATAGTATTAAGAGATCTTCCTCCTTCATATAGGATTTTTGTGACCACGTTAAACATAACTGGTTTAAATAACAACTTTTGAAGGGTTAGTGAATATGCTACAACAAGAGGAAGCTATTCACTCAACTACTAAAACTAAAGAGTAGGCACTTGCTTCTAATAAAAAAGGAAAAAAAATAGGCTAAGTCTAATAAAAAAACCTTAGAAGCAAGGTAATACTCAACAAGGCCAAAAGGACCAACAAATAAACAAATTTTTGGTACAAAAAAATTCCAACAAGGATCATCAAGTGGTAGAAAGATTAATTACCAACAAACAAAATCTGGTCAACAACAGAGTAAACAGGGAAAAAAAATAACAAGTGGAAGAAGAAACCAACTCAACAAGGAAATGTAGCTGAACAAGAAGATCAATTTGATGATAATGACTTCTTATATTCTGCACATTCAAATGAAGTATCCAATTCTATAAATCAAATTTGGTATGTTGACCTGGGTGCAAATCGACACATGACAACAAAGAAAGATTGGCTCTTCAAAATGAGTAAAAAACCCACCAAAAATCATGTCTCTTTGGGTGATGATACATCATACAGTGTTGAAGGCATTGGTTCCATTTCACTACCACTTGGGAATCATAATTGTAAAATTACAGATGTTCTTTATGTCCCTGGTTTAACAAAAAATATGCTATCCGTGAGTCAATTATTAGATCACAATCTCAAAATTGACTTTGATTGTAAAGGCGGTAAAAAGATGTGGCCTAATTTGAGATAATTCACGAAGCTCCAAAATTGTTGCAAAATCTTCGAATGTGGGAAGAATTTTTCAGTTGGATTTTGTTCAACAAAATAATCAAGTACTTGTAGCCAAGGATACATCATTAGTTCAACTATGGCATCAAAGACTTGGATATGTGAGTTTTTGGATATCTTGACACACTTCATCGATACGACATGATTAGGGGTTTACCACCTCTAAAAAAGGTTACAGATAAATGTCAACATTGTTTGGCAAGAAAACAACAGAGTACCATTCAAACATAGTACATTTCAAGCTAAGGAAAAACTTGACTTGGTGCATACTAATTTGTGCAGACCAATGAGACCTAGCCACTCTGGGTTTCAATATTTCATGCTCTTTGTTGATGATTTTTCAAGAAAAATATGGATATATTGTATTTCTACAAAAGACCAAACTTTTGAAACTTTCAAGAAGTTTAAAGCCCTTATTGAAATAGAGTCTAGTAGGAAAATAAAAACACTCTGCTCAGATCAAGGGGGAGAATACACCAGTAATGAGTTCAATAATTTTTTGGAAACTCTATTTTATTCCTTCCCCTTTACTTTATTTAACTCTATTTTTCATATTAATATCTTTGTTGGGTCTCTTCACCTTCCTAAAGTTGGCCTTATTACAATATTTCACCTACAAAAGGCTATATAAAAAATTCAATGTCACTTTATAACTCACTTGGCACTTTTATAAGATCTTATTACAATTATCATTCTAAAATTACTAAAGGGTTTTCTAAATCTTCCCAAATCAGATGATAAACAAGTCAATGTAACTTTATAACTCACTTGTCACTCTTACAAGCTCCTATTGTAAGTATAGTTCCAAAAGAAATCAAGGGTTTTTTAAATCTTCCCAAATAAGTTTAACATCAATTAGTTTAGTCCCAAATATATATTTGAAGCACTCAACTAGGTAAAATATTTTATCTTCCTCCATTTACAAGAATGCACAAGTCATAAATCCATTAGCAAGATCAAAGTCACTCCAAACATTGTTCAAGGGTTTCAAGGAACAAAGGGTTAAGTTACAAGAACAAGACACACCACATCACACTACCACATATGCTATATAGTTAACCCATTATATAGGTGTCAAGATTCATGAGGGAACCCTTAGGGGTTGGATAGTTTTAGCTCACACTTGCACAAACACCCTAGGATAAATACATGAGGCTTGATCTCACAATAAGTTCATATAGTGCAACACTTGTATTAGATTAACAATTGGGATTATTACTACCAATGGTATTATAGCCTCACCCCACACATACGTTTTCTCCTTTTGGTTTTATAATGAATTGATGAAGGGTTTTGTAGGTTTTTAGGATTTCTACTTTTATACAAGTGAGTACAAGTGATCCAAAAGTTGTGCAAGGAAGAGAGACACATAACAAAGGTCCTTTCTAGGAAAGTGAAGCACACATGAAGTTTTAGGCCTAGAATTATTAAGGGTAAAATACCAAACAGGTCCATGTCAAGACCATACATTAGTTGTACACTTCTTCCCCTACTCAATTTCTAGTTCTAGAATCTATACAAAAACATTTCTCTTCTCTAATTTGCATGTTTCACTATTCTGCACATCCATATTCTGTTTATTTTAACCTATAAAACTCAGTTTCTTTCTCCTCTTTTGTAATTGAGTAATTACTCATCATTTTATTAATCGTTGCACGTGTTAATGAATTATTATAATTGTGAATGTTAATGTTAGAAGTTAATTAATTAAAATATTCCCTTGTATAAGTCTACATCCTTTTTTATTATTATACACTCCCATAACACTAGAATTTAATTAGGGTGTAAAAATTTGGTGAAATCAATGATTAAATTGAATATATTTCTCAATCCTTAGTACCCCTAGGGTTTTCCCCTTGTTGGGTTTGGTACATTATGTCTCTCAATATCATGGATCATTATCTCCATCTCTATCTTGAGTCAAAGGGTTCATACCCTTGCTCAAGTAAAAACTACTATCCCTCTCACTAGGTTCACATTTATCCTTTATGTGTGGGTGGGGAACCTATAAATAATTAATCCCATCAAAATGATTTCGTGTATGGATCCACTTTGAATTTAATAAATGTGTTGCATGTGAAGTGTGTGTGTGTGTGTGTGTGTGTGTGTGTGTGTGTGTGTGTGTGTGTGTGTGTGTGTGTGTGTGTGTGTGTATGCTTGATCAATATACCCATAGTGGATTGAAAATTTGGAACAAATATTAGTAAAAAACAATTGGAAAATTATAATATTGGAGCACCTGCCAGTTCTAGTTCAAAATGAATTGAATCCTCGACCCAATTGACATTCCACTGATACATGGCCCTTAACTTCCAAATATCCATATAGCTAGATTGATTAGATCAAATAAGATATTTTAGGAGGGGGTTGGGGTGGGTAGGGTACATGCGCCACATTTATGACTTATACTCTCTAGGTTGGGGGTGATTTCTCTCCCTTAGCATCCTATCTATTAGTATGTAGATAAAGGCCCAGGTATTTCATTCTATTTTATCAATGTGTCTCCATATGTTAATACTCAATTATATCACTCTCATTAATTTTCACCTTATGATGGCACTCTTTCTACCTCTCACAATTTTTTTTGCATTTCAGTTGTTTTTCTTTTGCTTTTTTTGTAATACAATTTTTTTTTTATAAAAAATAGATACTATTGTTATTCTCTTTTCTCATTTCATGTTCATAGTTTTTACTAATACTATATAAGGTGAAAGATATTATAAAATTTCTAACAACCATGTTATATCATAAGATGAAAAACAACATTTTACTCATTTTTGGAGGAAAACCTTGCTAATATTAACATTCATCTTTTTACTTCCCAAGATCAAATGAATAATATTTTTATATCTTCCATGATTTATCCCAATCCTCCACCATAGATTATGCATACATTGACCATCCCTACATCAACAATACCTATTTGACTAGGGGCATCCAATCCTTCACTTTGAAATGTCACTAGGAATATTCATATGACCCAATATTATCCTCACGTCTCCTCTATATACTCATAATTCCTCACATGTTTCTTCTTCTAACAAAAAAGGTTTGGAATTCCTTGTTCATATTTTGTAAGCTCAAATTATACAATTTCAAAAAAAGTGCATCTACTTATCATGTTAAGGATTATAATTAATTTATTCATAAACTATATGCACCCAAAGTGGACTCTTACACCTCCTATCAATTTTGTTGCTCCTAAGATTCCTATATATGATGGAAAAGATAATGTTGGAGAATACCTTCATACATTTCATGTTACTTGCTTGGAATATTATTCAAATGATATATTTATTACTAATATCTTCCCTCAGAGTCTCAAAAATGCGTCCTTACAATGGTTTTACAATCTACCCATGCACTAAGTTATGAATTTCACTCTTTTGTAACATAATTTTCTTGAATAGTTTTCCATCAACATTTGAGAGAAATTATCTTAAGCTTAAATGGCTACATTATGCGTCAAGGTTCTAATGAGCCCTTCAATGATTATGTGTTATGTTATAAGGCCATTCTTACTAAGATGAATAAGTTTTTAGCTGATAGTGAATCACAAGATCTAGTTACACAAAGTCTTCTTGTCTCTTACTAAGAATCAATTATTTTTGACAAGTTTAATTTATTCAATCATCTATGTCACACTCTGGAAGAATATGAAGTTAAGATTCTCAACATGAACAAAATAAATTATGTTGTTAATCCTTATAAGACATCTAACAACATGCTTTAAAGCAATTCTAACTTTAAGAACACACTTACTAATGAAAAATATGATGTTAAATCCACTTTCAGTGTTGTATCTTAGACTAAAAAGTTGTAACTACAAGCCTCTCGATGGTAGTTGACTAGTTTATCTTACATACTGCAAAAAGTGCACAATTAATTACTTGAGGGTAATCTTTTATCTCTCCCTCTACTGCTTAAGATTGATAAAACTCCACGTCATGGTAAAATATTTAATGACAATTCTCATTTTGATTACAATCAATGCATTGGTCACTCCATTATTAGTTATATTAAGCTTCGTTACATTATACAAGATATCCTTGATGATGGTGTTATTGAATATGAGGCTCCACCTTAACCTAAACCTACTAATGATAAAAAAACTTGAAATATTTAGTGATCCAATTCCACACCATGATATTGTTATAACTATCGTAGAGGTCCATAATTCTTACAGTGTTGTATTGCCTCCACCTTCTTACGACCGTACATTTAATGCTATAATTGGTACTATTACTACCATGCCTCCCTCACTAGCTATTAATTCTAATCATATTGATATGGCACATGGTTTTGTTTCTAATACACTATATTTTCTTACATATATCAATAAACATCACATATGTAATGTTTTAGTTAACCATACTAATCCCCACAATTTGTGTACTTTTAAGTTACTACATTTTTGGATATAATAAGAAACATGTCGTAGTTGATCCTAAGGTACACACAGGGCATGTTTTCCTTCCTCTCACAGTCGAGTCTATTGTCTTTGATCTCACATTCTTCATGACATGTTCTCTTTTCTTATCTGACATGAGTCTACCTTGCAACTATACCTTGTGTATTACATCAATGTGTTAATTTTATTCACAAATATCAAGTGGTTATAATTAGGGGTATTTTATTCAAGGATACTACATTAGAACTTGGCCTAACACATATAGTTACTACACCTAATAATAATTTATCTATATCTCATCCATATATTTCCCACGATATGCCTTATAGGGCGTCTCCCTTGAATGCATCCATGCATAGGTCTTGTAGTTCACACACTGTTCTTATCCAATCCATAATACTTATTTCATAACACCTTCTCTTACATTTTTGACTCAGTCACCCTCTAAAAATGCTACCCACCATGGGTCTTACTACCCTAGCTATTCCATGATGCATGTTATGGCTACTACATATATTATACAAGGTCATCTTTTATCTTTACTAACACTTGTAGGGCTTATGCCTCCTTTACCCTCTAAGTGTCACAAGACTCTTTAAGGGGATATTATAGGAAAACCCTTGCGATATTACCTTTCCTATACATATTTATTTTCAAAACAATTAAAAAACATTAAAATAATCACATAATATAAAAACATGCAAATATGTGCAAAAATACAAAATCAAGACCTATTTATGGTTTGATTGGATAGCTTGTTGCTTTATGCATTTATTTGTCATGTTGGTTTGATATATAACATATCTAATCTTTACACACACACATTCATGCCTTGCAACAACACAAATTATACAACACTTTTGCATTAGTCCACACTTGTTCAATTTGGCCAATCATGCTATCCCTAGTTATATCCCTCATTTTTTCTTGCACACACAACCTATTTATTTATATAATGATCATATTAATTAATCAAATCAAGCTATACCCTCACATATTACAATGCCATTTTTCAAATCACTTGTACATGTATTTGGCACCATAACATTTAGAGAGTGCCATAATGTCCATATGCTATGGGACAACCTGACCACTTTGGTCCCTTTCCTCAAACATAGTTTTATTAATTTAAACTTCTTTGGTACAATTATAGTTGGATTTATCCAAGTTTTACATATCCATAACACATATATAAGTAAGGTATTCATCTCTCATTAACTGAGGACATTCTATCTACTTGGAACCTAACATTCTAATGAGAAAATATTAAGAGAAATCACAAAAAACACTACTCCAAGACTCCCTTGAGCTATCATATAGTCTATATATTCTTGTAGGGTAGTCCTCTACTTATATTTGCAAGCAAAAATAGAAATTTGCTTCAAAAAAAGCTAGGGAAAATGTCAAGTACAATCACATTGTTGTAGGCTCATAGTTATCAATATGGTTGCATACATTCTAGATATCACATGCTAGGCAAGAACTACATGTATTTTGATCACTCTTTAGAGTAGTAGTGACGTTGAAAATGCACAAGGGTGCCCATAACCCAACTAATGTTTGTTTGACAGGACTCCATCATATAGGTTTTGAAGATTCAATTAGCTGCACAAAAAACATCACATAATGTCGAAGGTTGAAATTATATATAAGAGCAGATCAAGAAATAATACATAAACCCATAAAATTTCAAGAGATGAAAGACCAAAGGGAGAAGGTGTTATAACTTTAACCCTACCAGGATATGGATAGCCGACCTATGGCTAACATAATCTCTTATCGTTTCATATCACAATTATTTAAGCTTTCATATGTTTAGTGGGTTGGCCTTATAGATTTGTATAGTATAGTAGGGTAGATATAGGAGTTAGAGAGTAGGATATGATTATAATATTAAGCACTTGACTCTTATTGTATGGTTTAGAGGTAGACCCCTCGAAGTGGATAATCTATTCTACTTGTATATTGTTATCATTTCTTTATAATTTGGTGTTATTTTTGTGTTTTATTACAATTGATATTCAGATCTATCTAATAAATTTCATTACAACTGGTATCAGAGCTTCATATCAACCAAAACTACATCAAAGTCCTAATTGTGAAGGTTCAACTATATCTCAAAACTAATAGTGAATTTTTATGCAATTTTTTTGGTGTTGTGAAATATATCAAATAAGATCCTTTCCAAATTTCAAGGTTTTTTGACTTCATTTGCAAAATTTATATCGGTTTAGGTTTTTTCATAAATTTTCTACCTATGCTATAATTTTGGGATTTTTTCTAAGTTTCTATCCCAAGACACAAACCCTACATCAGGATATGAAGATCAACTAAAGGCCAAGGAAAGGGTCAAACTCCTAGTAAAGAAGATGCAGATATTGAATCTTCAACTATGGGAGCATCAAAGATAGTCTCCTAGATCGAGGACATGGTAAAAAATTGAATGAAAAATATGCAAGCCAAGTTTGGTCATAACTTGATCACAATGAAGGGAGAAATGATGTCAAAATTAGATAATGGATTGAAAATAGTAGTGGGTGACATAAAATGGAAATTGAGTCATTGAAGGAGTTTCTATAGCTGATCTCATGCATGAAGTCTAACAATAATGTCTATTTGAGTTATATGGACTTCTTAAGTAATGCACACTTTGATTCAAACCACACTAACTAGGGTGGATCATCTACACACACACCACTAGATCTTTTAACCAATGGCATATCATTGTTACTAAAGTGGAGATGTGTAAGTTCAATGTGAATGACCTAATCACTTGGATCAACCAAATAAAGAATTTCTTTGATCTACATCAAGTCTCAAATGGATAAAAGGTGGTAATGACATCCTTATACTTGGAAATAGAACAATTCATTTGGTATGATGGATTTGTGAGTAAAAGAAAAAGAAGGGCCCCTCGTTTACCTAGTCTACGCTCATTGATGAGCTCCAAACACACTATAGTAATAGTGTTACAGATAACTATTTTAGCTAGATTTCCAAGCTACGACAAATAAGTTCAGTCAAGGATTATATCCAACAGTTCCAAAATCTATCCTTATGAGTGACTGACATCTCAGAGGATTGTTTAAATGATCTCTTATTGGGTGGACTCAAGTATAACATCCAACGTGATGTTCACCTTCTTAATCCATGTTTGACATCAGAATCCATGATCATTACTTGGCGTGTGAAGGAAAGAGATGGTAAAATGAAGGAGATTTACTCATCAAAAGGAACAAAAAAATATAACACCCTCTTTTCACCAACCAATATAATCGAATCCTCAAAAAATTGTAGATAAACAAGTAAAAATCCTATTTTACAATTGTGATAGCAAGTGGAGTAAAGGATATAAATGTATAGAGAAGAAGTTATTCTACATTGAGGGTCCTAATGAGGAACAAGATGAGGAGGAAATAATTTATACAAAGGAAGAGGCTCCTAAGATCGAGGTGGAAGAATCTCAATCAAATATTTCTTGTCATGCTATTTCAAGAATAAACACCCCACAAACACTAAGATTTTTTGGGTTTGTGAAGAGGAAAATGATGAAAATATTAATTTTTAAAAAGATATTTAAACACATTTTTACAGGAGATTAGAACCTGGGGATTGGAGGGATCTCACCCAAGTTTAATGGTCATACAAGAGCAATACATAATAAAACAAAAAATAAAACACCTGCCAGCATGCAAGGAGTAAAGGAACTAAAAACAACATATAAAAAACTCAAAATACTAAAACCCTAGCTAGCTGAACCAGATTATAACACCGATGCTAAGCTTAAGGGACCGAGCACCTTCTTGCCTCCCAACATCGAGCCAATATGGGAAATATGAATAAGAAGGTTTTAAGATAATCCTTGCTTACATCGAAGATCTACAATTCTAGTAGAAGTAGTGAATACCAGAGCTGAGAGACCCAGGAGATCCAGCTTAGCTAGGTGCTTTCCTTTTATATTCCCTTCCTCACACACCACATGAACACCTTCAGCAAACTTCAATTGGGCCAAATTGTGTGCCGATAGTTTTGCAATGACTTTCATCGCCTCCTCTAAAGTGTGAAATTCTTGAACAGAGTCTGGAAGGGGCTGGGTTTGACTAAATTCCTTCAGATCCTCCACCAAATTAAACCTATGCATGGGTTTTATAAAATGTATGGAAATACACCACACCTCTACAATTTTTTTTTAATCAGCAGCAACTGTGTTACAAACCATGAAGCCACCTCAGAGTTGACATGAGAGCAAGCCGACTCAATGAGGTATTATTTCCCTAGAATGTGGGAAATAGCTTCCCTTAACATGTTAGACTCAGCCCAAAAAATAATCTTCAAACAGGACTGCGTGACCTCTCCACAAAATGCCATATCCCTCTTTTCACCTTCCAGAAAAACTAATGGAAGTGACATGGCTACCATGAAAAATACCAAAATACTTCTCTGAATGAACACAAATTCCACTGCTGACACAAAATTCAAATGAAAACAAAGGAAAAAATGCCAAAGAAATTGCTATTAATGAACCTCGAGGCTACCTTCCTTTATAATTATTTCTTCCAAATTTTCCTAATCTCCAACATGAGTGGGAATGATTGAGCCATCACGATTAAGAATACCATGGTTGGGGAGAAAATCGGATGCTCCATTATCCTCCTTAAACACATGGCTTATATTCCAAGTAGGAATTTTGTTAAACCAAAATAATATATTACCAAAGAAAAAAACCAATTTCCATGATAAATCCTTCCCTTTTCTAACGACATTTATCAAAACTTGAGAGTTCCCCTCTATTTCAATAGCTTCACAACTAGAAGAGACAACTAGCTTCAAGTCTTGTAGGAGTGGTTGAGCTTCCACAACATTACACGAGCTATCCTCAATGAGGAAGGACCTTGCAATAACTAAATTACCCATAGTATATCTAATCAAGCACCCTGCTCCCGATAAGCTAGGATTGCCTTTTGACACACTGTCAAAATTTAACTTGTAAAATTTAGGAGGGGGTGGGGACTACCTTACACTTTTCCTTTGAAGAGATTTTCCATTTTAGAAATACCTTTCCTGATAATTGAACCTGGAGGAGATAATTTAATCATAGGCCAAGCTAGCCTAATTCTTACATCTAATGAAGAGAAGTTAGAAACATTCTCACACTTTGCTGACACATTATCCAAAATGGAGACTTCCACCTTATTCAAGATAGCTAAAACTTTAGAGAAGGAATCCTGATTTTTTTGAGATTCCACTCCCACCAGATATGCCAGATCAGTAAAATAAGTGCATAGAGCCAAATAGAGTGAAGATAACCCCCTCGCCCAATCCTCGGCCAAGAGAGAAACGTTTCTCAGATGGTTTTGCTATGCACCCAAGCAATACCCAAACAATTGCAGAGCCAATCCCAACACTATTTAGAAAAAGGACAAAAAAGAAACAAATGATCAACATCTTCTTCTGCTGCATGGCATAGAATGCATTATGATGGGCTAACATAACCCCATTTATTTATATGTTCTTGTGTAATAATATTTCCTTTAAAGACTCACTAGCTGAACACACCTACTTTGGGAAGGACATCAGATTCCCAAAAACTAAGCCAAGAAGGAGAAGATTTCCCTTCCATTATGGCCCACAATCTGTAACCATCCTTAATCTTATAAGAACCTATTTTGAACCAAGCTAGAGAAGGGAATCGTTAGCTAGAAGAGCTAAATACTTCCTACCTGACATCGCCTTCTAGAAGTAAGCCTTCGCAAAAGCATAAATATCCAAATCAACATGGTCTTGTTAATGCATAATCATAGTACCCCTAATTATTGTAACTTGAATGAGTGAAATTGTCAGTGCGATTGCATAACATGTAGCCTTTCCCAAAGTGTGGGACTTTGCAATTAAGAAAGGTCTCCTGATGAAGGCAAGTTCATATTCCTCTATTCTGATACTCACATCTAAATTGTAGAGGACCGTATTCTAAACCTTACTCTAACTTGCCAAGGAGACAAGGTTAAATGGATTGCAAGAAATTAAACCTAATCTATAGGGGGTGATGCACCAAAAGGAATGTTGAACACCTAATTTTCAAGGAGATGAAAACTAATAATTTTGAAGGGGATGAATACACATAACAAGTCAACCAATTGTTATGAATTCAATCACCATCAAACACAGACCATTAAATATGCAACATGATTAAACATGCAAAGTTAACAAAAATTGCAATGAGAGATCAGGAGAATGAAATGAAGACAAGACAAGGTTAAAATTCATCCACAAACTTATATTATTGCTCCATAGATTTGATACAGTGCACTATAATGGCCAAGAGGCACAAATTTGCATTACAACTTGAATGGAAACTTTGAACTCCACAAATTCAGTTACAGACAAGAGAAGAAGGGAGGGTGCAAAGCAATATTATTCAACCCTTTGAAATGAGCCCCTCCTTATATATAAGAATAATGAGAGAAAGGGAGAGAGAAGGAATTCGAAATATTGCTTCAACCACCCTAAAATGCATTAAAATCACCTGCAACAATGATGGGTGCCATTGCAAAACCCATACTTCCATGTACCTTGCCTTGTTGTGAAAGAAAGGAAGCCCATATATTCATCATTTTGGTAGGTGAGAGATCTGGAACATTCCTCTAAAATGGTAGACTGTATTTTCTCATTTTGAAATACTTAGTCTCACTAAAATTAAGAAAACTAGTTGTTTTTGTGTAGAGGACATAAATATTTCCAAAAATTCCTATTTTGTGCAAATCTGGGCTCCTAGTCAAAATTTATGGCCATATGAAGATGAGGGTGTCATACTGTAATAAATGTGACACATTGATCTTCCTTTTCAGACTCCGACCATGCATTGCACCCTCTGAAATCTGAAATTTCAAACTTTCGGGATTCGGAGCTTCTGGCATGTTAGGAATAAAACTTATCTTAATTCATCATTAGTTGATATTTGAATAAATGTAATAATTTAAAGTATTTAATTAAATACTTTAAAATTATGTCAATAAGTATTAGTTATCCTTAGTTGTTAGTTAACTAAGTGATATTGTTCTCATCCTAATGTTTTTGGGATCATGTTCTATCTTGCATATTTTGTTCTTGGATGATTTCCATGAGGGGCAATACAGGTAGTTAGGGGAAATATGTTATTTTTGCATATTTTCTCAGATTAGATGATTTGTTTCCATATATTGTGGATGATATAGAAGTTGTCTAATATCTATAAATATTACAGCTCTCTCATTTGTTTATAATGCTTGATTTTGATATTAAGAAAATACACAAACACCATCTTTTATTTGTGCGAAGCTTATGTGTCAAATATTGTTTTCAAGTATTGATTGTCAAGATGAAATTTCCACTTGGAAGGTTGTTATAGTGTTCATCTAGTTGAATTCGTGAAACATCTGAAATTCTAAAACCCTGAAGTCTAAAATTTAGACTTTAGGTTTTAGGATTCAAGTAATGACTTACGTGCAATGGGGCTTCAATGTTCTGAAATGTCAAAACCTCGAAGTCTAAAATTCAGATTTCAGTTTTCCGACCTTTGTGTTTTTGGGGGTTCAGGTTTAAAGGTTTTAGTTACTATTCATCCATACGAGCAGTGTATTTTTCTGAAATCCCAAAACCCCAAAGTCTGAAATTTGGACATCAGGTTTCAGACACCTTTTTTCCTTCCCATGTGGCACTGTTCATTACTTGACCTTGCTACCAACTCCAAACTCCCGAATGCCCAAATTCTAAATTTCAGACTTCGTACTTTGACGTCCTTCAAATCTTTTAAGTCTTTCGATTTAGAATTTTTTTCTGTCGAATCCGAATACTTCCACATCACTTTAACTCACTCGGCTCAAGCCTGAAATGTGATCTCCCAGGGATGAAATGATCCCCCATTTTCTCTGTACGAGGTCATGTTTGTTCAATTTCACCTAAGGGGAAAAATTGGATAACAGGTATTTACATATATGAGAAGGTGAATTATCTGAAGCAAGAAGGCTATAATATGCCACTTTCTATCCCCATTGAGATTTTGCCTTGACCATAACTTCTTACAGGTCTTGATTTAAGGAGAGGGTTGGGTGGCCATTCAATGAGTCATCCCAAAAATTCCTTATTTGGCCATTACCAATTTGCCATGAAGAAAGGTGAAAGAAAACTTCCCTATAAGAAACAAAAAAAAGTCCACATATGAGATACCCTAGGGATGACCTTGTTCGAGATAACCATCTCAGGATTGCCATCTTCTAGATATTTATCTCTGAGAATGGATCCAACGATGCTTCTAGGATTAGAATAAGGCCCCACATATTTTTGGCTCCCAAAGCTAAATTTTTCCATTTCAAATTTAGTAAACCATCTACCCCTTGAGATTTGGTGAGATTCATTTTCTCCTAACCAACCAAGTGCAATTTCTTTTCCTCACTTATGTGATGCCACAGTAAATGTTTCAAAAATTTCTCAATTCTCTTCAGAACCATCGCAAGAAGTTTCATCACACTCATCATATAAGTTGGGATTGCATTCAAAACTAAATTGATAAGGGTAATATGCCCTAAAAAAGTTATCCACATACCCTTCTAGCTTTGTATTCTATTCTCAATAGTTATCACTAGATTGTTCCATAACAATGCTCTACCAGCTCCAGTAAAGAGAGGGATGCCAAGATATTTATGGGGCAAAGATCATGTGGAAAAATTAATAACTTCCAGAATATGCCTCTAAAGTCAAGGGGCTGTATTAAAAAATAAAATCAGGGATTTGGCTAGGCTGATTTCCTGACCCACAACCTCAAATTACAGATCTAGTAAGATACGAAAAATATGAGATTCTTCAATAGACGATTTTCTAAACAGAAATGTATCATCATCAAATTACCGGAAAATAAATGGAGCCAAAGATTTTGATATCCTCAATCCTCTTATTTGACCAGTTGAGGAAGAAACTTTAATGGCCCTACTGAGAGCTTTAGCAATCAGAAGAAACAAAAAAGATGACAATGGGTCTCCTTGGTGAATGCCTCTGTTTCTTTTGAAGAAACCTTCGACCAAGCCATTCACTAGCACTAAAAAACTAGGAGTCACAATCCAGTTGTAAACCCAATTACAAAATATTGAATCAAATCCCAACAACTAAAGCACCTTCATAAGAAAATACCAATTTATTCGATCATAAGCCTTGCTGAAATCCAATTTAATCATCTAACAAGGGACTTTATAAACTGAAAGGGGATACAGCAATTCATGAGAAATAATGATTCCTTCCATGATGGAGAGACCTTGGATGAAACTAGTATGTTCATTGGAAATAAGCTTGTCCAACACCGACTTAAGGTGACTAGCAATGTATTTTGAGATTATTTTATAAGTCATGTTGTAGAGAAAGACTCATCTAAACACATCTATAGATTTGGCTGGGAATTTCTTAGGAAAAAGGCTTATGAAAGTATGATTCAATTATTTAAGTATTTTACTAGTAGCTCTGGATTCTTCAACCGAAAACTAGATGTCCATGCCTACCACTTGCCAAAAATCCTGGAAAAATACCACAGGAATCCATCCTACCCAGGATCCTTATCACGCTCCATAGAAAAGGGACCCATCAACTTCTTATGATCTTCTTCAATAACCAGACAAGGAATTTGGTCAAACAGGGCCTATTGCTGAAGAAGAGAGGAATGGGATTCCCCTCCTAAAAGGGTACCAAAAAAATCCACAACTTCCTTCTTGATGGCCTTTTCATCTGACAACCACTCACCCAAGCCATTCTTTAACTTTGAAATGTAATTAGCGCTTCGATGTTGCTTTATAGAGGCATGGAAAAATTTAGAGTTCTTATCCCCCTCTTTCAACCAATTTTTCTTGGATTTCTAGCACCATTAAACTTCTTCCTTCAAAAGAAGATCATTCAATTCAATGAGTAATGATTTTTCTTGAAGATAATCCTCTTACTCCATTCTAATCCTGAAAATATTTTCATTAAGCTTCTTCAGGGCTTTCTCCACTCTCACTTTCTCTTGGAAAATATTCTTAAAAGAGGACTTATTCCAATCTATTATTTCATTTTTAAGAAGAGCTAGCTTTTTAGCCAAAAAAAACATAAATTTTCCTTTCACTACGAAAGATGACCACCACCCCTTCACATGATCCTTAAACAAAGGGTCTTTCATCCACATTAGCTCAAATTTAAAAGGAGAGTTTCTTGAGGCTAGATCAATAGCAATATGCAAAGCACTAGGATAGTGATCCGAACTAGACAAAGGAAACACCTCACTCTCCATCAGAATATTAGACTACAACTATAGAGAATTTGTTAGCAATCTATCAAGATGAACAGTAATTTTTCCTGATCCTATGCATCTGTTGGACCATGTCATCCATCCACTTTTCAGAAGGATATCCCAAAGGTTCACATTCTCCACAAAGGCAGAGAAATCTCTTTGACACTGTGGATTACTTTAAGTGAAACCCCCATAATTAGCCTCTGAAACTATAGCATTGAAATCACCAACAAATACCACTGGGACATTACCCAAATCAACCAAAAAGGCTAGAAAAGAAGCCCACAAATTCCTCTTCATGGAAATTCTAGTAGGACCATACACATTAAAAAGGAAAAAGAACTTATCCAAGAATTTACCTCTACCTTGCACTATTGGAAGTTCTAAGAAGCCTCCATCTGGGTTACCTCCACCTTTCTTGAAAGCCACACCACACCCAATCCCCCAGAAGTACCCTGAGAATAAACAAAGGATCCCTTCCACCCTTTCCATTTGCACAACTAGTAGGAAGAGAAATCTATTCTAGACAACTTAGTTTCTTGAAAACAACAAATATCCACTCCCTGTTCAATAGACAGACATCGAGCCAGGTGTTGCTTATCAGGGGCATTTAGGCATTTGAAATTCCACGAGACCATCTTCATTGGCTCTTCGGGGGGGGGGGGGGGGAGGGGATTGGCCTGCCCTATTGACTGGTTTATAGAAGGAATTCATTTGTTTTTGCTTTCCTGCATCAACATCTCATCTAGTTTTCGTATCATAGCTCGGCCTGCTATGACAAAATTATTTACCACTTCTAAAGGAACTTAGGCTAGGGGATTCATCTATAAAGAAATCAACCTTTCCATCCATACTAATGGGTAAGAGAGGGGCTCTATCTTCTTCCTCTATCTCCCTTTCCATCCCAATCTCAAATTTTTCTCTATTGACGACCCAACAATCTGGATGGGAAGTGGAAGCTTTGTTACCCATTTCCACTCCTTATAACAAGGAAAAAAGTTGAGACAAATAAGCTACCAGTTTGGAGGTTTCATTTAGGAGGGTCTGCAGTGAAAGTTCCACCGCCTTGTTAGAAGAAACTTCAGGTTCCACATTCTCCCTCCCTAAACAAGAAGAGTCCTATTTCTTGTCGTCATTAGATTTCAAACTCATTTGTTTCAAGGGATTGATCTCCCCAGCCACTTTGGCGACCCGTTTTCCCCTATAATCTCTCCTTAGATGACCCATTTGATGACATCTGAAGCATTTGAAGAAGATCCTCTCATACTCCACCTATTGAACCCATGTCCCTTCAGGAGAAATAATAGAAATGGATTCATGCAAAGGGTAAGACCCATCTACTGCAATACACACCCTAGCATAAGGCAAGTTTAGTTTTCCCTCTATTGTTTTGGGATCTATTCTTACTACTCTTCCCAAGGATCCAAAAATTTTAGAGAGAATGCGTGGGTTTTAGTATTCAATCGGAAGAGCATAAAGCTTAACCCAAATTTGCATTTCTTCCTTAACCACCACATTAGGATCAAAATTAGCATCCCATTTTTGGATGAGTGTTGATCAAAGAATACTTGTCAAAGATGACACAAGGAGTCCACGTGGGAAAGAAGGCCAAAAACTCAGGGTGTGGAAGGATAGGAAGGACCCACGCATGGAAGGAAAGTTTAGCTTTCAGGACTTAGCTGATTTTGAGCATGAAGACTTGTTTTTAGAAGATGGCGTGTAGAACACACCAACAATGTAGAGATGTGCGCGTCATGCATTGTCTATCTTTAGAGGAGTGGATTGAAGCATTTTGCATGGAGACGAGCTGAGAATAGAATTGACACTTCAGTGAACTACAAGAGGACTATAAATAACACACTTGTATGTGTGGCTATGTTTGTAAACAACGTGTGGCTATCAATAGCATGCGGCCTATTTCTGGAATAGATAAGCAGTGAAGGGCAAGTCCCCACCCTATATATGATTTTTGGTACATAGTGAAGAGGATGAAGAGTGTGACAAGTGTGTGTGTGTGTGTGTGTGTGTGTGTGTGTGTGTGTGTGTGTGTGTGTGTAACAAATAATATATGCATATGTCTCAATTACTATATTAGATCCGTACACACATTGGTATATATTGATAATACTGTAAGGAGCATCTGTATTTAATAAATATGGAAGATATTGGCTGAATCTAAGTGTAATTATATGTGTAATTGAGTAGTGCATGTTATTGATTCAATCATGATTACTGTTTAAGCTTGTTCTTTCATAGATCTATGGGTAGCATGCATTATAAAATGATGGAATGATTAAAAATCTATATGTTTCTTCCTTCATCATGCTAACATCCTACTACAACAACTCTAAAGAGGGACCTGGTACCTTTGCGTGCTTTGGCTGAGCACTCAATCAAGGTTGAGTGATGTGCCAACGTGACTAGGGTGTTATCTGGTAAATTCTAGGCTGTATCATTGGTTCTGTTCTCAGGACCTCTTTTTTAGTTTTTTTCAGGATGGTTCACAATGAAGACGTACCGGTTAACTCTAGCACGTAGTGAGGAATGGATACACGATTTGGAGGAAGAATATGCATGGTGGTTCAACAATGGATTTGATTTTAACACACACACTTGGGTAGAATAGAATATATATGAAAACTTATATCAGAGCTTTTTCGCTATCTTTCCAGTAGAATTATACGAGTGGCTTACTACCTATGCATCTCAGCAGAATTGGAGGTATTGCACACTTATCTGGACATAAGAAGAATTTCAGGCCCTTAATGATGCTGATTTGATCTAGACTCGCATGGTGGATACGTGGTTTTGTGGTGTTCTAAACAATTATATTCTGGAATATTCAATTTCAATGTACTCTTGCCCGGAGATAGCTGAATTCTAGTTTTTGAGGTATCCAAGTGAAACATATTTGCAAGGTTCGCTGGCGATCAAGATCTTGATAGTAACTTTGAACCTGGAAAGTAAAATGATGGCTAACTAAACTTCACCATGCACGAGGGCAAGAACATGTTTGGTTTAAGATGGAAAACCTACCAGTAGAAAAGTAGAGAGAGGAAAGGTGGCTTAAGTATAATGAGGTGCGTGAGAGGGAGATAAAGAAGCATCATTTTGTTGTAGAAAGTATGGCATTGAGGAGAGAAATGACTCGTGAAGGATTTATAGCTCATGAAGAAGACATGGAGCCAGAGCATCGGGAACTCCCCCATCTTGGAAAGCATGATAGAGATCCCTTCTCAGCCTCACACAGAAGTGTGCCAGCAAAGACTACATGGACCGCAGGCGTGCATCTTAATCCACTTGGTGACTTAGCCTTTGCGCTTGGTTTTTCAATATCTAGTACAAGTAACCATCAAGCTAACTTGGGAAGTAGGAGATCAAGAGTAAGTCAGGGATCAAGTACATCAATGGCAGGACATATAGCTTTAATGTTATATGGAGTAGCATTCTTAAGCACATCATCCACACAGAATGTTAGATTCACCTCTAGAAGTGGAGATACCTCACAGATTGTAGGGGTTCAGTATAGTAATACTGTCGAAGCACAGGGGAGTACATATACACGTCCTACTCCAGCTATAGGTGGAGGATTAGGAGGTATAGGTGGTTCTAGTTCTGGTGGATTTGGTGGTTCTGGAGGTAGAGGGAACATAGGGGGTTCTAGATCAGGTGGCCAAGGTCTGCAATAACCACAGAATATCTGTATGGAGATGTCTTTTTGTCTCCCAGAATATAGAGGTATAGAGGATGCTTCCGAACATGTGCATATGTGTGAAATATTGTGGCACACTAAAGGGATCATGGCTGCTGAGCGAAAGGCAAGTCAATTCACCACTACATTATAGGGGCGCGTGCACAGCTGGTATAAGAAGTTTGAAATTGATCAAACTTGTGTGGATTATACAACACTGAGGGATGCTTTCTTGAAAGATTTCCATATCCTTGAGTTTGAGTAGAAGAGTATAAATGCGCTCAAGGATATCAAGCAAGGTACTACTGAGAGTGTACATGAGTATGATGCTAATTTTAAGACACTTCTATCTAAGCTATCCCATGAAATTCATTCTAGCCAGCATGCACAGTGATTCGTTGAAGAATTGATTACACCTTTTAGAAGGGTGCTGTCACATAAGACATACACTGATCCATGTGAAGTAATGGAAGAAACTTTGTGTGTTGAGGTAGTTGGGAGCATTGACACTGGCGTTATTCCATTTCTAGAGGCACAGATTAGAGAAGCTATCAAAAAATTCAGCCCATGAAACGTGCACAGGAATTTGGTGTACAAATTGTGAAGTGGAAGGTCACACCAAGGATAGTTTCCCTTGCAGATCTATACGCTCATTACTCTTAGACTGTGATATTTTCCATTTAAATCATGATGCTAGTCACTGTCCTTTGTTACAGCGTGCGATAAGGAAGAATGTATCTTGATTTTGCAAGATTTACAGGTCCACGACCCATGATACTGAGGATTTTTGTTTGATTGGTTAGATCCAAGATGCTATAGATATTAGGGTATGATAGAAAAGTGTAATAGATAATTCTAAAGGTAGGAATGAGCACCAGGATCGGGATCATAATCAAACACACTATG
The DNA here is from genome assembly GCA_019776745.2 of Taxus chinensis. NCBI lineage: Eukaryota > Viridiplantae > Streptophyta > Pinopsida > Cupressales > Taxaceae > Taxus > Taxus chinensis. The sequence continues at coordinate 536,645,111 of CM034153.1, read as the reverse complement.
ACAGGAATGAGGTGCATTTTGAAGGAGGTCATGGATATCATGGTGGATATGGAGAACGAGGCCGTGGTGGAGGAAGAGGTAAGTTCCCTTGTGGAACATGTTATATGTGCAGATCTCCTGACCACTATAGGTGAAAATTTCCTCAGAATATTGCATGTTCTTTCTGTGAAAAGAACCATAGCTATGAAGAGTGCCCAGATTTATATGAGCATCTGAGTAAGCATCATAAGAAAGAAAACAAAGGTGCCAGGATGGTTAGAATCTAGCGTGATGTAGAAGATTAGTGGATGCCCAAGATTATAAAAGGACCTAAAGAATTGAAAGTGAAGATTATTACACGCGTTAAATCTGCGCGTGTAAGAGAGGCATTGCACTAGAAGCCTACAATCACCAAGGAGGAGGTTTTGCATACAAGGTACCCATATCCTACTCATCATAAGGAATTTTACCAGGATACCATGAAAGTGATAAGGAATCTTCAGGGTGAGATACAATACCTAAAGGAGTAGAATAAAACATCAGAGACAGTCCAAAATGATATTGATGATCTGTAGGAGGTGTGCAAAATGTTGCGCCAAGAGAACATTATTCCACTATTAGGAAGTTGGTTAAAAGGGAACACTCCACGCGCCTGTCTTGAGACCAGATGGCAGATTCTACATGCAAATATTCCCCCTGATAGCATTGACCATGAAAATAAATTACTCTGAACGCTATTGTGGATGGGTGGCTGTTGAGTAACATATTTATTGATATAAGTGTAGAAGTAAATGTGCTTACATTAGATGCATGGGTACAAATTGAGAGGCCTCCATTGCAGCCATCATCTAATGTGTTGTTTATGGAAAACCAGACTAAGGCCACTCCCATAGGAGTCTTGAAAGATGCATCTATAACTATACAAGGGGCCAAGTTCACTAGGGATTTTGAGGTATTAGCACTTGCAGAAGATGATAATTTTTTAGCCCTGCTTGGATGCCCTTAGTGTTATGTGAATAATGCTGACTTGAGATTCAATAAGGGGTATAGCAGCTTTGAAAACAAGGAGGAAAGGGTTGTGATACCTTTGACAGATGGGAATTCTACACCCTATGTTGAGCCTCTAAGTGAGGAGGACTTAAATAGAGTTTATGTACATGCTATTCAGGATCCAGAGGTCAATGAGCCATCAAAAGAAGGCATCCTATAGTGGGAGGATTCTCATTCTATTAGTGATACCATGAGTATTGCTTGCAAAAATTAGGCTCATGGTACATATGAATTAGTAGGACGTGACATGAAAAGCATGGTTGTGCACAAGAATGGACTTCATTTGGTTCGAAGGATAGGCAACACAACACCTTGGTATATAGGGGCATAAGATCTCCCTATATTTTTGAAGGCCATGGAAACACAATAGAAAGATTAAATTAAGAGAAGAGATATGTTAGAATATACACTGTGTGGGACAACAGCGCACTGGTGGGTAGTCCACCGAGATAATCTTATAAACTAGGAAGTGATTGGAGTTGCTTTTTCTACTATGTTTGTAAGGAATAATGCACCTACGCAAATTTGCACTTATCATGGTGATCAACCTATTCAGCATCACATTTAGTAGTGTGAGAGACTCTGGACAACAGGATAGGAAGCATTACCACCTTCACTCTGGGTGCATAGATTGTATTATATGCTACAAGGATGCGCACATGACTGTTATGTATATGAAAAACTACATAGAGAGACTGGAAATTGGAAAGGTTTGACTGCAGGAATGATCCAGACCTTTGATTAATTCTTGACTAAACCTCTTGTAGAAGAGGCATTAAAATTTGTCAAGTGCTTAACTATGAGAGATAGTGCAAAATCATAAGAGCATATTCAGGAATTATTCGGTGAGATATAGTTCAGAGCATGTTTTGAAAAGGAAGAAGAAATGTACTCCATACTACTTGAACACGCTTACCTTGGGAAAGAGAAAGGAAAGATGGTCTACATCATGGATGACGAGGAAGTTGAGAACCTAGATATTGAACATTCACAAGGGGTGTGCAAGGGCTTGGACAATGCAAAAAAGGATACACGCGCCTATCACGAACCCATGAAGACAAAGAAGGTGAATATAGGTTTAGAGGCTGAGCCTAAGGAGGCCATAATTGGAGACTACTAGTCAGACTCGGAGGTAGTAAAGATCATCGAGTTACTCAGGGATTATCAATACTTATTACCTCGAGGATATCATAAACTTAAAGGCATGCATGAATCAATTGGGGAAATGAAGATAAAACTTAAGGATGGTGCATGGCCAGTTATAAAGAGACCTTACAGAATGAATCCTAATTTGTGCAAAAAGGTAAAGGAAGAGATTGATAAAATGTTGAAATCTAGCATTAACAAGCCCCTTGATGAGTCAGAATGGGTTAGCCCAATGGTGATCAGTATCAAAAAGGACGTAAAAATTAGAATATGTGTGGATTATAGAGAGCTAAATGCTGCATGTGTCACAGATCCATTCCCTACGCCATTCACTGAGGAAATACTAGGAGTTGTAATGCGCAAAATATATTCTTTCACAGATGGGTTTTCTGAGTATCATCAGGTTAGGATTTCTCAGGAAGATCAAGAAAAGACAACATTTACTACTGAGTGGGGCAATTTTTCCTATACTGTGATGCCTTTTGGATTGAAAAATATGCCTACTATATTCTCGTGCATAGTTGTTCAGGCATTCAAATATTTTATTCACAACTTCTTACAGGTCTACCTAGATGATTAGACAACATATGGGCTTGTGAAATATCATTGTGACAATCTGCGCTTAATGTTTGAATGATGCAGACAATTGAGTATCTCTTTGAACATCAAGAAGTGCATATTTTCTACACCATTTGGGATACTATTATGAAATATAATCTGCAAAGAAGGTTTGCTAGTTGATCCAGCCAAGGTTGCAGTCATTTTAGGCCTGGAAGTGCCTACCAGTCAAAGTGAGGGTTGTGGATTTTTAGGTCATACATGATATTATAGAAAATTCATCAAAGGGTATGCCAGAATTGCTGTGCCCTTGGAAGAGTTACTAAAGGGGAAAGGTACATTTTATTGGGGAGAACTGCAATAGCACACGTTTGAGATATTAAAAGATAAACTTACTACTGCTCCCATTATGCGCTTTCCCTCATGGGATAAACCATTTCACGTGCATGTGGATGCTTCTGGCATGACCATTGGCACCGTGTTAGCTCAACCTGGTGAAGGTATTGTAGGTCATCCAATCTGTTTTGCTAGTAGAAAGCTGACTCCTACTAAACAAAATTATACAACTACAGAGCTTGAAGTTTTTTCAATGATCTATGCATTTAAAAAGTTTCGAAAATACTTGTTAGCAACACCATTTGTGTTTTATACAGACCACATGACATTAAAGTACTTTGTAAACAAGCCTATCTTACAGGGGCACATATGCATATGGGTTCTCCTATTTCAAGAGTTTGACTTCACAGTTGTGGTGAAGCTAGGGAAAAGCAATTCTTGACTAGACCATTTATCTAGAATCAATTCAGGAGAGGATGCACAGACAATTGAAGAAACAATGCCAAATGTATAGTTATATAGGTTACAATGCGTGTCCATGGAATTAGAAGACATTGTTGTCTTTCTACGAATAGGTATGGCACCAGAGGGAATGAAAACATTAGAAAATAAACAACTTGTTATACATGTGGCACCGTTTATGTTAATCACTAGTGACCTTTACAATCTAGGTAGAGATGAAGTATTACATTGTTGTGTATTAGAGCATGAGTGTAAGGATATCATGGAAGAAGCTCATGGTTGTATTACAGGAAGCCATTATGCAGGTGATGCGACTGCTCTGAAAGATCTTAATTGTTGGATTATGGTGGGAGACATTGCATAAATACTATAAAGAATATTGTAAGGCATGTGATCATTGTCAGCATGCCTAGGAAAACTAGGGTAAAGATATGATATGCCTTTGAGACTGATTACTAGTGCCAAACCATTTGAGAAATGGGTCATTGACTTTGTAGGACCTATTTCGCTATCCACACGCAAGAATAGGATCACGCTATATCATTACTTGCATAGATTATCTCACACGGTGGGAAGAAGCAACACCTACAAAGGACTGTACAGCAGCTACAAGTAGCTAGGTTTCTATGGTAGAATGTTCTTACATGATATGGATGTCCTTTAAGCTTAACAAGTGATAGACGTACACACTTTTTGAAAGAGACAATCATGATCCTATTAGATGAGTTTATGGTTGCACACCATAAAACTACACCCTACCATCCTCAGGAAAATGGAACTGCTGAGGCTTTCAACAAAATTTTGGGCCAGAATTTGAGAAAAATTTGTGATGTTGGAAGAAAGGATTGGGATGAAAAATTTTCAACTATTCTTTGGGCATATAGAACAACTTACAAGAGATTAAACAAATCCACACCATTTCAGTTGGTGTTTGGTGTGGAACCTGTTCTTCCTATTGAATTTATGTTACCTTCTTTGCGCATTGCATGCGCTAGAGGTCTAGCTGATAAACATGATTTAGAAGAACATATCAAAAAGATGATTCAACTATATGAGCGATGAGCCACAACATGATGGAATTAGAAGTAGGAAAAGGATAGGTAGAAGGCATGGCATGACAGAAACATAAAGGATAAGAAGTTTGAGATTAGACAAATGGTACTTCTTTATGACTCAAAGTTCTTGTGCCATCCAGACAAGCTCAAAGTACATTAGTTGGGACCATATGTCATGACTTATATACTTGAATCAGGTGCTTTCCAGTTAGAAGCACTTGATGGAACACTACTACCTGGTTACTTTAATGGGAGTAGGCTGAAGCCCTACTATAAATAAGTCTTCTTGGTGTTTTTAATAAGTTAGTATTGCCATTTAGATTAGGTTTTCCATTATGTATTTCCTTAATGTATTTCTTTCATTATTGCTATGTTTTGACAATTTAGTTACTATTTTTATGTAATAAGTGCACTTGCGCGCATGAAGCTAATTACTGGGGTGGTTTTTGTTATCCAAGTAAAAGACTGTGGGAATTGGAAGGTGAAAGGAATAAGCTCCTATGGGTGTGCTTTAATTCCAAAGAAGATTGCTTCTCAAAAGTGACCAAGGTTGGATATGAATGAAAGAATAGTATAACACGAGGTAAGAAGAGGCCATGATAGCTATTGGGAGAAGGTATAGTGATGAGGTACTCGAGTGCATGAGCATGTGTTGAAGAGAATTTTGTGACCAGAGGGTAGGAAGGTGAGCTAGAAGGTTATAGCTGGGGCACAAAGATGTACCATGTGGAATGAACGAATTTGGTCAATGAATGATGGGATATTTGGTAGGTCAACAATAAATGCATAAAAATTTGAAAAAATTATATGAGGATAGGATGCAGATTCATTTTTACTATTACGACTAAGAGTATTTGAAGAAATAGCCAAGTGTGAAAAGCTGAGTGATCGAGTTAAGGTGTGAAACAAAGCATGAAAACAAGATCTATGTGACAAGAAGCTTGCATCCTCGGTGGTGAAGGGTTTGCGTGAAGTAGGGAGATAGAAAGAGTTAGGTTACAAAGTTTCCACCTAGGGCATGATTGAATCAAGCTAGGGTTAATTCAAAAAGTTGTAGAGTTAAAGAGGAGACAATTACAAGGTAAAAATGGCACCTAATAAGGCATCTGCAGCAGTAGTAAAAGGAAAGAAGAAGGTGGTCGTTGAGGAGGAAGAGATGGCACCTGAAATCCATTTTTTAGAGATACAATATCCAGAAGGAGTCATCATCAGCTAGGAATGGGATTCACCCATCATAAAGAACAAAGTAAGTGAATACAATCACAACACTTCAGAGAACAAAAAGGAGCTCGATTCCTTGCTCACTGCTAGGATGAACAAGCACACGACAGATGATATGCTAGTGTATGATGATGCTGGTGAGAAGCTCCTGAAGAGAATTGGGGTCTACCATCTATATGCGCTTCCATATTTCAGGAAGTATAAGCCCTTGTATCAGTGGCTCATGAGCAGGGTGCGTGAAGACTTCTTGTACTTTGTAGGACACAAAGTTAGAATATCATCTGCGCTTGTCTCATTAGTTATAGGTCTAAAGGCCACATGAGAGGAAATCAAAGGTGATCTCACAGATAAAGCCACAATTTTAAAGAACAGATAGGAGTAGGGGTACATGAAGGGTCCACGTGGAATGGACATAAACAAATTGAATAATTGTCCAGTTGTGCAAGCTACAACACACCTTGTTACCAAATTGAATGATCATGAACGGTGGTCATAGGTAAATACTATGTGGTTACATGTGGCACGTAAGATGTCAGAAGGGACAATATACAACATTGTAGGATATATTGTAGAGAAAATAGTCAAAGAAGCGCACACAGGAGAGAAAATAAGCTTTGGGGCTGTTCTACTATCACTGGTATTCATGGATATCGGAGTACCAGATGGACTGAAGGAGAAAGTATGGGAATACCCTATGGAGAATAAGTCACCCGCTAAAAGATTCAACAAGTAGCTATGCAAAGGGGCCATGATAGATAACGTAAAGAAAATGGCAGAGAAATGGTATGACAGGCTCCGCGTGATATTTGGAGAAGAGTGGCGCATCCCAAAGGACCTACCAACAGTGGTAGGTACACAAGTTCAGTTTGTTGTATATCAACATTTTTGCATCGCATGCTTCCCAATAAAGGATTGAATCTATAGCCCTTGGTGTAAATTTCCTTACGCATTCGCTGTAAGGTATTTCCAAGCATCTGTTCATAGATTTATAGAAACGTGCCAACTGGTCTTCAATGCAGACAAGGTAGACTGCGATTACCATATGTTGAGGAAGAAGTATGTGTATCATGGCAGAAGTGCTTATATAGAGAGGATCATTTTGGAGGTGTTGAATATCAAGCCAATAAGTCTGGATGTAGAAGATGTGGGGGCAGCATTAGTGTATCTCTAGTTGAAGCCAAAGATGGAGAATAAAAAATATGTGGAAGGTGAGTTCACACTTCTAGCACCACAAAAGGGGAAGCATACAATGGAGAATATCCCAGCACCTAAGCCCACAGAGCCAATTGAAGTGGAGGATGAGGAGGAGCGTGAAGATAGTGGTGGTTTAGAGCATAGCGATAGGAGACATCATATAAATAAGGGTGATGCTGAGTGCACCATTACACCACCTCAGTCACAAGAGTGGGATGATGAGGAATTGAATGCAGTCCAAGGGAAGCACAAGTTTAAGAGGGTTTTTAGGATAACAAGGACCCAAGTTGCTACTCCAACCACTGTGCAAAAATCACCCAAACTCTCCCCGTAGAAGGAGGTAACAGTGCAAAGGAGGAAACTTAAGTTAAATGAGGAAGTGGTAGAGTCAAAGGAAAGCGTGCCTAAATATCCTACACTTCTAGAGAACACAAAAGAACATGGTGAGGAATCAAAGGAAAAAGAAGAGGATGAGAAAAGACCAGAGGAGACAGCTACAAAGAATGTTTAGGACATGGAGACACAAGTTCAAAATTTGAAAGCTAAAGTTCTTAAGCAGTAATGGTCTAGAAGAACAAGTGGAGAGCACATTCCACCAACCATGGGGTATGTAGAGGATGTAGGAAAAATTATCCATGCCCACTTCTAGAGCACGATAGCACAGAAGGATTTATTTGGATGGGAGCTAATGGATGAGGATATAGTGACTGTGCGTACTTGAAAGCAACTATCGTGGTCAATGCACACCCACATGGATGAGCCTAAATTTGATGTGTGTGAAGAGTCATGCATTCCAAGATGATAGAAGAAGGCACCCTAAGCTAAAAACATGACAGTAAGGCCTATTGTCATGTCAGATGAGCAAGTCAACAATGCATTCGTGAAGGTTTCTTCTGAGGTGGCTACAAGAAACATGGACAAAGCAGCCACGATCAGAGCACTGCGTGAGGAGATGAATACAAAGGATGCAGAGATAGCACACATAACACAGGAGAAGGACTTCATGTAGAAGAAGAATGAGGTGTTTATCAACATCACAGAGGAGTTTGGGGACAATGTCATCAAAGAAAGGCCACACTTGGAGGCCAAGGTACCACATACATTTCCTTTAGCGATACACTCTATAGGAAATTTGGTGTACTTGGTACTTGAAGATGAACCTCTACACATGCAAACACCAAAAATTTCAGATCAATATGTTGAACAAGAGAAGGCATCACTGATGCAAAAGATTGCATCTTATGAAGGGTTATTATAGGAAGTACAAGAAGTATTGAAGAAAGCAGACCAGGCTTTAAAAATATGCACGGATCCAAAGGCACTTATCAACATCAAGACCCTATAAGAGAGTAATGAGGTCTAGAAAGAAATGAAGGATGAGACATTAGGCCATGCAAAAATATTGTCAATGGTTAAACAGAGGTGTGAGGCCTTGGCAACAACACAAGAGTTGTATAAGACTCGGCTAGAAGAGCTTAGGAAGATAATTTCTCAGAATATGGATCTTTTTGAAGGAAGAATGACATCAATGTCTAGTGTTGTGTTAGTTTTACAGAATGAGAAAGGAGAGATTGTGAGGGATTATTTGGAATCCATTACTGTGGACATCCTAGAAAAAGTAGAGCAGGCACTCGCTGAATGGCAGGTGTTAGAGGCCAAATTAAAAGAGGAGTATCCAGAGCCGATACTTCAAACTGATTACGAGGAAGCTGCCTCATAACCTCACAAGAATTATTTACATTCTTTCTTTCTTATTCTTTCCATTATTCTATTCTTTACTTCAATTTTTAGAGGATACCCATTGTTGAGATGACAATGAGATTAGTGTGGGGGTAATGTTGATCAAAGAATACTTGTCAAAGATCACACAAGGAGTCCGCGCGGGAAAGAAGGCCCGAAACTAAGGGCGCAGAAGGACAGAAAGGACCCACGAGTGGAAAGCAAGTTCAATTTTTAAGACTTAGCCAATTTTGAGCATGAAGACCTATTTTCAGAAGATGGCGTGCAGAACACACCAACGATGCAGAGACGTGCGTGCCATGCATTGTCTATCTTTGGAGGAGTGGATCAAAGTGTTTTGCATGGAGATGAGGCTAAGAATAGAATTGACACTTTAGTTAACTACAAGAGGACTATAGATAGCACACTTGTATGTGTGGCTATGGTTTTAAATGGCATGTGGCCTTCAATAGCATGCGGCCTATTTTTGGAATAGATAAACGGTGAAGGGCAAGTACCCACCCTATATATATGATGTTAGGTACATAGCGAAGAGAGGGAAGAGTGTGATAAGTGTGTGTGTGTGTGTGTAACAGAGAATATACGCATATGTCTAAATTAATGTATCAGATCTATATGCATATTGGTATAGATTGATAATACTGAAAGGAGCTTCTGTATTTAATAAAGATGGAAGATATTGGCTGAATCTAAGTGTAATTCTATGTGTAATTGAGTAGTGCATGTTATTAATTCAATCATGATTACTGTTTAAGCTTGTTATTTCATAGATCTATGGGTAGCATGCATTATAGAATGATGTAATGATTATGAATCTATATGTTTCTTCCTTCATCGTGCTAACATCCTACTATAACAACCCTAAAGATGGACCTGATACCTTTGTGCACTTCGGGTGAGTGCTTAGTCAAGGCTGAGTGATGTGCCAATGTGATTAGGGTGTTATCTGGTAAATTCTAGGTTGCATCAATGAGGAGCCCATCATAAATGAACATGTGCTCTTTACAAAGCAAGGTCTCCTCTTTTTGAGCTTTTCTCCTAAAAATCACCAGAAATACCCCTTTTTCCAAGAATCTAACTCAAAGACCGCTGCCCTATTGTCTTTCACACCAACTCCAAATGTCATATGTAGAAAGACTTCTGGCAAGGAATTTCACTACTAGGGCTCTTCTGGAAAATGGTCCACCTAGACCCCAAGACCATCCTCTACTCCCATGACCACTGAGTAAGGGGAATCTAGAGAGGATGACACTTGTAGAAAAAAACATTGGGGAAAAGAGTCATCTACCTCTTGGCGTACACCTTCTCAAACACCCTGAAACCCTACCTTTAATGGCTCGCCCATTTCAAAAAACATTTCGGGGCATGATAAAAATATTAATTGACTCAGGAAGTAATCATAATTTCATCAATCATAAATTTTCCATACACTTAAATTTATTCATTTATCCAGTACCAAAATTTTAGGTCATGGTTGCAGATGGAGGTAAAGTTAGTTATTCAGGAAAATGTCATAAGATTAAGCTATCTGTGGTATATTATATACTAAAGGTCCCCCATGTATGCCATTTAAATGGGAGGAGCATACATTATATTAGGTTTCTAAGGGCTTACTACTTTGGGAAAATTGGAGATGAAGTTCTAGGATTTGTTTATACGGTTCCATTTTGAAGGAAGTACTTTTTGAGTTGCATGAGATGAAGGCTAAAGCTTCACCGCTAGTAAGTTCTCATCAAATGTGAAAAATGCTTACCAAGAGTGTTAATGGGTCTGTGGCACAATTATTCTCAATGGAATATCAATCATCAAAAGGGCCCTATAACATTATATCTACATGATGTTATTAACAATCAATCAGTTCTGTTTAGGGATATAGTGAAAGGGGTTACCACCTAAAAGAGATCATGATCATGTTATTCAGCTAGTACAAGACATCTAAACACCAAACATTATGCCTCATAGGAACCCTTAGCTCCAAAATAGTGAGATAGAGAAGATGGTACAAGAGATGTTGGAAGCATGTACTATTTGCCATAGTAAAAGTGCTTACTCTTCCCCCAGTGGTGATGGTCAAAAAGAAGGATGAAGGTTGGAAAATGTGTCTAGAATATAGGGATCTCAAGAACTACACAATGAAATATAAGTATCACATTCGTGTCAATGAAGATTTGTTAGATGAATTACATGATGTTGTTTATTTTAGAAACTTATATCTTCTATCATGATACCATTAAATAAGAATTTGTGATGAAGATATTCATAAAACAATATTTAGGACACATGAGGGGCATTATGAATTTATTATAATGTCATTTAGTCTTACAAATGTACCATTTAATTTCCAAAGTTTGATGAATTCTATCTTCTGGCCATTTGTGCAAAAGTTTATCTTGGTATTATTTGCTGATATAGTAATCTAAAATAAGTTACAACATTTCAATAAAGTATTGGGTCACTCTTGAACAACACCACCTTTATGCCAAGCCCTCCAAATATGATTTTTGGGTAAGAGAGAAAGAATAATTAGGTAATATCATGTCTCATGAAGGTGTAAAAGTGGATCCTTATAAGATCCAAGATAAGGTGGATTGGCCAATTCCTATAACCCAAAAAAACCTCAGGGGATTTCTTAGGGCTTATGGGTTATTATCACATGTTTGTAAAGAATTACAGTATAATTGCAACACCACTCACATCCTTTTTTAAGAAAGAATATTTTCATTGGAACAAGGCCACAACCTATGAATTTAAATAATTGATGAAGGCCATGTGTACCAGTTCCATACAGGCTACCCCAAACTTCTCCAAAACCTTCATTGTTGAATTCAATACTTCAGGATGTGGCATAGGCACAATACCCATGCAAGAGGGCCACACCATTTTATTTGAAATTCGTTAGCTAAAAGGTACAAACCTATCAAAAAAAATTATGAGAAGGAAATGATGGCTATTCTTCGTTATAATCAAATAATGGAGATTATATCTCATGGGTTTCCACTTGAAGGCAAAGATAAATCATAATAGTTTGAAATACTTATTAGAGAAAATAATCTCATATGAATAATATTAAAAATTGGTAACTAAGATGTTGGTATATGTATTTGAGATCATTTATGAAAAAGGAAAAGAAAATATGGTAGTTGATGCATTATCCATGAGAGATGAGTTTACAAAGGAATTATTAAATGCCATGTCTATAATATAGGTAGATTGGGTAGATAAAGCAATATCTAAATTACAGAATGAAACAAAAACTCAAACCCTCATTCAAAATATACAAGATGATCCAAACACTTCAGAAAAATTATGTGGAAGGGGGATGCATTGTGGTATAAGGATCGATTGTACTTATACAAACACTTCATCCTTAAAAATTAGGTTCTCTCAGAGCTCCATGCTTCTCCAATGGGTGGTCATTAAGGATTCCTAAAAAATTATCACAAATTTAAGAAATATTTATTTTAGGAAGGTTTCAAAGAAGATGTCCAAAAATTTGTGGCCAAATCTTTGGTGTGTTAGTATAACAAGGGTGAAACTATTCAGACTCTAGTACTTTTATAGCCCCCATTTATTCCTAGTCAACGGTGAGAAGAGTTCTCAATGGATTTCATCACATGATTGCATAAGTTTGGAGGGAAAAGTGTAATTATGGTGGTGGTGGATAAAATCACCAATTATGCTCATTTTTTTAATTTGCACATATTTTTATAGTGATTATAGTTGTCATATATTTACAGTTTAAAAGCTACATGACATACCCAAGATTATAATAAGTGATCGCAACCCTATCTTTACTAGTAATTTTTGGACTAATTTATTCTCATGTTTGGGTACTTAATTATCTCATAGTTCATAATATTATCCTCAAAATGATGGATATACTGAGGTAGTAAACAAATGTTTTGAGGGGTATCTACGATGCTTTACTTCAAATAAAAAAGAGAGATGGGTTAAGTAACTACCACTTGTAGAATGGTGGTATACCAATTCATTTCACACTTTATAAAAAATGTTCCCATTCCTAACATTATATAGTTACCATCCACCATCCCTCACTTATAGTTTAAGGGTCCAACATAAAGTAAGATAAATTGAGGACCACATTTAACACCAACATGAGATTCTCTCTATTAGAGTAGGTTGTTTATTTTAGCTCATGTTCACGGTACTTTATTTACCATCTCTTTTGTTCATCCTCACCCACTTATGTGTGGATATTTCTATTATATTATTTAGATATTAGGAGGAAAATATAGTTTTTTACCCATATAAATCCTTATCCCTTGGTCATATGGCATGGTCATATAAGGGTTTAAACTTATGATTCCTACTAGTAGGTGCTTAAGTCCAATTCCCTTAGATTTAATTTTTGTGTTGAAGGAAAAATAATTTTATTTTTTTTATAGCGCCAACTGAAATAAATATTCGAGTAGAAACTTGATAAACTTGCATATTTTGATCGGTAACTCATATTTGGGTGCCATTTTTTCTTCAAAAGTGATTTTTTTGATACTTATTCCATTGGAACTATTTATTGTGAGAAACACACTAAAATTATAAAGTGTCATACTGTAACACACACTCAATTATAAAGTTCCAAATCTAAGGGGTCTTGTTTCATTCCTTGATTCTTGCATTCTTTTTAGTGATTTTAAGAATGTCATATTTATATACTTCTATATTAGATAAAATTGAATCGTTAACAAACAATAATTACCACACGTGGAAACCAAGAATGGAAGTAATCATTAAATGCAAAGGATTATGGGCTTTAACTTCTGTAGAATAACCAACGTTCACTAAAGAATATGAGAAATTTTAGTACCAATATAAATTTTATGAGTGTATGGGTTTGATAGGAACTTATGTCAGTTATGGTATTTTGTTTCATTTGAAAAAATGTGACTCTCCTTTTAAAATATGGAAAAATTGGAGGGCTTATTTAGTAAGGTGAATCACACGAGAGCCATGCAACTTGAAATTGAGATTATCTCTTTTAGTTGTGAATATTTTCCATCATTTATAGACAATCTTACTAAGTTCAAGCATTTTTTGACATAATTGAATGGGAGTGGAAGAGATAAAAAATATGCAAAGTGTGTTTGCCTAATTCTATCCAAGTTGAGAGGTCCATTCCAAATCTTGGCTTCTACCTTTTTATCTAGCATTGATGTCTTAGGTGATACATTCTAAATGCATAACTTAGATTTTTTTGTGAAAGACTTACTAGGGAAAAATCCAAACTGTCTAACCTTGAGTCTTCCCCTCTCAAAAGGCATTAGTAACATCTAATCCTAAGGAAAAGGGAAAACCAAAAGATAAATCCAAGTTCACCCCTTCTCCATCTCAAAGTGCTAATAAACCCAAAGAAAAAAATCTAAACCCAACGAGTCTTCTTAATCTAAGAATAAGTCTAGCCTTTCATGTTCTTTTTGTGGGGGAACTAGTCATGTAGCAAATAGTGTCAGAAGTGAATGCAAGCCTTAGAGGATGTAATAAAAAAACACAATATATCTATCTCCACTCCACCCTCCTTGCAATGAGAATGTTAAAAAACTTAATTTTTTTAGGATATCTCAGTCAACATTTGAAGATAGTTAGGTTATAGATTCATGTGCTTCTCATCACATGAATTCTTCCAAGGAGTCTTTTGTATCTATAGGTTTGAGTTTTACTTCCAAATTTGAGGTTGGATATTCTTCCTTCCTTTATGTTAAGGGAGAAGGTGATATAAACCTTCATGGTGGTGGTATCTAATATGCATTGTATGTTCCTAACATCACTACAAATTCTCTTTATGTATATCAAATTTTTCATTCTAGTTAAGGAAAAATAGTGACTTTTACACCATAAGGGGGAAAAGTACAAACATTATTGGAGCCTCATTCACTTCTTGCTCAAGGTATTGTTGATCTTGGTTGTAGACTATATCACTTTGATGATTTTGATGACACTCCCTCCATAGGGACAAGCCCAGTTTCTCATGAATATTCAGAGAGTAAGCATTACCATAAAGATTTGGACATCTTAATTACAAATATTTTAAGGATTTGAACACTCATGGTATGGTTGATGGTATTCCTATATTTTATTGTTGTGAGGGAGTTTTCCATGGCTATATGTTAGGGAAACAACACCAAGATCCATTCCTCAATAATTTTTCTAAGAGAGCTTCTTCACCACTTGAGCTTCTGTATAGTGACTTGATGGATTTTCCTACCCCCTCTTTTAATGGAGCTAAGTATGCACTTACCTTTATTTATAAATTATTGAGGCATACTTGGGTTTATTTTATCAAGTACAAAAGTGATGTTTTTTCACACTTAAAACTCTTTAAGGCTTTGGTAAAGAAACAATCTTATAGTTTCATAAAGAACCTTCACAACGATAATGGGGGGGGAGTACTTTATTAAAGATTTTTCTATTTTTGACATCGTATAGCATTATTCACCAACATTATATTCCTCATGCTCCACAACATAATGGATTAATAGAATGGAAGAACTGAACTTTGAAGGAAATGGCTAATTGATTATGTAATTTAGAGATTTACCTCCTATATACTAGGTAAAAGTAATTAACTATGCTAACTATGTTTAAAATCATACACCGCACAAATACCTTGAATATTTGAATCCTAAGGAGGCTTCATCCAAAACTAAGCCTGATATCACTTATTTTCTAGTCTTTGGGAGCCATGCTTGGGCCTTTGTGCTAAAGAAGACTATTGGAACTCAAAAATGTGTCAACTATGTTTTTAATACATGGATCTCGTGTAAGAAAAGTATTCACTAATGACATATCCCCTAGTCATGTCGTCATTAGTTGGTCATCATAGTCATTTGTCTTGCACAATAGTTAGTTATTTACACAGTTTTGGTTGTCTCTTAGGGAGTATCAGGTGTCACTATTTGGTCATTTTTCGTCTCTAGTCTTTGACTGGGGTGCCTAGGGTAGGGCACCCAAGGGTGCCCCAGTCCTTAATTTTAGGCACCCTGGTCCCCATAACACTTGGGTCTAATTTAGAGTTTTGATGTTGGTATTTATAATTCTCCCTCTCATTCCCCTAGGTACTAGTCGGTATGTCGGGTCATTAGTGTCAAAATTTGAGCAACATATCTCTATATAAACATAACATACTTATTATCTTATGCGCGGACTATCTACTATTAAGGGTTAGCTATATAATAAGGTAAGGGACTACATTTGGGCATCATTACATCACACATAATGCATAGGAAAGGGAAGTCTATTCTATTCCATCCACCATTTTGCATTACATATAGCTATTTCCCGCTATCTCTACATCATTGATGATAGGAAAACCTAGGCACACAATTGCACACACAAATCACATAGAACTACATTGGGTCTAAGATGCAGTGCACTGCTTAGTTGTAAGTCCACTTTTGTGGCCGTTAAGGAAAGTCTGACCCCTTAATATACATATTTATTTTTTAGGGGTTTGACGTTTTTTGTGGAGTTTTGCAGGTGAATATTGATTGCATGTTTACGGCGTCATAAACAAAGTTAATGCAACAATCATGCGACAAAGATCGAGACATTACAAAGATATAACAAAACTTCCAGATTCAGGTCTTGAGCTATTCTATAGATCAGAGTACCTATATTGTAGACTAGGGCACCCACAGGTGCCCTAATCCTCTTCCAGGAACCCCAGTCTAGTCAAATCTTCATTTGCTGCAATTTCCTAGGTTGTACCATTATACTCTACTTAATCCACACATCATCCTATTTAGTTCAGAATCACAACAAGGTAATTCATTTTGAGGTTAGTACCTTTTTTCCTCCTATTTACATTATTTTATTTCATTTAAATATAAAATAAATTATATTATTCATATTTCAATTCACATCATTCATTATATTGTTGTACTCATTTAGATAAACTTAGATAGAAAATTCATATTTTAATTAATCATTTTGTTGAACCCATACTTTAAAATATTTCCCCTAGGATCTGCTTCAAACCCTAATGGATAAGGATAGTTCATATTCGTCACCCACCATGTCTCATTTTAGTGTTAACCCTATCTATGACGAGGCTGCCATCTCTGAGCTCATTAATCTCTATGGTAATCATACTCCTATGCCAGCTCACATCAAACAAAAAATTCTAGATGGTCAACAATATGTGCCTACTTGTTTTAAAGATTCTCCCATTGGCAATAGTATTATTGAGGATCTGATAGCCTTCAATCATTGTATGTCATGCTATATGGCTACTAGTGATCCTCCTTCTGATATTTCTAAGGAAATTTTAGACGATTCTCTAATTGATTATATGTTTGGTATTGATAATTGTTCACATGTACATTTTGATTCTTCTTCTTCTACTTAGAACACCTCTATAGTTTCATCTCATGATTCTCTTAATGCTAATATTTCTTCTCATGATAGTTATCATCCTCTTTTATACTATTTTGATGATCCTATTGATAGTATCCTTAGTGACATTCTCATTTCCGAGTCTTTATCTGATGAGGCAGTGGATAGCCATGGTTCTCCTTCTTTTCATAATGTCGAGTATGAATCTCATATTCCATCATTACCTTCTCCTGAGATTACATCTCGCAATGTACATGAGTCGTATCCATCCATTGATTCTTCATCTCCTACCATTTCACCTCCTCTTGTTACATCATCTATGTCTATCATTCCATCCTCTTCTATAGATTTTTCTCCATCAGTCACTTCACGTCCTAGGGATGTTTCCAATGGTACTCCCACCATTGCTATAGGAATTCCATCTATATCATCTACTATAGCTTCCGAAGACTACTAAAAGTTCCAAGCAAAGGTAAACTAACAAGACTAACACTACATAATCTAATTGAGAAAATGCTTATTTATTCTAACAATAGTTACATCAATAATTAAAGCTTAACGGAATACTTGAAAGAGCTAACATGATATATCAATCTATCTTAGCTAAAGCATGCCTACTAGAATATCCAATTTTTAACTAACATAGACCTAAATAGATCTAGGAGCAATCAAATTGGGCGTTTGTTGCTACTCCAAGGAAGGTGAGATGGTCTCTCTAACAAATGACTACAAGATCATATTGGATACCCATCTACTAAACCCATTGAAGACTCGAGGCAAGGATTGAGCTTGGCTATTAATCATATTTCTTAAATGAAAAAGCATGGTGTAAAGTTTAAAAGTATGTGGTTAGTCCTTTTTATAGTTTTTACTTTGAGGAAAACTAACATCTTGGTGCATGTGAGACTAAAAGCACAAAGTAGATTAAGAATTGATAATCCGATTAAGGCTTGCTAATCATGATTAGTGAATTAACAAGTGATTAGGATGTGAGGAGCCTTAATCAATCATTTAGGGTCAATTAAGAGGCTAGGTTAAGCTTTTGAAGCTTTCTGAGATGTTGTGGAAGGAAGTGGGGTGATTTTGAGTGGTTGGAAGAGGGGTTTGAGCCAATAATATAGTATACTGACCAAAACAAGGGTAAAATAGAATTAATTAGCTAATAATTGCTAATTTTCTGTTTAGAAGAGGATTTTGACTTATGATTTGTTGTAAATTGGCATCCTGAATGCGAAAGAGGTTAGGCAATCAACAATGCATTGTTAATTGAACAAAATGGTAAGAAACATTGGTTAATTAGTGGAAATCACTAATTGTAACGGAAATGATATAAATGAGAGAGAATTGTGTGCTTTTGGCAATAAGATTGCAAAAGAAAAATATAGGTTTCTAAAACTTCTTTGTAACCTACTCCTAGTGTGCCCTTAACATCAGAATCTCCTTTATCATCTCTTGATATTCCTATGATCACTCATAATGGAAAATTACAATCTCTTAATACATTATTTCCATCTTCCACTATTCCTTCATATGATATCATCTCTCTCATGCATGTCATAGGTCAATTACAATCTCAGGTTCAGTCTCTCACTTTAGAAAGTAGGGCTTACTATGCTTCTATTGACAACAATTCATTACATGGTAACCCTATTCCCAAGAAGATTCATAATTCTGACATTTCCTAAGAAATTTATCATGCCTAAATTCACATGTTTTGATGGTACTGGTGACCCTCATGCTCATCTTCTACATTACCACATGGCTATGACTTATTATTAAATGATAGCTTATTACTTAAATCCTTTCAACATAGTCTTATTGATGAGGCGTTACAATGGTACACTCATCTTCCCTTTGGGTCCATTAGTACTTACTATGACATGGAGGATGATTTCCTCCATCATTTCATCACTCAATAATGGCCCTAAGGTTACTTATGACCCCATACCTACTTTACATCAGGGCTCATCAAAATCTATCAAGGATTATATCTTATGATTCAATGCTTGTATGCATCAACTAGTATTCCAACCTATTGATTTAGAGAAGCAATTCATTTTATGTCATGGTTTGATTCCTGCACTCAAACAAGATTACAGTATGATACATGTGAGTCATTCATTCTTCTATGTTATAAAGTTCATCGACCTAGAACAAGATATTCTTTCAGACACATGTCATTGACCCTCCACATACATATACTTATTATTGTATCATCTAGTCCTCCTCCGTCAACATTGGTTGAGCATCCTAGACAGTCTCCACCTTTTCCTCGTAAGTAAAGAAAACAAGCTCAACCTACTCCACTACCATAACATACTTCTTCTCCTCCTCCGTGACATGATACTTCTCCTTCCACTCCACGTAGGTCACATGAACCTTTACATTTCTCTCATCATGCTATACCACATGATGTGTTGCGTGTTTTACTTACTAGTGAAAAACATCTCACTTTGCCCTCCAACTAGCATCATCCACAATCAATTTTACAATGTCAGCATGATCAACCTTATTGTAATTATCATCACATTAATGGACATATCGACAATTATTTCTTTCCCTTCACAATAGATTACTACAATTAGAGGATAAGGGAATCATATCCTTTGGCTCTCGCTCACGTGAGAAATCCATCTCTCCTCTACCTCGTCAGAGAGTTTCTACTACATTTGAGTCATCTCCTTCATCTGATGCTCAAGCCATGGTGCATCCACAACCATAGTTTATTTACTCATGTGTACTCTCCACCACATCCATACACTATTACATCATCACATCCATCACATTCACTTCATCCATCTCATCCGCTACATGATGTCACCACTTTGCACATTGGCTTCCACAACCCTCTGAATTCATAAATCCCACCATCTACTCCATATGATATTTAGTTCGGTTCATATACTCACACTGCTTCCATGCCACATGCTTCCACCGCTTCACGTTGCCTTGGTCTATGGTAGGTGATTACTATCACCTTACCCCCAATGACGCACTTGTGTTCTTACGGTTTTTACATGACTATTGAGGGTTTTTCTTTAAGAACCTATTCATCATGCACTCCTTTCGTTCATCTAGCGCATCCAATCATTTCCCAATGATGCACTCTTTCTTATCCGCGGTTCATTACTTGACTACTGAGGGGTTTTAATTAAATGAACCTTTCAATCATCGCACTATGCTTCAGGTAGCATCAATTAATTTTCCCCCCTGAGTTTCATCATACTAACATATTATTCTTGATTACATAAGGGGTCTTATCACAACATCATATTCATCACAACACTGTTAGTTATCATTAATCATACATCATCTCTTTTTACATTCCATTCTACTATCATCATCACACTAACTATGTGTTACAAATTCCATTTAATAAAAATTTCATTTACCTCATCAGTCACATTACATATGTTATCTATTACACATTCTACTTATCGTCATCACTATAAAAAAATCTACATCAATAAACACTAACAATATACAAAAGCATCACATACATTCCAACACTAATCACCACATCATGCATCATCGATCACATTACAACATCGATACACCACAAAATAAACTCATCATATACAAATCACATGTGTCCATACATATATAGTGAATAGAATCATCATTGAAAAAACATTTCATCACTTGGGGAAAACTCCCCTACATCATATACAATAATACCAATCAAACATAATCATCACTATCACTCTCAGTTACTACGAGAGCCCTAGAACTAGATGCCTTGCTACTAACTTTGTGTCATTGTTCGCAGCCTTAATACCTCTCCACTTGCCTACGTAATAAGGTTTTCTTCATAGAATTATATGAAAACTAACTCCACAAATCCACATATCATGCAAATACATCTCCTCTAAGGGACCACCACCTAATAACTCTCTGGCTCATCGAGTCTCCTCACTTGCCTCATCCCTCTTACCTATCCATATAGTACATGTCATTACTGCTATGACCACTGACTCAAATAAATGGGCATGCTCACCTGCAATATCATCCACATGCTTAAGTATTCCTCCACAAAGTACATCAGTCGGCACATTCCGTGTCAATGTGTGGATGGATGTGTCCACTATCAGAGACCAATACACATCACCTCCAAAACAAATAACATAGAAACTTAGATAACCAGTGCTATAACATAGGAAAACAAAAAATTACAAAACAAAAATATACAAATACTTACGCTCAACCTATAGTCACTGCTACATTTTCGGGAGCATGGGCTTCCCCCTCTCCTCCTCCTCCATGCGGTAACTCCGCTGGACCTGCAAATAATGGGAACAACAATACCCACCAATGTATTTCCCACCAAGCACGGTACTCCTCTGTGTAACCCGCATCATCTAAGTCTATCGAATCTATTTCTACATCTAACTCATATGGCCCAAGAGGTACTAAGTTCTCTCTTGTAAGCCTGGGTCTAGCTCCAACACTCCTAGGTGCTCTGATAGCTCTCAACCATATATATGGCTCTGAGGGCACATCTTGAGCCATGTGGAACTATCATGATACTCTCTCTTCCTAAAAATATCTTGGTCACACCTGGGAATCGATCTTCCAACCACATAGTCCTATGAATACACCACAAATCTACAACATCCTCTGGGCCATCCTCCATAGTCACAATATGGCCTCCATGTAACTGCCTTGGGCCCCATCCTATCTATCAGTTCCCTGTAGGTATTTGTGTCAATCCTACACACAAGAATCTTAATCCACCTCCTTGCATATATATATGGCCTAGCTCACTCTCCTCGTGGACCTCCAATTGGTCTCAACACTGCTATGTGCTCATATGCCCATACATGCAAATAGTGTAGTAGCTCTTATCCCACCACCATGCTCATTATGAGTAAACCGGTATAGGTCTCTGTATAGGTGGGCCAACACACACCATGCCCACACGTATCTAGTGCTCTCCTACTCTATATGCTAACATATATCATGCATCTTATACAATATGCCTACACCCCCTCCCTCAACTATAATAGATGAAGCAATCACCATGTCAATGAACTTCCATAATCACAGAACCCCAGACCTCAAGATAACATCTAAACTGATATGGGCCTAGGCAGGTACTCGAGTCCCACAAAATATCCTCTAGCATCTCGCATCTACCTCTTCATATCCTCCAATGGCATAACATGTAATCACTTCCCCAACAAATGCTAAGTGTAATATGCAGTACACATCCTCCAAAGTAACTATCATCTCACACATAGACAACCAAAACATGCAAGTATCTGCACACCACCTCTCATACAGTGTAGTCAACATAGGCATATTATGGGGCACTGTGAGATGGAAAAGTGACAAGCGAGCATGTGAATCTACAAGTAACTCTTCCTCACACCCGACCTCCCGAGGTCATGCCGAGACAGTCGGTAGGGATAGAATATACGTGGGGTAAAGGCAAACTAGTTAGGTAATCTTATATCTTTGACACACACTAATGGAATATGTGAATCTAAGGTAATGAAGGCCCTCCTAACCTGAACTGGCGTGATAGATCGGTTGGCGAGGATGACTAGCTCAAAGGCTCCAATCAATATTGAGCTCTGGTGTGATTCGATCTATAGGTTGTGGAATACGGAAAATGACCTGGGATTGTTTCATGTATTTCTCCAGACAGGGTCATGAAAACGGATGATGGATATGATGAGTGGATTCTATTGGTGATTCTCTGGTCTAGTCTAGAAATCTTTAGCTTTGTTAGCTACTATGTCTAACAAGGATAACTGTGTGATGATGATTGGTGGAAGTGGAGTGGATCTAAATACCAATGTGCATAAACCAGCATCTACGTCTGATTGACTTGTGGGTCTGTTGGGTTGTGGGACCTGTGGATCACAACCGTAGATTCATGGTTGTTGTGGACCTCCTATGGTCATACGCGGAATCAATTCCTAATCCCTAGTATCCAGTAGTCAGATACCTTTTCGGCCTCTATATTTAGAATTAAAAGTTGTGCAATCTTCTCAGAGTATCTTACAGGTGTTCTAGCAACCTGAATTCATAAACTAGTGTCTATGTCAGTGAGAATGTCTCCTGCGTCTGGCTATGGGACCAAAGGATCACAACCGAACATTTGCTCTCTTTCAAGCCCTTCTACAGTCATGCAGATATTTATCTAGGGTAATATGTAGTTTGGCTGGTTTGACCAAAACGTATGCTTGGTCGTCTTCTATGTTTAATCCTCTTAACTGTGAGCTAATTTCTTGTAGGTCTATCATTACTTCGGAAGACTTGAATTCTGAGATTTTGGTCTATATCAGTTATTGCTGCCACACGATATTGGGTTGAGGAACTATTGGCTCAAATACGTATTCTTCTGGGCTTTCTAGGTCCCGTGATTGTCATGCAAAAGAAATAGTGTAAATCTAACTGAAAACAAAGCAAAACTAATTATGTAAAGTATATCTACAACATATATAACTTCTCTATTTTTGTGTTTTTGACGAACTATTTGAAACAAAATTGAAAGAGCAACTATTTAAAATATCTAAAAATTGACAACTAAATTAATAATGAAATTTAAAACAAACAAGGCAGCCGAGTATAGCTATTGCCTGTGCAGTTGTAAATCTATTCTAAATAACGAAATAATTGATCTAATCTATTTGAAAGACTCTCGATCCTACCTCAGAAGTGAGGAATGAATCATAGTTTCTCAGAAACTATCAATCCCCACAGCTTCCCCGGAAATATCGAAAGTGAGATTAACTGAAATGAAATGATTCACTATTCTATTTGATATGTTTTAACTAAAACTTTGATAGCTTGAACCTGGATTTTGCAGAACAATGGACGAATCTAGTTGTGTGTTGCTTTGTCCCCTCAGTGTGATCTCCTCATTCCTTCGTGCTCACGTGAATCCAGAAAAGCGTGTAATGCCAGCATCAACAGAAGTAGGTATTGGGATAGTGGCAGCTTAGGATGCAGACTGAATACAATGCGAGTAGGAGAGGGATAGCGCAAGAGAACAGAGCTTGGCTTATGTAATTCCTAGCAGGGATTTATTGCGAGTCATACAACATAAAACGTCCAGAACCTGAAACTATCTTGTTTGACGAACAAAACCTACAACTTTAATGGCTTCTGACTGAAAATGAAACTATCCTACTCCAATTGATTGTGTGAAACAGTGACAACATTAGCACAAGAAGATTATGTGGCTTCTAAATAGCAAAACAACACTAACTATGCATGCAAGAAATAAAACTATTGATTCCTAAGAAAAACTGGAAGACTAAGCTATTGAAATGAGAAATTGAGAGGCAAATTTGAGGGGCCATTTTGCTTGAGCACAAGCTAGCTATTTATAGAATTCCCATTTACCCAAAGGTGAAAACCAAATTGAACTCTTTAACCATAAACAATGCAAAAACACTATTTTAGGGAACCAGAATCATAAATACAAGCAAAGGCGGTGAAAAAAGCTGGTAAACGTTGAAATTTTACACGAGTTCGTGTTAAAAAGAACATTCTGGAAAATGTGTGAAGGACCACTGCCCTGAGCAGGGCGGCGGTTACAAGACAGCCGCCCTGCCTGGGCGGCAGTCACCAGACCGATTGCCACCCAGGCAGGGCGGTTTCGTAACTGAAGACCAAAACGTAAAGAAAAGGAGGGGAGAAGAGAAAAACAAAGCACACAGGGGCTAAGCGGGACATGCGGGATGTTAACACATGCTTGGAGAGATTTTCCAAATCCCGAACACCTTGCGAGGAGACCTGTATCATCATTGGGGCATGTGTAATGTTGTTCTAGTGGTGCAGTACCCTACAATTTTGGGTACGTACATATTGCCCCCTCGGAGAAGCGTTTTAGCCATGAAGAGGCGTAAAACGGTGGGTCCGAGTATGGCAGTCCCGAAATGGGAAGTTAGAATTTATACCTAACACGTCTGTGTGTCGAAATGACGCCCTCCAAGATTCCCACTACCTGCAAAATGAAAAGAGGACTCAAGTGTAGATAGATAAAATAAATCGAAAAATAAACACTAAAATAATATGAAATGAGGACTTACCATTTGCGTGGGGGAGAAGAACTTACCTTCGTCAGTGCTCCAAACCTGTGAAAAGGGCATTCAAAATAGTCAAGATGCTATATATGTAAAAATGGGCCCATTTTCCTATTCATTTGCGCGTGTTGATTTGATTGATTTTGAGCTCTGGGACCCACGGTGATGGTTTTTGACGAGAGTATAGTCAAAATGTTCATGATGAGATAGTGATCATGCCTCCACGAGTGGAACACCGACCCGAGATCACAGGTTAGTTCTTCTTGATTTAACGTTTTTACCCCAAAATGTTAAAATGATGAAATTTTTGTCATGGGGGGATTATTTTTGAAAATGTCAGTTTTAAAAGGGTCACTTAGGGGGGGTGCCTAATGGGTAGGCTTTGTTTTAGTCAAAATGGTCTTTGTTTTGTGTTTTTAGCCATTTTTAGG
The DNA here is from genome assembly GCA_019776745.2 of Taxus chinensis. Classification (NCBI taxonomy): domain Eukaryota; kingdom Viridiplantae; phylum Streptophyta; class Pinopsida; order Cupressales; family Taxaceae; genus Taxus; species Taxus chinensis. The sequence continues at coordinate 536,619,551 of CM034153.1, read as the reverse complement.
GCACGTGACCCGTGTGAAAATTCAAGACACGACCGCCGCCCTAAGCAGGGCGGCGGTTACATGACCGCCGCCCTAGGTCAGGGTGGCGGTTACAGGATCACCGCTTTTAAGGCGGCAGTTACAGAACTGCCACCCTGCTCAGGGCAGCGATCCTTCATAGAATGCCAAAATAATACTTGTTTGAATTCATTTTTGCATTTCTAGCATTCTTATATGTTTTAATGATTTTTCCAATGTGATTTGAATACTAACTTACTCCTTTTTGCGTGTTTTTGGGTGTATGCAGGCGAAGGAGGAGTATATCCAATGGAGCCAGAGAGAGAGAGTGTGATTGGCTTCCAGCAGTGTTGGATGCACTTTCTCAGGATGAGCAAGGATACTGCTTCAGAGGGCCGGCATATTGTGTATATCATGGGTCCCGCATGTTGCACCTTCTAGTCACATACTTTGTGACTTGTTTTCATATTGGGATGCTGATCGGAACACTTTCCGATTCCCAGGAGTCAGGGGTGAGTGGACTATCACCTTGGAGGATGTCTACCATATCTTGGGGGTCCCGATCATTGGGAGATGCTTACGCTTGAGACAGCAGGGTCACGGGCTCAGATAGCACAGTGGGCTTCATACATGGGAGATGCAGTTATCTCCACTGGTTCAAAGAAGGGGGTGAGGGTCTGATCTATTCCTAGCCTGCCTATCCCCTTGATTCGTCAGGCCATTATGGGGATCCTTGCCTCGAGATTGATCAGGGACAAGGGAGGAGACACTTTACTATATTGCTGGTCCCCCATTATTGCACAGATTGAGGGACATGGCCAGATTTATGCCTGGGGAGCTGATATACTTGGGACCACCTATCATGATTTGTACCAGGTGGTTCATTTACAGGGGCAGTCATTGAGCCATCCGACCCTGGTTATGAGCTGGGTCTATGAGCATTTCATCCCTTATGGGAGAGGTGTGGAGGTGGCAGATCCCAGAGCCGTGAGGGCAGCCAGATGGATAGATATGTCGGTGCTTAGAGCACCCCACCAGCCAGTCACCTCCTTGACTACTGATGATATGGAGGCCACACCTTATCAGGCCATGACAGGTTTATGGGGTGAAGGAGGCCCTCACTTTGATCTCATGCTCTACCACAGGGAAACTTGTGGATAGGACGGGGAAGGTGGAGACACATCCTTTTGCTCGAGTGCCTCAGCAGTTTGGCCTTCCTTACATCGATATGCTCCCCCCAGTGGTGCCAGTATTCAGATCAGTTCGGGAGGCTAGGGGAGGTCCTAGAGGCCGGGGTTGGACTGTTGTTACTCCTGGTGTCCCCATTGTAGCTAGGTGGGTAGTACGCGCTCGAGGGAGAGCCGGTGCCCCTCAGGCACCCTTACTTCAGATTGCCGTCCGGTCCTGCCCACAGCAGTGACGACCCCATTGATATAGACTCTGAGTCTGAGGAGTTCACAGGGGGAGAGACTGGAGGAGGAGACTGAGGCTGAGGTCAGCGAGTCAGGTGGAGAGGAGGACAACGATCCCGAGTGGCATGACACTCAGGATATCTTACAGGCCGAGAGGGCAGAGCAGAGTGCGGAGAGGGTGACTCTAGTTTCAGAGGAGCCACCTTCTCAGGACTTAGGGGGGAGAGGATGAGTCTGTAGCAGGATGATATGTTGCCCTGGACACAGGAGGAGGACTTCAGTCAGTGGTGGCATCTGTGGCAGGTGCTGACCCTAGAGATCCCTCTTGGAGGCCCGGAGATCCGAGTGAGTTATCATCCTTCTCTTAATGTTTGTTTCTAGCTAGGATTGTCTTAGTTGCTATCTCTCCTTTTGTTTACTTTTGTTTCTATCTTTTGAGTATTTCTAATTTGTTTTCTCCTTTGCTTGTAGAGACTGTTGATGAGTGGCGAGACCTGATTCGCCGGGTATGCACTGATACCCTGATGATCCCCATGGAGAAGACCCACGGAGCTATCTGTGGATGCAGGGGAGCCCTCAGCAGCTGGTAGGCATACCAACATTTTTTCCCCTGTCTGGCATGTGGCCAAGATGGTGACTACCCTCCACACCGAGTTGGCCGGGTATAGGACAGTAGAGCATCTGATGAGGAGCCGCTCTCATAGCGAGGCCACAGCTACTGTTCGGGATCATGAGCCCTCCGTGCACTCAGAGCGCCGGCGTAGCCGGAGTCCTAGACGTGGTCATGCACCTTCAGAGGGATCTCATAGGGGTTGAGAGGCCGCTTGGCTCTCTTAGATTATTCATACGATTTTTGTATTTCTCGGGCTCATTGAGCGTTTTGACCATGCCTAGCGCATGATGGCATTGTACAGGAAACTTGATTATATATATATATATATATATATATATATATATATATATATATATTCTTTTGGATCAGACTCTTGGTGTCTATGATTTTGTGATTCGTTTCCACATGTAAATTATAATGTTGTTTTTATATGCTTTTCAGAATGTATGCAATGGAGAACAAATGATACAAATGCTTTCTTTCTTTTTGTATTTCGTGATGCTGATATATGATAATGTAGACACAATGTGATCTTGAACTTTAGTTTCTATAAGAATTTTTTGGTACTTCATATTTGTTTTGAAAAAATGAGATGATAAACCGGTATGATGAGCAGATGAACTTGCCCCACTCCTAACTCCACGCAACTAGTAAGATGCGAGGGCTCACCACCGAGAGCTAGAAAGGGCACAAGCTATGAAATTTGTTGAATGATAGTGATGAGAGATAGACAAAGATTTGGTGGAACCAAATTAGGATGCTACAAACCTACTCTACTCAAGTGACTCCATAGTTTAGAATGCTACTTGCTTTGCGGTTTATCTAGACTTAGATCCGTAGATGGCCACATGGTAGACAAAATCTGGTTTTCGGGGTTTTGAGCTCTCTTGGAATTTTGGACATCTGATTCATTTGTTTTTGACTCAAGATTTCAAAGGTTTATCTGAACTGTTTGTTTACGACCTTCAACGTTTATTGTCAAGAGGACCCCCCACACCTTGCCCCATGCTACTAGTAGGAAGCATGGGCTTATCACCATGGACAAGGTACAGGTGAGTAAGGGCATTCCCATCCTTTCCCAACCCTACGTCACTAGTAAGAGATGCAAGCTCATCACCGAAGGTTGGTAGGGCAAGGAAATGTGTAAAAATAAAATTTTCTGTTTGATCTACATTTGATTTATATATTTGAGAAAAATGTCAGTATGTTCTTCCAAAGAGATATACGTATGGGATAGATGTGACACTATGAAGCTTCTAGAACAGACCATAGGCAAGACACCTATCCTAGGAAGAAACCAAAAGTGAGAACAAGCATGCAGACCTTGGTATGGTTACCATTAAGACTTTGTCATATCTAGCTTTATATGGATGAAATGATTCAGAAACAGGTGATGATGTTATGAAAATGAAGAAGTATGATTGGAAGGATTATGCCAATACCATCAGAAGTTTGTAATGAATTGCTTTGAGAATAAGTTCCTTGATCACAAAATTTTACGAAACGAGCAGACAAAATGAACCTAACTACATGAAGATGCAAAGTAGATATAATTATACAAATAGTGCGGGTTGCTTATGCATAGAATCGTTTAAGGTGCAGGGAATTGACAGTTTCACCAAATTCCTCACCTTCCAGTGTACATAAGAGATATGCACCATTTCCATAGTCTTTCATGACTCGGTATGGGCCCAACCATTTGGGCCGGAATTTCCTTCCTTCACCGGTCTTCTTGTCAATCCGGCTGTCTAGTCTTAGAACTAGATCTCCTTCATATATATCTCGTTCATAGACTTTTTTGTTATACTGCTGGCACATCCGGTCAGCATAGATTCTATGTCGCTGCTCAGCATCTAACCTGGCCTCATCTAGGATTTCTAGTTGGGAAAGACGTGCTTCTCTATAAGCTTCTTCATCCAGAATCCCTTGTAGTGAGATGCGGAGACTGGGTATTTCAACCTCAAGTGGGAGAACTACTTCTGCTCCGAATACCAATGAGAAAGGAGTTGCTCCTGTGGGTGTTCTTATTGAGGTTCGGTGGGCCCACAAGGCCGGGTATAACTTTAAATGCCAATCTCGTTTATTTTCTTTTACCATTTTAAGGAGAATAACTTTCAATGTTTTGTTTGTTGCTTCAGCCTGTCCGTTGGCTTGAGGGTAATACAGGGAGGCTGTATGATGGCTTATTTTAAATTTACTGCATAGCTCACAGACTTCATCATTCTTAAAGGAAGTACCATTATCTGAGATAATGATTTGTGGAACACCGTACCTGTAAATGATCTGGTTTAAAATGAACTTGGCGATCACGGAACCTGGTACAGTGGTAAGAGGCATAGCCTCTACCCATTTGGTAAAATACTCGGTGGCCGTGATTATGAAGTTATGGCCATCTATTGACGAGGGAGAGAATTTCCCTATCAAATCTAGGCCCCACGTAGAAAAGGGCCATGGAGTAGCAATTGGTTGTAGAGCTTGTGCCGGCATGTGAATCTCGTGGGAAAATTCTTGACATTTATGGCACTTGCGTACAAACTATACTGTCGTGTTCGAGAGTGGGCCAGAAATAGCCCATCCGATGTATTTTGCGGGCAGTGGCATGACCTCCAAAATGGCCGCCACATATTCCACTGTGAGATTCATAGAGAATCTTCTTGGATTCTTCTGTGTCAACACACCTTAGAAGCATTCCATCGAAGGCCTTACGATAGAGTACTTGTTCTATAATAATGTATTTAGCTGCGATAATGTGTAACCACCTTCTTTGTTGCGGTGTAGCACCTTCTGGATACGCATGGCCCATGATATAACTAATAATATCAGTATACCAAGGACATTCGGAGATGGGAGGTCTGGTCTTGATGTAATATATGCATTCATCGGGAAAATCTAGATCTACTAGATCACCTCCGTCTAATGGGTTATCAGCTAACCAATCTGCAATGATTTGTCCCTTAACGGACTTCTGGTTTACAAAAGTTAATTCAAATTCACCCATTAAGGTTATGAAGCGTCCAGCCTTTTTAGACAAGGACCCTTGCATGAGGAAAGTTCGTAAATGGTCTGTTTTTACAATGACCCTTGTTTCTTGATTTAGCATGTAATGTCTTAAGCATTTGGTTGTGAAGACTATGGCAAGGCATTCTCGTTCTGCTTGCGTATAACATGTCTCATAATCGAGTAACGTTCGGCTAATGAAATAGATCGCACGTTCTCTTTTGTCATCATCTTCTTGAGCCAACATGCAGGCTAGCAAGACATTGGTAGCTCGCGAATATAAGATTAAAGGGCGGTCTGGCTTAGGAGGCATTAGCGTAGGTGGTGACAACAAGAAACGCTTAATGGCTTCGAAAGCCTCATTGCAGTCTTTGGTCCAATCGATACTATAATCTTTCTTGAGTAGATTGTTGATTGGATGAATGGCAAAGCTTAAATCTGGGATGAATCTTCGGATTGCACCGAGTTTCCCAAGAAACGACCGGATTCCAGATTCATCCGAAGGTGGGATCATTTCAAGAACAGCCCAGATTTTGGCTGGGTCCACATCAATCCCTCGTGATGATATGATGTAACCTAGGAGTTTCCCTCCTGTCACACCAAATACACATTTTTCTGGGTTTAGTGTGACTCCATATTCTATCAAACGTGAAAGAATGATGCGGAGCACTTCCGGGTGATCACAACGCTTCCTGGCTTTAGCCAACAAGTCATCTACATAAGATTCCATGATTTTATGAATAAGATCATGAAATATATATGTCATTTCCCACTGGTATGTAGCGTCAGCATTCTTGAGACCGAATGGCATAACAACGTAGCAATAGGTTCCCCAAGGAGTTATAAACGTGGTTTTGGCTTGGTCTTGTTCAGATATTCTGATTTGATTGTATCCTGAGAATCCATCCATGAGAGACAAAAGCTCAAACCCAGTTGTTGCATCAACGATGACGTCAATGGATGGTAATGGGAAGTCATCCTTGGGGCACGCTTTGTTAATGTCTCAGAAAGTTCTATGCAGATGCGTATCTTCCCATTCTTTTTGAGAATGGGACGATATTGGATACCCACTGAGAGTAATCAACCGGTTTGATGAACCCTACCTGGAGAAGCTTCATTACCTCTTCCTTTACCATGAGAGCTACCTTGGGTTTCATTGGTCTCGATTTTTGTTTAATTGGTTTTGCATCTGGTTTGGTGACGAGGTTGTGTACTGCGATGTGTGGTGCAATTCCCATCATTTCTTTATAATTAAATGCAAAATCCTTTTGATGTTCTCTGAGGATTTGAGTGTGTATCGCTATTTCTTCTGGAGTTAACGAAGATCCTAGTTTCAAGATCTTCGGTTCTTCCTCCGTTCTGATGTTAATATTGATCGTTTCTTTGATTAAAGAAGCGTTACCTTCTTCAAACTCAGGTGGGGCTGGAGGTAGGTCTAGATCTTCTCCATTCTCTACCGAGTATATGTTGAGTTCCTTTTGCGGGGGAAGTTCTATCATGGGATTTCCGAAGTAAGAAGACGAATGTGGGATTAAGGACAAATCCACCACGTGATGGGTGAGATGTAACTCTACATAGGCATTTAAGTATTCAAGAGTGGCTCTATCACTATCAACGTGATCTAAGATAGTAGATTTGTTCTCAGCTATGTTTGTAGAAAGAGGATTTGATACTTTCTTTACTAACGGTTCCGTACGAGAGGGATACCATGAAACAGGTGTCTTCCAACTCACTGTTGGGAGTGAAACGTGAAGCTGAGGTTGCTATCAAATCTGCGAGAAGGTTTTGTTTCTCATGGGATTGCTTCAATTGATATGAAGTTAAATCCTTTGCTCAAATCTAATACTGCTGTTTTGTAGAGTTGTAAATGTTCAGCTCTAGTCTCATACACCTCAGAGACTTGGTTTGCTACTAATTGAGAGTCTCCTAACACCCTGATGTCATTAACACGAGCCTCTTAGCTAAGATGAGGCCAAGGAGGAGGGCTTCATACTCAACGCCATTGTTTGTACATTCAAAATTTAGTTTAAAGGCGAATGGTAAGATCTTTCCCTTGGGAGAAGTAAAGATCACACCTGCCCCAGCCCCATAATGACATCTAGCTCCATCGAAATGGAGAGTCCAATATTTAGTTGGGAAGATGGACGTTGGGACATTTTCTATGTCAACTTCTTCTACTTCGGTTACTTCTACCATGCAGAGTTCTTCCGCTGGCAGAGAACCAACTCCTAGGGTATATCCCATGCCTACAGAATCAAATGGTAGGAAAATTGGTAGATCATGTTCTAGCAATTCGACTATTTTTGCCATAGTTCCTAATGATACTATTTCTACAACGTTAGCCTCTTCCTTGAGGGCTGGGATATTCTTGATTAGGTTCATAACTTCTAATTCTGTTGTAGGTACCAACTTTTCTTCTAGTTTCGAGTCGGTTGGTTTGTTAAGTTGGTTTGTTGGGAGTTCAAACTCAGAGTGAACGCCTACCCTTTTCTTCAGGTCTGCTAGGTGTATATCGAATGGTTTCAGATCACCTTTTGCTATGAATACCTTTCCTAAGTGCAAGAATCTTACTTCTTGAAATAACGTAGAAGGGATTGCCTTCATACGGTGTATCCACGGTCGGCCGAGGATCATATTATAGTTGGTTTCCCGATCTATAATATAAAACTCAGTGAGGATTGTTTTGGGTCCTAAGGTGACTGGTAGTATTATAGTCCCAATCGAAGTGGCCTTAAGGCTATCATAGCCTCTCAGTGTATTCCGAGTCGTGGAACAATTTGTTTCTCCATACCCTAGCTTTTGAAGGAAAGAGAAGGGAACTATGTTAACTACTGCCCCATCGTCAACCATTATGCACTTAACGTAATTGTTATAAACCCACACTTGCAAATGTAAGGCTGGATCACCTCTTGCGTGCAATCTCAGCGTCTGTTGGCATTTTTTTTTATGTCAAATATAAACTCGGTATCCCTATCCGGCTACCCCAGAGGGTGGATATCAAAGTCTATATGGTTTACCTGTGTTTCGGGAGGTGGAGTGATGTTAATTAAATGACCTAAACCTAATGCTTCTAAAAGAGCAGCCCTATGGGTAGGGGAGTTCTTTAATAAGTCCAAAAAGGAGATGTGAGAGAAGGTCTTCGTTAGGTCATTAATTAAATCATAGGCACCTACGGGTTTTACTAATGGTTGTTGAATGTTATCTGTTTCTAGCGGGTAACTTGGACTTGGCTGAGAGGAATACTCTCGTGTCCTTGTTACGGCTTCCACGGGTAGCTCAGTGTCCAACTCAACCAAACTGACTATCTTGGGTCATAGCTGATTTCCTAATTGCGGTGCGACATGTGGATTTAGCGAAGTCAAGGCTTCATGATCATTGTTTCCTGTCATTACACTCTTGTTCATCCCATTTGGATTTAATTTGTTGTTATTGTGATTTGGGAGCGGATCGTTGAAGATCTTGAGGGGTGCATTTTGAGGGGAGACTGCTCCCGTGAAAGTATTTGGTGCAGGTGATGCAGGATCTGCCAAGAACATATCTATGAAAAGTTATCTTTGTTCTTCTGGAAGACGTTGCATGAACTTATTGTAATCACGGCATGTTCTAGTGTCATGGCCTTGAATTTTGTGGAAACCACAATACGAGTTGGGATTGTAATTCCTTAGGTTGTTGGTTTGGCACATATTGTGGTCCAAAACTCTGATTAAACCATTGATTATTAAAGTTTTGCATTTGTTGTCTTTGGTTTTGGTTTTGGTTTTGATATCCAGTTGCGTTTTGTCTTGGACCCTGTGTTTGGACCTGCCATTGTTGTTGTTGTTGTGGATGATTAAAATCCACCGAGTTGATTGTTGGGGTAAAGTTGTTGTTTCGTTGATTATTCATCGGCGGTGGAGTATTTACAACATTTATTTTTTTTGTTTGGTCAGTTACTCCATCTGTTGTTACGCCGTGATTTTTGTTAAGGATTTTAGGTCCTTGATTGATGTTTGTGGTAGTAGGATAAGTCGTAGTATTCTGGCTGGGGGTGATTAACCTCCCATTTGTTCCATACGTCTTGCGACCACTATCTATTACTGCTTGATCTATTCGGAGGGTGCTCTCAAGTACTTCATCGTAAGTCCTTAGTGGGAACTTCTGGAATTCTTCCTTTACCTCTCTGCTGAGAGAATGAAGGAATAAATCACATAGTTCCATTTGGTCCATGTTTGGAGCACTTGCTGAAGAATAAAGGACTGTACGCCATCTCTGGATGAAATGAGCAACAGATTCATTGTGTTCTTGCTTAATGTGCAAGAATTCCCTGATTCCCGTTCTCAACAGTTTGTTCATGTCAAACGCCTTGATGAACTCTGAAACGAGTTGTTTAAATGAATGGATGGAAGCTTCAGGTATTCTGTAATACCAATCGAGGGTGATGCCCTCTAAAGTTTTGGGGAATATTTTGGCAACAACCCCATCCCAAGGGAGCAGTTCTCGAATGGCTGTGGCGTAGGCCTTAATGTGTGCATTCGGGTCTCCTTCCCCTTTGTATTTGGGAAAATCGGGAAGAGGTCTTGGAAGCATGACGCTTCATATAGTGAAGTCTAAGGGTTCTTTCAAATATTCTGAATAAGTTCCTATCGCATAGGTTTCGACCATCGATGGTGCCTGCTGAGGAGGCGGAGGTGGGATGGTTTGTTGGTACGGTGTAGCATATGCATTTGTAGGGGCATAAGGAAATCCCTGTGGTTGAGTGAATGTGCCAGGAGAGGAGAAGATATCTCCCTGTGGTGATTTGGAATACATGTTTAAGTATGGAGGCCTAGTATTATTTTGTACCCAGGAATATTATTTTCCACCAGGAACGGTGTTAGAAACGACGGTTCTAGTTGGCATTTGTTGTGAATACTGAGGAGGCATGCCCAACGTGCCTATTCCTGTAAGGAGGTCTACTTGGCCAGGATGATGTGGAGGATTGGAATTTCCTACTTGCATGAATTGAGAATTTTGACTTGCTTGAGCAAGTTCTAACCCTCTAACTTTTTCTACTAAAGTTGAGATGACTTCGTTTGGTGAAGTCACAATATTTTTCCTTAGTGGCATTTGTTGTATATCTTAAGGTTGTATCGGCATGTGGTACCCCGCTATGAACTGATCGTTTCCCTGCCAAGTTTCACCGAGGGCATTTCCCATAGGTAGCGGCATGGAGGTGTTTTCTTGAAATGAGACCTCGGGTCATGTTTGTAAACTTCCTATAGGTGGGTACATACTCCGAGAGCGTTGTTCATTCCTGGCATAACACTGAATGTTCATCATCTAAAAATGGATATGGATCTGATTGTCTACTAATTTGTGGTCTAAGCAATACCTGAGGAGACGAACCAGATTCTCCCATAAATGTCATGTTGTTCGAGCCTAAAGGCTCTGGTTGTTGCGTTTGAGCGAGCTGGTCCAACTCCTCTATTTGGAAAGAAGAACTATATCTAGTCCTTTGAGGTGGAGTTTGTGCTGAAAACTCGGTTAGTTGAATAGTTGTCACCCCATGCTGAGAGCGAGGGTGATGGTTGTCTATTCAGTTGATCGTAGTATGCTTCAAGACCTAGGAGAGGTCTGCCATATGCATCGAATCCCAACATATTCGGGGGGTATATGAATACCCACAAAATAATGGAAAGAGTAATGGGAAAGAGTGAAGGTGGATGGAAGAAATATGACTCCGAACCAGAAAGTCAGAAGTTTCACGTCGGGTTCACCAATTTTGTACGATGGAAAAGTGACAAGCGAGCATGGGAATCTACAAGTAACTCTTCCTCGCACCCGACCTCCTGAGGTCGTGCCGAGACAGCCGGTGGGGATGGAATATACGTGGGGTAAAGGAAAACTAGTTAGGTAATCTTATATCTTCGACACATGCACTAATGGAATCTATGAATCTAAGGCAACAAAGGCCCTCCTAACCTGAACTGGCATGATAGATCAGTCGGCAAGGATGACTGCTCGAAGGCTCCAATCAATATCGAGCTCTGGCATGATTCAATCTATAGGTTGTGGAATACGTGGAAAATGACCTGGGATCATTTCGTGTATGTCTCCAGATAGGGTCATAAGGTGGATGATGGATATATAGTGGATTCTATGGGTGATTCTCTGGTCTAGTCCAGAAATCTTTAGCTTTGTTAGCTACTATGTCTAACAAGGATAATGTTGCGATGATGATTGGTGGAAGTGGAGTGGATCTAAATACTAATGTGTGTAAACCAGCATCTATGTCTGATTGTCCCATGGGTCTGTTGGGTTGTGGGACCTGTGGATCACAACCGTAGATTTGTGGTTGTTATGGACCTCCTATGGTCATGTGCAAAATCAATCCCTAATCCCTAGTATCCAATAGTCATATGCCTTTTCGGCCTCTATGTTTAGAATTAACAGTTGTGCAATCTTCTCAGAGTATCTTACAGGCGTTCTTACAACCTAAATTCTTAAACTAGTGTCTATGTCAGTGAGAGTGTCTCCTGTGTCTAGCTGTGGGACAAAAGGATCACAACCGAACGTTTGCTCTCTTTCAAGCCCTTCTACAGTCATGCAGATATTTATCTAGGGTAATCTGTAGTTTGGCTGGTTTGACCAAAACGTATGTGCTTGGTCGTCTTCTATGTTTAATCCTCTTAACTGTGTACTAATTTCTTGTAGGTCTATTGTTACTTGGAAGACCTGAATTCTGAGATTTTGGTCTATATCAGTTATTGCTGCAACGAGATTGGGCTGAGGCATATTGGCTCGAATACGTATTCTTTGGGCTCTCTAGGTCCCGTGATTGTCATGTAAAAGAAACAATGTAAATCTAACTAAAACAAAGTAAAACTAATTATGTAAAGTATATCTACAACATATATAACTTCTCTATTTTTGTGTTTTTGACGAACTATTTGAACGAAATTGAAAGAGCGACTATTTAAAATATCTAGAAATTGACAACTAAATTAATAACGAAATTTAAAACAAACAAGGCAGCCGAGTATAGCTGTTTGTCTGTGCAGTTGTAAATCTATTCTAAATAATCGAATAACTGATCTAATCTATTTGAAAGACTCTCGATCCTACCTCAGAAGTGAGAAGTGAATCATAGTTTCTCAGAAACTATCAATCCCCACAGCTTCCCCGGCAATATCGAAAGTGAGATTAACTGAAATGAAATGATTCACTATTCTATTTGATATGTTTTAACTAGAACTTTGATAGCTTGAACCTGGATTTTGCATAACAGTGGCGAATCCGGTTGTGTGTGGCTTTGTCCCCTTAGTGTGATCTCGTCATTCCTTCGTGCTCACTTGAATCCAAAAAAGCGTGTAATGCTAGCATCAACAGAAGTAGGTATTGGGACAGTGGCAGCTTAGGATGAAGACTGAATATAATGCGAGTAGGAGAGGGATAGCGCAAGAGAACAGAGCTTGGCTTATGCAATTCCTAGCGGGATTTATTGCGAGTCATACAACATAAAACATCCAGAACCTGAAACTATCTTGTTTGAAGAACAAAACCTACAACTTTAATGGCTTCAGACTTAAAAATGAAACTATCCTACTCCAATTGATTGCATGAAACAGTAATAACACTAGCACAAGAAGGTTATGTGGCTTCTAAACAACAAAACAACACTAACTATGCATGCAATAAATAAAACTATTGAACTCCTAAGAAAGAACTGAAAGACTAAGCTATCGAAATGAGAAATTGAGAGACAAATTTGAGGGGCCATTTGCTTGAAAGATCAACCAAGCTATTTATAGAATCCCCATTTACCCAAAGGTGAAAACCAATTTGAACTCTTTAACCATAAACAATGCAAAAACACTATTCCAGGGAACCAAAATCATAAATACGAGCAAAGGCGGTGAAAAAAGCTGGTAAACGTTGAAATTTTACATGAGTCGCGTTAAAAAGAACATTCTGGAAAATGCGTGAAGGACCGTCACCCTGAGCAGGGCGGCGGTTATAGGGACCGCCACCCTACCCGGGCGGCGGTCATGAGACCGCTGCCCAGGCAAGGCGGCGGTTTCGTAACTGAAGACCAAAATGCAAAGAAAAAGAGGGGAGAAGAGAAAAACAAAGCACGCAGGGGCTAAGCGGGACATGCGAGATGTTAACACATGCTTGGAGAGCTTTTCTGGATCCTGAACACCTTGCGAGGAGAACTTGTATCATCATTGGGGCACGTGTAACATTGTTTCTGGTGGTGCAGTACTCTATAATTTTGGGTATGTACAGGCACATCTCCCATTTTTGTTATGTGCCGTAAGCCAACATGATCCATAACATCCCAATCCTCGTTTGAAAACCCTAGCCCAAGCAAAGTAGTCATATGACGACCCCCCATCACATTACTATACATTCCAACTCACATTTATATCATTCTAGACTAAATGCACACATTTTGGACAAGGGAACCCAGATGCAAGACTGGGATGCCCATGAGCAAGACACTAGCACCCGTATCTGGGTGCTCCTATCCTAGGGGTCACTAGCGCCCTCACCACTCTTTTCCAAGTCTCAAATTCCAAGAAAATTTAAAATCTCAAGTTTGCAAAAATTCAACAGAACTAAATACTATACCATACATTTTTTGAAAAACACCACACTTACCAATTCCGCCATCGTATGTGATGTTATGACTGTCACCACCCTCTCAAATTGGCTAGGACGTGCTGCTCTTACTTGCTACATATTCACTCACTTAGCGCTCAATATCACAAAGACATCAAAGAAAAATGAAGCGACTAATCATTTTTTCACTTCACTACTTATAGGTACTTTTCATGACCCACTTTATTATGGTTAGTATTTCATGCTTATTCTTGCAACTAATACACGCCACTCTATTTTTGTCATATCTTGAGCATTCATACTCTGATTTGCACCCCGTTTGTGGTGTTATTTTTAGGAATTTTCCTACCATCATACCATTAAAATTACACATGCATTATATCTCCTTCATATTTTCCTTCAATCAATACACAAACATTTCAAAAATCTTTATCGCACTTCCTATTTATCTCGTGCTTACTTTCGTCTTAGTGTTCATTCTTATCATCACTTCCCCTTTCACTGAAAGGGGGAGCATATCATTGGGGTCATCCTATAATTCCCCTAATATCACTATGCGTTTATACTACCAATTCTTCAGTTTCAAACATTTGCTAATTTACCGTGTGATATTTCACCATCAATTCCCCCTAATGACCTAACCTGGGGGCAACAAAAAAACAATTCTTCTATGCTACATTCCATCACTTCCCCCTAATGACCTAACCTATGGATAACAAGCATTAAAATATTTCCATACAATAATTTCTATTAATTACCCTAATGACACAACCGAGGGGAAAATGGCGTAAAATCTATCTATAAGTAACCAATCAAGACAATCAATCAATCAATCCATTAATGCATTCAAACCTATAACAATCAAAATCATATCATTCAATCAATACAAATTCAACACAATTGGCCTCCCAGATGACCTAACTTGGGAAGCTATTCTATCTATTTGGCATTTTGGTTCCAGATGACCTAACTTGGAAGCCATTATACATTTCACATTTTCTTCCAAATGACCTAACTTGAAATCCATTACATTACAACGACACTCATGGAATGGGGGAAAGAGTTCCTTTCCTATACCACTCTTATATGGGTCTATTATTTGATCAAAATTATTTTGATCCAAAAACCACAAATATTTGATTTGAGTACTTCTGTAGCAATTAGATCTTGAGGATGTGGTTACATGTTGGAGAATAATGCACCTTTCTTTCTACACTCTTTCTATGGTGGAAGGACACCCAAATCCTCTGGTTGATTTTTCATACACATGTAATTGGTTTGGGAACTGATCATTCCCTTCCCCATCTTATCGTCGTTACACGTGTTCGAAATCATCAGTAGTCTAACATTGTAATCATCACTCTAATTTATTGCACTTCATCACGATATCACACTTTTCACTACATTGCATGGATCAACCCGTTGATCCATGGTTTAACACACTATATGGTTATTTTGGCACACTCCTACTACCACATCTATGCATTCTCCTATAGCACGGGATTCTCTGCATCTCTCTCAGGTACACATCTAGATATCTAAATTATGTTACGTAACTTTACGCTCACCAACATAAAGTGGGAGAAAATGTAGTCACAAAACCACACACTTACTATTACTTTTATACTGCCAAGTATATTGTTTTATATATGGATCACGTGTAAGAAAAGTATTCATTAATGACCTATCCCATAGTTCTGTTGTCAGTAGTTGGCTGTCGTCATCATTTGTCTTGCACAGTCATTAGTTATTTACATAGTTATGGTCATCTCTCAGGGAGTCTCAAGTGTCATAATTTGGTAATTTTTCATCTCTAGTCTTTGAATGAGGTGCCTAGGGTAGGATTAGGGCACCCCAGTCCTTAATTTTAGGTTCCCTGGTCCACATAGCACTTGGGTCTAATTTAGAGTTTTGAGGTCACTCTTTATAATTTTCCCTCTCAATCCCCTATGTACTAGTCAGCATGTTGGGTCATTAGTGTCAAAATTTAAGCAAGAGATCTCTATATAAACATAACATACTTACTATCTTATGGGTGAACTATATACTGTTAAGGGCTAGCTATCTATTAATGTAACAGACTACATTTGGGCATAATTACATCACACACAGTGCATAAGAAAGGGAAGTCTATTCTATTCCATCCACCATTTTTCATTACATCTAGCTATTTCCTGCTATCTTTGTCATTGACACTAGGGAACCCTAAGCACAGAATTACACACACAAATCACATAGAACTACATTGGGTCTGAGATGTAGTGCAACGCTTAGTTGTAAGTCCACCTTTTTGGCTCCTAAGGATAGTCTGAACCCTTCATATGCATCTTTATTTTTTAGGGGTTTGATCCTTTATGTGGGTTTTTGTAGGTGAATCTTCATTACAGGTTTATGACATCATCAAAAAATTTATTGTGACAATTACATGAAAAATATCGAGACATTGCAAGGATCTAGTGACACTTCTAGTTTCAGGTCTTGAGCTATTCTACAAACCAGAGAACCCATACTGTAGACTAGGGCACCCATAGGCACCCTGATCCTCTTTCAGGCACCCCAGTCTAGTCAAATCTTCATATGTTGTAATTTTTTGGGTTGTACCATCACACTCTGCTTCATCCACACATCATCCTGTTCAATCCCAAATCATAACAAGGTAAGTCATTTTCAGGTTAGTTCCTTTTCCCCTCCCATTTCAATTATTTTATTTCATTTAAATATCAAATAAATTATCTAACATCCATATTTTAGTTCACTTCAGTCATTACATTGTTTTACTCATTTAGATTAAGTTAGATAGATAGAAAATTCAAATTTTAGTTAATCAAAAATGAAAACCTAAACTAATGGGAGGTGATAGCACCAAAAAGAGGGGATGAATACTCTCAGCTGAGAAAAAAGAAGGGAAAACATGCATAAGGAGGGTAGGAAAATGTGCCACAGTCTAAAACAACATTCACTCACTTGTTTTCATGGAGCACAACAAAAAAGTGACCTGCAAGGGACATAAAATATGCACAACAAAAAAACAATGCAAGATAAAGGTAAGAAGATGCAATATCATGTGAACCAAGGCAAAAATAGAGGCAAAATTAGATTTTATTTCTTTCAAATAATGCACAATCAATTGCAATTTTGTAAGAGGAAAGTACCCACATGCCATAAACCGGATCTAAGGCCTGTAACTCAAAACTTCAAGGAACAATGCTTTGAATAATGTTTCTTGCAAACCAAGAGGGTCAAACCTTTACAAATGAGCAGTGTTCATCAATTTATAAAAGAAAGGGGAAGAGAAGAGGAGGGAAAGAGAGGGTAACTCATATTATCAAATTCAACCACCAATAACAAATAATAAATTATTGTAAATGCACCTGTAACACCGTCAAATCTACCTCCCCATGTCAACTTATCTTGTGGAATAAGGAAGGGGACAAGATAAAATCAAATATGGGTAGTTGAGTTGATTGAATCTATGTATTAATGGCCTAAATCAAGTTTCCCCATTTCACCTATAAAATCCTGCCCAAAAAATGATTTTGAAAATCCTAATGTGTAGCCCACATCATTAGATTTCCAACAAGACCAGGCATGCCAAAACCTGAGCTCTATAACAAAAGTTATGATGATTTGAAGATCACAATGCAGGATGAACACGTAAGACACGTGGCTCGCCCTGATCGGCTGAAGGATTTGGTTGACTATCTATCTATTTCACCTTTTCTACTACATGTCATGCTACCATTTGATGAGATGATTCAGTGTGAAGTTGGAATGTTCTTATAGGTTGGGTGTTGCACACTTTATATGACAAGTTGCCACATGACACTCCATGACTAGTGCAAAATATTGCACTTGGCGCATGTGAAAGAGCAAGATGCGTGAGAGGGAAGAATGCAGAGGTATGTGAGCACATAGAAGAGGGTGTATAAGGAGTGGAAGAAAAGGTGCATATCTACAAAGGTATACAAGGATTGATGAAAGGGGGACATGCAAGAAAAGGATGCACATAAGTAAATGCATAGGGAAAGTGCATGAAGGTAGAAGATGGAAGAGGAGTGAGTGTGCATGAGGAAATGTGTGGGACTCAAGAAATAAAGGCATGCATGGTGAAAATATACCAAGGACTTAGCTGGATGTGATGTAATTCCAAAGACATTCACAAGAGGAATGTGTGGTGACCAGAGAAGGAAAGCGAGTGTGCAAGGAGTGTGTGCTGAGGGAAGATGGAAGGAGATGAAAGAATGAAGGAGAAAGATTAAAGTGTGTGGAAGGAACAAAAGGGAAGATAAAACATAAGGAAGAAGTAGGAATGGTGCACATGGAGAAATTCCACCAAACAAATTGTGCCAAGGAAGGAAAAAATAGTGCGTACAACCTGAAAACCTAATATTAGAGCCATAATGGAATTGTAATTTGTCAAAATAACTAGGTGAGTTATTTTGGAAAACAAAGACTTGGAAAGCCTTCGATAAGAAGAGAAAACCCTTGATCTTTATAGGGTATTTTGAGTACATGATAGCTTATCTAATTTTAGATAATGATACTCATGAGGTTCTTTTTCAAACACATTTTCAATTTGATGAGTGTTTCTCTCCCCATGATTCTTCATCTTCTTCCATGCCTACTTCTTTATCTCTTCTTGAGGATACCTTCTTTAAGGAGGTTATGGATGCTAATGAGGATCATATTCTCACTAATGTTTTCATTATGCCTAAGTGGGCTCGTACTACATTTTCTATGGTAACACCTTTTATACAGGATCTTCTTACCACTAGGTATCATCATGCACATTTTAGAGGTTCTGGAATTTTGTGTCAAAGAGTTTGTAAGGATCCACATTCTTTTTCATAGGCTCATGGGATATAAGAGTGCGATGATGTGATGGAAGATGAGTATTATTACTTGATGAAGAATAATACTTTGGATTTGGTCTCTCTTCCTAAAGGATGAAAGACGATTTGGTGTTAGTGGGTGTACCGAACCAAATAACCAGCTGATGGGTCGATTGATAAGTATAAGGCTCATCTTGTTGTAAAGGTTTTTGCACAAGTTGAAGGTATTGATTACTCTAATACATTTGCACCCGTTGCCAAGATGGATTTAATACACCTTGTACTTGTTATTGTTACATCAAACTGGTGGCCCGTATACCATATGGACGTGAAGAGTGCCTTTTTACATGGATATTTACATGAGGAAATATACATAGAGCAACCTGTTGGATTTTCTTACAAATCTTCTCTTTCTTGTAGAATATGAAGGTCTCTCTATGGTCTCAAATAGGCCCCTCAAGCTTGGTATGAGAAGATGGATTCTTTTCTTCTATCTACTAGTTTTTTTCACTACCACTCTAATCCTACAACATATCTCTAACTTTTTGGTGAGGATATTGTGATATGTGTCTTGTATGTTGAAAATTTTCTACTTACTAACTATTCTTATTCCCACACTTAGACTATTTATAGGGCTCTTTCCATGTAGTTTAACATGATTTTTTTTGGGTGTATGTATTATTTCCTTAGTTTGTAGATTTCTCAAACAGATTCAAGGATTCATTTGAGTCAGCAAAATTACACCTATGATATTCTTTAACATTTTTATATGGATGATTGTAAGCCAACTCTATATCCTTTTTAGTCTGGGGTTACTCTTAATTCCACATGTACCACTTTACTTTGTGATCCTACATTGTATAAGTGGTTGGTTAAAAGTCTCAAGTACTTGACCCATACTCAGCCTGATATTTCATTTGCAGTGGGGCTTGTATCTCAATTTGCACATTCTCCTCATAGTAGTCACTTACACGATGCTACAAGGATTTTATACTATCTGTAGGGCACTTCCCACTTTGGAATACACTACACTAGGGGTTCTACTCATTTAGTTAGATACACAGATTCAAATTGGGTAGGTTATATTGATCACATGTGTTCCACTTCTGGTTACCTTTTTTTTCTTCTTTCTTCTCTAGTTGCTTGGGTGTGTAAAAAGTAATAGTCTATTGCACTTTTATCTTCAAAATCAGAGTACATGGAAGTAGTTATAATGAGTTAGTAGGTTTTTTGGATTCAACAATTATTGGTAGAGTTTGAATTCCCATAGGATTCACCTTTTGTACTTTGGTGTAACAATAAAAGTGAAATTCACATTTCTCGCAACCCTGTTGAGCACCAACGAACCGAGAATATTGAGATTCACAATCACACATTCATCAACATATTCAAGATGGAGCTCTTTTGTTGGAGTACATTCTGAATCAACAGTTGATTGTTGACATCTTTATGAAGCCTTTTGCATCACCTTGCTACCATTGAGTTGTGTGGCATGCTTGGGGTTTCAGAAGTTATTCTTGGTGGTGTTTGTGAGAACATCTTCCTTCTTATTCTTACTCTTTCCTTCTGGTAGGATTCTTTCCTACTTTTGGTTCAATATTTCTCCACATGATATATTGTACATTAGTAAATGATCAGGCTTTGTTGTTGAGACTCATACTGTGGTTATGCCACTTTTATTTTGGGTCCTTAACTTCACTTGAGGGGAGGTGTTAGAGTAGGTTGTTTACCTTAGCTCATGTTCACTTAGGTACTTTATTTACCATCTTTATTATTTATCCTTACCCGCTTATGTGTGGATATTTATTTTATATTATTTAGATATTATGATGATACTATCTAGTTGTTAGGTATAGTTCTTTCCTTGATCTATAGTCTTGAGTAGTTATTTGTTGTCTAGTTCTTTCCTAGATCCAGGGTTCATTTTAAGACACCTCTATAAAATTGTAGGTGGAAAATACCTAGCGAATATCCCCAGAACCAGTTTCAGCGAAAGGCGAATTTGACAGTATTCCAAAACAAAAATTTCACCTATTTTTTCATGGCTCCATCATTGACATGCAACAATAAGACATCAATAATCACTCCTGACGTGAGTCACTGACTCCCATTGACACGCGTCACTAGGATTCATTGACACGCGTCAATAGAAGCCATTGACGCACGTCAATAGAAGCCATTGACGCACGTCAATAGGAACCAGTGACGCGCGTCAATTGGAGCCATTGATGCCTAATTTAGCCTATAAATACCCTTCAATCGGTCATTTTCTCGTTTTCACCCTCCCGCTCTTGAATTTTTATAGGTCTCAATCATTGTCAAAGACACAAGTACAACTATAATGTCGACTTCAGATGCTTCCCAACTGCAAGTTCAGCAAAAAAATCAAGAGAATCCAATTCAATCGATTTCCAAGATCAACTACAGGAATCCCTTATGCCCTCACATCCATACTGTTTTAAATCTGTCTTCAGAATATAAAGATTTGATGGATGCGTGTGAATTTTCAGGGGTCATTAATATGCCCCATTTCAAAACAGATCTGGATATTTTGAATTATCTTCTGTCATCCTACAATTTAGAGGATGACATTTTTTATGTGACTCTGAACGATGGCCAAATGTTCCAATTCAGTATCGAAGCAAATGAAATCCATCGGTTTACGGGCCTTTCGTTCAAAAATTTACCATTTTTTACAACCAAGGCAACACTCGTGGAAGAAGACAAGAAATTACTCGAATCAAAGTTCGGTTTCCATGTTGATTGTAAGTATAATTCTTTTTAATTCATATTTTTAATTCTGTTTTTTATTCTGATACAATTTGCTGTTATAAATTTATAGTAATTTTCACTCTTTTGCATTTGCAGCCCATGTTAATAAATCCAGGCATGGTGTGGATACACAATCAATTGCACACCACTTTCTTGCTACACTTATTTCATTTTTTCAATCCAGAATTGTTTTGCAGGGTCGCCAAACTGATATACCAAATTGGGCCATTGCATACATTGTTGCCACTATCTCAAAACAAAAATTTGATTGGTGCACATATCTATCCAAAAAAATAAGAATTGAACTAACAAATTCAAAACTTTCTGAAAAACCTGTCATTTATTCAACAAACTATCTCCTTGGCCTTTATTATGAGGCACTTTTAAATTTAAGAGATAAAAAAATTCCTACTTGCACTGATGAGGAGTTGATGAAGTTGTCAATTCCATTTGAAGAACAACAGGTATAAATTATTTAGTTTGTATTTCAATTTTTGACATTACACTGCACAGTTATTAACACTTAAATTTTAATTTTTTGTAGAAAAGATATCTTGAAGCCCTTCCCCGAAAAAAGGTGTTATCGAGAGGTAGAGGCCAACAACACACTGAGGCTTCGGGGGACTCTCAATCTGAAATGGAAGCTCACTCCTCTCCAAACCCTCAATATTTTGAACTCGTTAAACACCAGAGAAGTGATACCTTCTCATATATTATTTACAAATTCCAAAGTTGCATATTTATTTTTCAATTCAAATTTTAACCAAATGAATTGATAACATTTAATATTGATGAATTGCAGGGACTTTGGAACATACACCTATTTCACAAACTCAACCTTCTTCCCCAACTCACTCCATACAGTTGCATGCATTCATATCTTCTGAACAGACACCGAGTACAACTCCTACAAGGCCACCCATAGCACCGAGAAAAACAACCCCTCGACAACAAGGTACAACTCTTCGATAGTACGTTTAATTTCAAAAAATTTGACTTTATGAATTGTTTTCCTATTTTTTCATTTTTTTCTTGTACTTTTCAGCACATGTTAGTCCTAATCAAACCGCGGCACCGACACCCACTCAACCAATAATTTTTAAAATGCCAACCAGAGGAACAGTGAAAAAGAACATTGGTAAATGCATGCCTTTTGCTCTGGCCCCTAGTGGGACACTAAACATTGCCTCATCCTTTCAAATTCTAACTCTCTCACTTGGTGGCTTGCCCAGTCCAACAGGCATATCTGTTTTGAACAATATAAATTTAGATGAAGATTATTTGGGCATTGATAGCAATGACCCAACTGGTTTTTTCGATACTTGTGAGATGATTCAAGGCCAACAGGTATACTTCAAATTTCAATTTAAATATGCTTTACAATTTTGAATTACATTTCGATTTAAATTTATTTATCTAAATCTTGATTAATTTTTTCACAAACAGGATCAGCCCACCCAAAGGCATAAACACATAGCAGTTGATCTTGGTGAAAGCCCCCATACTTCTCCAGCAAGATCGTCTTCATCAGATTCAGATAGTGAACAGTTGTCACCTTTTCCTTTGGAGAACTTAATTGGTTATGATTGTTAATCCCATGTCAGTGAATTTATTCTTCCTCATATCAAACAACTTATAGAATGGGAGAGAAGGGCTAAAGTTCTTATCAATGAGATTATTAGTCATTATGAAAATTATTGGCAACGGGATAGTTTATACGCTGCAGTCTAGAATCAACCTGCTAAGATGGATTCCTTACTTACCCAAGTAAGAAGTGGGACTATCACGCATAACAACAACTATAAAGACGAAATTTTAGATAAGGCATTAAACAAATTGGAAAATATTAGTGCCGAGGCCCAGGCATATTTTAACAAATGGTCCAAGGACAAGGATTTGGTAGCAATCACAAATACCGAAAGAGATAGAGCGGTTGTAAGTACTATTACATTCAAACAATCATTCTTGTTAATTTGAAATTTTCATTGTTTAGTAATATTTTGAATTGACATTACTCTTTTTGTGCAGTTGAAATATGAAAATTTGAAGAGTCAAGTGAAGGTTTTGCAAGTTCACTTGGAAACAGCAAAGAACAGCTTATCCGCAGCAAAAAATTTGAAGCAAAATATTGTTTTGGTTAACAAACAAAACAATACACTAAAGCGGATAATTAAAGAGCATGGTTTCGACCCTGACATGTTATTCAAAGCTAAAGTAGCAGCTGATCCAAATTTGTTGTCGCAGGTAGATGCAACAAATCAAGAAGAAAGAATTTTAAAAAATCTGGACAGTGCTGCAGAAGATCTTATAAGTTCAGGGGTTATTTCTGGTGTTGGGGAAAGAGGTACAGCCACAGTGGAAGAAGCCATTGGGGAAGAGAGCAGAGGAGTAGAATTGGATAAAGAAAAAGAAGGTTTTGAAAACTAGAAACTTTTATTATTGAGGAAACTTTAAATATTGAATTTGAAAACTTCTACTATTGAGTATGTACTATGGTATTTGAATTTAATTATATGGATTTATATACAATCTTTAATTTTAATTGCATTAGATGGTGATTATCATGAATTATATGTATGTTTCTTGTTTACTTGCATTGTCATGAATTGTATGTGGACGTAGATGATGAATGATGATAATTGATAATTAATGATAGATGATGATGAAATATGATGAATGACGATAATGATATGATATATATGGACGATGATCAATTTAATGTGGACGTAGATTTATCATCAAGCACAGTAATTCTTCTTCTCTAGACTTTTGTAATTCTTCTTCTCTAGAATGGATATAGATGATAAATAAATGGAATGTGTTATAATGGATATAGATGCCATTAATGATTAGAATGGATATAGATGACATTAGAACGAATAGAATTGTAATGATATGATTATGAATTATTTAAAAAAAACTGAATTGTTTTAATCAATTTAAATTAGATAAATAATTGTGTTAATAATAATTGTAGTGTCAGGAGTCAGGATATGATAATGATATGGTGATGATATGATATATATGGATGATGAGGAATTTTATGTGGACTTATATTTAAAATTGTATAATGTATTGTTTATCCCACAATTAAAAAAATATATCAAAGGATTTTGCACATATAAAAAATAAATTAAATATAATTCTAAGAAATCAAGAAAGAATCATCACTGGAAAGAAATTAAACATAATTGCAAATATGATAGGGTTTAGCTTACCTCTTGTGTATTATATTGCTGTGAAATCATCAAGGGTAACATGCTATGAAATCATCAAGGGTAAGTGTATTAGATTGCTTTGAAATCTTGCGTATATGATAGGGTTTGTTTTACCTGACATTGTAGATAGAGGGATGAGTTGCCTGACATTGTCAGTCCTGAGAAGTGCCAACAACATCTTTAAATATATAGACCAACAATATCTTTAAATAAATGTAAATATATAGAATTAGACCTATAACATCTTTAATGATAACAAGAGCTGAAAAAATGTAAAGTAACAAACAATAAGATTATGTTGAAGAAGATACCTATTTAAAATTGAAATCATCACCGGTAATGTGTTAGATCTTTGTCTTAAAAAAATTCAACACAAAAAATGGATTAGTAGATAGATGGGTGAGTTGCCTGACATTGTCAGTCCCGAGAAGTAACAGCTTCCTCGGACGGATGTCAACCCACGTTTTCAAAAAATAAAAAGATTGTATTTAACTAAATGTAAATACATAGACCTGTAACATCTTTAATGATAACCAGAGCTGAAAAAATGAATAGTAACAAACAATAAGATGAATAGTAATTTCAATGTTCCTATCTTTTTGTAATGTCAACATTAAGAGGTAATTCAATTATGATATTGCAATATGTGTATATAAGATTATTGAAAACATAAAATATAGAAACAAAAGTCCTAAATTTTGTAAGGATATAATATTATATCAACACTAATTCCAGAAAGTATATAGCTTAAATTAGGATTAGGGTTAAAAATAATTCACCGTTCTACCAGATGTAGGGGTATAACGGTGATTTGAAACTGGATAAGGATGTTGTGCAAAGTGTCATAAATTTTCCTTTGAGATTTGGGATCCTAAAATCAGAGGAAATGTTCATCTATTTTAGAACAAGTTTTCTTGATGAATGTGTCATAGGGCTACTGAATGTGTCCTTTGATACTAAGATATCTAATCTATATCTAACACATACTTCACATGTGTTTATTGATCTAGGATATGTGTATGAATATTTTCAACGACTCTTCTACAACTATAAATATCATCTCTTTGTATTTTAGACCTATTACCCTAAAAAAGTGTTTCTAATTATATACATTAGATTTACCTCATCATTCCCCCTTCGATACCTATGAGTGCTAGAAATTATGCACCAAATACAGCAAAACAGGATTAAATTACTTGTAGTTCTCCAAGTGTCATGGAAGAGTAGAGGTTAGAAAAGTGTAAATGAAGATGAAGCCCTAATTTTATCCTCAAAACTTGGTAACATTGCTTGGCTTGTACTTAATTAAGGGATAGAGATATGTGATAAGGGTAAGAAGATAGATATAATCAAAATCAGATAAATCATGTATATGGTGACTTATGAAAATTAATTCTTGATCAATCAAATATAAGTTGACTAAGGTAATGTGTGAATTAGAGGGTCATCCACATATATTACAATATGATGGAGCACCAACACATTAAAAAACATTGATATAAAAATGCATCATCTTTGGTAGTTAATCTATCATAAGACTCTCAACCTTAAAATTTTTCGAACAAAAATTTGGTTTTAGACAACTTCATAAATCCCTTGCTTGAGGATCAATTTTTTCATCTTAGGAAACTTTTGGGAGTGAAGGCAATTTTCATTAAGGTGGGATAGTTCAATGTTCCTCCTTCATTCCCTTTATTAAAGTACATATTAAGGGGGGATGTCAGTGTATTTAAATAACCATACACTATTGTATATAAATAAGGTGCACTTGTAATATTAGTTGTATTTTAGTATTTGGACAATTCACCCATTAGTGTACATTTATCCACATATATTAATAGGGAAGAGTATGAACCAATTTATTGACTTGATTATCTTCATTATTAATAGAAAAGTAAATTTTCCTTGCAAGTTAACTACTCTCCAAGCCTAATAATAGCCTTTACTTGTTTTTATAAAAGTATGGAGAGCTAGTGTTAGTGATCAATCTTGTGGAAGAGAGTTTTTATTACTATGAAGAATTCAAGTCATAACATCTTAATGAAATTGTGGTACTCATGATACTCTTGGTATATTTGTGTTATGTCTTTACTTTAAGCTTTCATTAATTAATCATGTATACATGCTTGTGGGTGTTTGTTTTATGGTTGTTAACTACGACTTTGGAGAGTAAATTGTACATTAATAATCATCCCAAATATTTCAATTCAAAATTTCAATGATGAAATCTTCAAAATGTGACACTTTCTTTTTTCTTGTCAATAGCTTCATCAAACTCGACGTTGTCTTCTGTAGAATGTGACGTGCAATAACAAGACGTCAATAATCACTCCTGACGCGCGTCAATTTAACGTCAATGGTCTTGACTGATGCATGTCACTGGCTCCAATTGATGCGCGTCAAAGGTTTTACCTGACATGTGACAATAGTCCTAGATGTCGCGCGTCAATAGGATCCAATGACGTGCATCAATAAGAGCTAGTGGCGAGCGTCACTGGATCCTATTGACACACGTCACTGGTTCCTACTGACATACGTCACTGGCTCCTATTGACGCGCGACAGCTAGGACTATTTTCGCACGACAGCCAGGACTATTGTCACGCGTCACTGGATCCTATTGACACACGTCACTGGCTCCTATTGACGTGCGTCACTAGATCCTATCGACGGGCGACAGCTAGGACTATTGTCGCACATCAGGTAAGACCTTTGATGCACATCAATTGAAGGCATTGACGCCTGATTTAGCCTATAAATACTCTTCAACCGGTCATTTTCTCATTTTCACCTTCCCGCTCTTGAATTTTTGTAGGTCTCATTCGTTGTCAAAGATGCAAGTACAACTATAATGTCGACTTCACATGCTTCCCAACTGCAAGTTCAGCAAAAAAATCTAGAGAATCCAATTCAATCGATTTCCAAGATCAACTACAGGAATCCCTTATGCCCTCACATCCATACTGTTAATATGCCCCATTTCGAAACAGATACGGATATTTTGAATTACCTTCTATCATCCTACAATTCAGAGGATGGCATTTTTTATGTGACTCTGAACGATGGCCGAATGTTCCAATTCAGTATCAAAGCAAATGACATCCATCAGTTTATGGGCCTTCCGTTCAAAAATTTACCAATTTTTACAACCAAGGCAACACTCGTGGAAGAAGACAAGAAATTTCTCGAATCAACGTTCGGTTTCCATATTGATTGTAAGTATAATTCGTTTTAATTCATATTTTTTATTCTGTTTTTTATTCTGATACAATTTACTGTTATAAATTTATAGTAATTTTCACTATTTCGCATTTGCAGCCCATGTCAATAAATCCAGGCGTGGTGTCTAAGATGTAGCATTTCTGAGTACATGTAATTTTTGCAATGCTAGGGTCTAAGATGAGCTTTGTAACTTTGTTTGACCTGATGAGTGCAGTGGAAAAGTGTGTACTTGAAAGTATACTGGCGTGGGCAGAGTTTAAACAAAAAAAAGATCTTAAGAAAACTGATGGAACCAAGAAGGGGAAATTAATTGATGTTCCCAAACTTGATGATGTAAATCAAGCAGGGGGGAAGAATTCTGATCAATGTACTTTAATATTAATGGAGGGTGACTCAGCCAAGGCTCTTGCTGTAAGTGTTTGTGCCTTGAATCAGGGAATTGTGAATACTAAATTTGGTAGTATTGTGACATGTTTCGACATCACTTTCTAATTTAATTTTTTGTTATTTTAGTTATCTTTATCCTATCAGGTGGCAGGAATATCTGTTGTTGGTCAAGATTATTATGGCGTGTTTCCTCTTAGAGGTAAGCTGCTCAATGTCAGGGAAGCTACCACTCACCAACAAATGGAGAATAAAGATAAAATCCTTGGTCTACAGGAAGATAAAATATATGACAGCATTAAATCTTTAAGATATGGCCATCTGATGATAATGACAGACCAGGTACATGATCTTTGTCTAGCGATGTTTAGTTTCTGCTTAATTCTAACACATCCTTTCTAGTGAGATCCTTTTTGACTTGTCCTTTGTCTCTTAAAGGACCATGATGGTTCCCACATCAAAGGATTGCTGATCAATTTCATACTCCTATTGTCAGGGTAAATGTTCCCCCTGTATTTGGTTGAGTGTATTGAGACTCTTTATATTTGTTTTCAAGCCTCCAGAGGTTATGTATCTCCATGTCTAATTTTGGCACATGTTGATGTAGCAACTCACAAAAATGGAAATGTGTTATCTTTTTACACCATTCCTGAGTATGAAGCTTGGAGAGAATCATTGAGTGGATCGATAACAGGCTGGACCATAAAGTACTACAAAGTAATGCTAATTTGTTTTCTCTTTATATGTTTTTAAGTTCTGGTTTTGTTCACTTGCTGATTAGGTATCACTTGTTGCTTGGACCATATAGGGTTTGGGCACAAGTACTTCTAAAGAGGGCAAGGAGTATTTCATAGATCTGGACAAGCACCAAAAATATTTTGTGTGGGTTGATGAGAAAGATGGAGATGCAATTGAGCTGGCCTTCAGCAGGAAGAAGATAGAGGCCAGAAAAAACTGGCTGAGACAATTTGAGGTAGTTAGGCTAGGGGAGCAAGGTGAAATGAAATCTGAATTAAAATGATATTCATTTCAACACTAACAAGTTAACAGTTTCCACCTTTTCAATCAGCTTATTCTTCAGTGAGTTTATTCTTCCTCATATCAATCAGCTTATAGAATGGGAGAGAAGGGCTAAGGTTCTTATCAATGAGATTATTAGTCGTTATGAAAATTATTGGCAGCGGAATAGTTTATACGCTGTAGCTAATCCAAATTTGTTGTCGCATGGAGATGTGACAAATCAAGAAGAAAGAATTTTAAAAAATCTGGACAGTGGTGCAGAAGATCTTATAAGTTCAGGGGTTATTTCAGGTGTTGGGGAAAGAGGTACAGCCACAGTGGAAGAAGCCATTGGGGAAGAGAGCAGAGGAGTAGAATTGGATAAAGAAAAAGAAGGTTTTGAAAACTAGAAACTTTTATTATTGAGGAAACTTTAAATATTGAATTTGAAAACTTCTACTATTGAGTATGTACTATGGTATTTGAATTTAATTATATGGATTTATATACAATCTTTAATTTTAATTGCATTAGATGGTGATTATCATGAATTATATGTATGTTTCTTGTTTACTTGCATTGTCATGAATTGTATGTGGACGTAGATGATGAATGATGATAATTGATAATTAATGATAGATGATGATGAAATATGATGAATGACGATAATGATATGATATATATGGACGATGATCAATTTAATGTGGACGTAGATTTATCATCAAGCACAGTAATTCTTCTTCTCTAGACTTTTGAACTTGTTTTAAGATAATTATTCTCTATACTTGTAACGATATGATCATAATGTCATTAGAATGGATAAAGATGATAAATAAATGGAATGTGTTATAATGGATATAGATGACATTAATGATTAGAATGGATATAGATGACATTAGAACGAATAGAATTGTGTTAATAATAATTGCAGTGTCAGGACTCAGGATATGATAATGAAATGGTGATGATATGATATATATGGATGATGAGGAATTTTATGATATGATATATATAATTCTAAGAAATCAAGAAAGAATCATCACTGGTAAGAAATTAAACATAATTGCAAATATGATAGGGTTTAGCTTACCTCTTGCATATTAGATTGCTGTGAAATCTTGTGTATATGACAGGGTTTGTTTTACCTAACATTGTAGATAGAGGGGTGAGTTTCTTGACATTGTCAGTCCTGAGAAGTGCCAACAACATATTTAAATATATAGACCAACAATATCTTTAAATAAATGTAAATATATAGAATTAGACCTGTAACATCTTTAATGATAACAAGAGCTGAAAAAATGTAAAGTAACAAACAATAAGATTATGTTGAAAAAGATACCGATTTAAAATTGAAATCATCACCGGTAATGTGTTAGATCTTTGTCTTAAAAAAATTCAACACAAAAAATGGATTAGTAGGTAGATGGGTGAGTTGCCTGACATTGTCAGTCCCGAGAAGTAACAGCTTCCTCGGACGGATGTCAACCCACGTTTTCAAAAAATAAAAAGATTGTATTTAACTAAATGTAAATACATAGACCTGTAACATCTGTAATGATAACCAAAGCTGAAAAAAATGAATAGTAACAAACAATAAGATTAAGGGGAAAAAGATACCTGCTTAAAGTTGAAATCATCATTGCCATTGGTAATGAGCTAGATCTGTGTTTTAAAAAAACCCAACACGAGAAATGGATTAGTAGATAGATGGGTGAATTGCCTAACATTTTTAGTATATAGACCTGTAACATCTTTAATGATAAAGATAAAAGATGGATAAAGAAGATACCTATTTAAAGTTGAAACAATCCATTATCAACAGCTTCATCAAAATCGATGTTGTCTTCTGTAGAATATGACGAAGAGCCAATTACATTCTCAAGGTTGGGAATATTTGTACTTGTAGCTGTATTATTCACACCTCTTCTTTCGTAAAGGGAATTCCAGTGCGCAATTGCTCTGTCGAACGGAAAGGTTTCGATGGAGTATCGAGAAACATAACACCTCATGCAACTTTCGATATTTTTATCCAACCTATTTCTCAGTTTTGATTTTATTAATGACAATGCACTGAAAACCCTTTCATCCTTCACAGACCCCAAAATCATTGTTTGGCATAACTCATATAATCTGAAATATTCACTGATATCTTCTTGTAAGATAGAACTTTGATAGATTCCTCACCACAGCCTTGTAATAGCACCACTTTCAGAAGGTTGATCTAAATTATTATAAATTGGTTCCTCATTGTAGTTGCAAAATTTGTTGACTGAAACTTTAATAAATCAGCATTCAGTATACCTTTGATTTCCATACCCTTGAGCTCTAACGTCTTTGTAAATTGTTCCATTATTGTACCCATTGATTTATGGAAATGCTTTCTGACAAAGTCTGCATGGCCACCTTTAGTATTCCAAAAATTAGGATTCATCACACCCATGGCTTCCAGAATTTTATCTTTATAGAAACGTTCCCTAATTTCTGATGACAAGGTTTCTGAAAATTTTTTAAGCTTTATTCTTGTTTCAACTATAACAGACTCAAACAAATTACGTGTCACAGGAACATCTTCTCGTTCTGATCCTGTAATATCTTGACATTTTTGCAAAATGTGCATTGGTATTTCCCTCCCATTAACAGTGATGCAGAGGTGATCGTGGATATTAAATCTCAAAAAGGTGTTAGGATTTTTAAGATCTAATAAATCTTTCCAATTTTCAAAAACAGGTGCATCAAAACTACCCTGGGAACAGTACAATATATCAAGACTTTGACATACCATTTTTCTCATCTGTATAAAATCCACAATATAGATTAATCTGCCCTGTGCATGCTTCATCAGTGTATTGATCTCCTTTAACATTGGAAGAATACCAACCAATGTAAGAAATGTCTCCAAATCAGTTAAACGGAATAACAATTCCCTTGCCTTATCAACTTCATGACGGTATTTGTGCATGAAACCAACCAATGAAGGATACTCCTCACATGAACTCTGCATGCAGGTTCATACAAAGAGATCCATCTAGTCTCCACATCCTTCAGAAGTTTTTTGCCATATGTAATTCCAATTGCAATTTTTTGGAACTCGAGAAAATGCTTTGGGCTGCTTGACATATAGGCATGAAGTTCTCTTATAAGGTCTTCTAATTTAGCAACATTTTCGTGGTTGCTTACCATTTTATACGCTAAATTCATTCTGTGAGCCATATAGTGAATTGGTAGCATATATGGGGCCACTGTTGTTTGTAATCTAACATAGAGCCCTGTTCGGTGACCCTGCATGACAGATGCACCATTTGCTCCAACGCATACCAACTTCGTAGCAATTTCATAATCAGTCATTCCAGCAACATCTTTCAAATGAGAAACAACTATTTTATATAGGTTTTCGGCATTGCAGTTTTCAACCATTTTCATAACACCCAACAGATGAGGTGTCCTTATATGATTTTCTAAAGTATAGATGTGGATACATATCCATGCGGTGTTTTCGACTGTTGTCACTTCATCAATTGAAAGAGAGATAAAGTTTGCTTTTTTTACATTCTCTTTCAAATCTTCCTTCTCTATCATCGAGCGGCATTTTGCCATTTCCCATCCACTACTTTCAGACCAATGAGACTGAGGTACATTCACCATTCCGTTAAATTGATACAAAACTTTGAAATCGAGGAAATCCAAAATCACTCTTCCTTTTTTTAGTATTTGAAAAAGAGTAGAGAATTGTATGAATTTTGCATGTAGATTTGTTTCTTTCATCTTACCAATAGGCGATGTGATCGTTCCTCCCTTTTCCAACAAATGTCTGTGTTTTTTCTACTCTGCCTCAGATTCTACTGCGTATCTAACATGCATGCATTCTTTTTCAGTTTTCCACCTATGTGTTTTGATTTTCTGGCCATCCGCCCCCGTTACAGTTAAATATTATTTTCCACAATGTTTTTCTATAGTGTCCAGCTTTAGTTGCATTTTTTGTTGCTTTCCCAATTTCCACGTACATATTGTACATGTACATTCAGATGGGATTTCTTCAGAATTAGATGATTGTACAGGTTCAATAAACAAAAATTTAGCTACCCAATCAAACTTGTATGTCTTGCCAATGGTACACATATTCTTGTTCATTTTCAATGCTTTACTTTTTTGAGTAGAATTTTGAGCAATATCACAATCACCTGGTTTCCTCTTTCTTGGACCGGAGTTTGATTTTGATTTTTGTCTTCCATTTTGCTGAGTGTTTGTATCTGTGATATCTAGCTGCACTTCTGGTTACACCCCAACAGGAACAATATCTTCAAAATCTGGCATATTATCGTAGGTTTCATTTGTTTGAATTTGATACTGTGCATAATGCATGTCCACCTCAATAATACCTTCCACACAGTCAGTATTCTGATTCTTTGTGGTGGCATCTATATGATTGGTATTTACAATATCTATATCCGCAGAGTTTCCAAAACACTTGAAGAGTGATTTCTGAGATTTCTTACTTACTTTTAGGTTATTCATATTCTTTGAGCTGGCACCTTCCATTATTCTGAAAAGAGTCCTGTGTCAGCAAAAGAACCAAGTAGCGACTCTGTCCAGTGTCTGAGGTCTTGTCGCGCATCCCCTGTCTAAGGTCTTTGTCACGTGTCAACTCTGCACTTGTCGCGCGTCAACAACCCATTTCCTGTCGCGCGTCCACTGTCTGAATATACTGTCGCGCGTCAACACTACCCAAGTCACGTGTCAACGCTTCCTCTGTCACGCGTCAACACTTCCTCTGTCGCGCGTCAACTTCTTTGCCCAAGTCGCACCTCAACACTTCCTCTGTCACGCGTTAGTACAGCTATTTTCGCGTGTCAACAATTCCCTTGTCGCGCGTCATCACTGCATTTGTCACGCGTCAACAATCACAGGCTAACAGTAATCTGAATCTCTGGTGCGTAAGGGTATGCGAGTTCAAATTTCACAGTATTGGTAATTTGTTAAGCTACTTGAGGTATACTACCTGGTGAATCAGCTAGGTTTTTATAGGAGATGTTTTCAAATGAAGGTGAAGCCGACCCCCCAAAAAAATATACTATATATTTTAGGCGAACAGGACACTGACCCACTCCGAATAATTCACCTTTTCAAATTTTCCTAAAATGAAATTTTCGCCATATTACGAATATTCGCCACTAAAATTATCCCTGCCTAGATCTATGGTCATGACTAGTTCTTTGTTGTCTAGTTGTTTCCTTGATTTATAACTTGATCTATGGCCTTGAATAGTTCTTAGATTGATCTTCCTTTCCTATATAAGAAAAACCCCTTCTCTCTGTACTACATAGAGTTCCATAATAATATATGACATTGTTGTTTATTTGTTTGCGAAGGTTTTGTAAAGTTATTATGGTGAATTGTTTTTAGCTTATTGATTGTGATGTTTTATTAGCATCTGATTTCTTTGTGGCATGGAATAATCCATGTATTGCTCATTTTACTATCTAGCCTACAAGATAACTTGGTTATGATACAAAACCGCATGAAGCAATAAGTTGATCAACACTGTAATGAATGAAGTTTTGAAGTTGGAGACTTATTTTTTATGTGATTATATCCATATAAGCAACTATCTTTGAAAAAATCAAAACACATAAAAAACTTTCACTCAAATACTATGGGCATTATCAAGTGTTCAAAATTTTTGGCAATATGACATATAAACTAGAGCTTCCTTAGTCAAGTAAAATACATCCAGCTTCCATGTTCTTTCCTAAAGAAGGTCATTGGAAAGAAGGCATCTTATCAATCAGTATTACCAGAGCTTGATGAAGAGGTACGTATAATATTGGAACCTGAAGGAATCCTACAGACACACACTAAGAAGTTAAGAACAAGATTTGTGACCTAATATCTGATGAAATGGAAGAATTTTGACATTAAAGATGCAACTTGGGAGGATGAAGCATTCTAAGAGAAGCATCCAGAGATTACCAACTTTAAAGGGGATGTGCATACCAGTCCTTTAACCCTAATTCATATACCAGGATATAGATAGCCGACATGTGGCTAACATAATCTCTTATTATGTCATATCATAATTATTTATGATTTCATATGTTTAGTGGGTCAGCCTTATGGCTTTGGATAGTATAGTAGGGTATGTATAGGAGCTAGAGAGTATGATATGAAAATCATCATGAACACTTGAGTCTTATTACATATGGTTTGGAGGTAGCCCTCTCGAAGTGGCTAAGTTATTCTACTTGCATATTGTGGTCATTTCTCTATAATTTGGTGTTCTTTTGTGTTCTATTGTTGTTGATATTCAGACATATCTAAGTAATTTCATTACATAGGGGCATATAGAAAGGGCCAAAGTGGCCATACACTTTGGGTCATGCCATACACCTTAGTCCAAGCAGCTTCGCAGGACACAATTTCAAAGATAAAGCTTTATCGACCCATTTCCAACCCTTTATAGTCAACAGATCATCCCAGATTAGTACACATTCGAGAACATTAACCAAGTATTATTCTCCCTCTCATTACTAGTACTTTGTCTCGATTATCTATTGCTATTTATATTAATTAATGTATTATCATGATATTTCTGTAATTAAATTTGGAAACTAGTTGATTATGATTTCAGTTAAACCATTTGGTGAACCCGAGTATTATATATTGTGCATTAGATCTATCTTCTCCTACTCTCTTGGGTCATTTTTATACATTCTATGGTCATAGGATTTCAAA
Organism: Taxus chinensis; assembly: GCA_019776745.2. NCBI lineage: Eukaryota > Viridiplantae > Streptophyta > Pinopsida > Cupressales > Taxaceae > Taxus > Taxus chinensis. The sequence continues at coordinate 536,583,791 of CM034153.1, read as the reverse complement.
TGATTCTCTATTCTTTCGTATCATGGTTGAGGATCATCCATTGTATATTCAAGACAAAATTTGTAGCGCATTGGTCAAACATGCTCTTGTCGATAATGGATTTCTCTTTAACATATTGATGCAAGAGCATCATGTTATGAACTATTCCAAAAATGTAAATATGCTAATTTATAGTTGTTCATGATCTAGAAAGTCTTAGGGGTCCTTTAGGAATCAATAAGAAGTGTTATTTAGTCTTCTGGTGTGCTCTAAAAGTTAATTGCTGGGATTTTAGTGTTTCCCTCCAAAAAGTTAAATTTGAAAATTGAATTGTCTAGGAAGGTTTGTGAGGGTTATGACCACTAGTGAAGAACATGGACCTTGTGAATATTAGAAAAGGGGAATATGAACATAGAATAGTAATAAAACCTTCATATTATTTCTTCCACACAAAATGCATACATATAAAGGAGAGACTACTCCTATATATAAGGAAAGCCAATCCCACGAATATATCCTTTAACCACTCCCAAGCATGTAATCTATTCGTAATATATTGTTGTTATAACAATAGATATGAACAACCAACCTAATAACAATATAACTGTATTATCATACTAATCATACAATAAATTTCAAATATTAGAAATTTACCTCAATGTAAATACTAACATTCCCCCTCTTAGTATTTACATGGGAAGAAATCACATCTTAAGAATTGGAAACATAATTATATGCTAGGTACCACAAACTTTTAGGTTTGCATACTACTAGCTTGGATCTTGCTGCACATGACTATCCACTTCACCATAATAAATCCATCACCGGATGATCACACTTCCACCAATACACCTACATACACGAACTCAACAATTCTCGCTTTCACTTTTAGTGAATTCCCTTTCACCGTCTGATCAATGAAGAAGTCCGAAAGTCAGAGAATCTCAGTAGTCAAAGGATCACTACAATCAACTTCCCTCCTATATAATTTTTCTCAACATCCAAAATGTACATTTTCCTTATTTCAAACTTTGGCACAAAATGAATATCTTGTTTTATTTATGCACACACCACTCAAAGAAAACAACTGAAATAGTATATAAAAATGCCATCAGTGCTATATGCGACCCCATCATTGGTGACTAATCAAAGGTGGTGATCACCCTTCTTCCTTTGTTGCCTTCGACCTCCAATTAGTGAGACTGCTAACTCAACCAAATTTGATCACGAGGTTCAATTTTATGCCTAAAATCGAATGTCGGATTTAACCGAAAATACGTTCGTAAGGTAGTTTTTTAAAAAAAATTACGAAACTTTTACAATGATTGAATTTGAGTGCATCATAATAGTATTTTGACATTACATTAACTCTATAAACACCCTTTAATAATAAAAAAATACTATTTAAAGAAGTTAATTACTACATCCAATTAAAAATTGGATTTAATACATGGACATCAAAAACACTCCTAATAAACCATACTACATGACATAAAGGACTTGATTTTTAATATCAATATCAATATTAAAAAATTAACCAAGCAAACCGGAAAGAGAATAATATTGATAAAGAGGTTGCCTTAGGGTTTGGAGAGGTTGACCGCCTTGTATGTATAATTCTCTAAATGACTTAATAACATTCTGACTAAACATTTAAGTCACATGAATTTTAAATTACCTTATCATGACAACTATGACTCGAATTCTCAAAATAAACAAGAGTTTCAATGGGACTAGTCCTTGCCTTTACAATGAATTGTGAATTGTTTATTGTTTTTAAGTAAATGACATTAAATTGGATTAAAGTAATCGATTTGGAGCAGTGGATTAATCACTTTTTGATCCTTATGAGCCAACAACATGTCTTCAAGAAAATGATGCAGGAAATGTCTTTAGAGTAATATAAATTGTCTCTTTATCCATAACATGAAAATATCTCAGAAATTAGAGGAAATGCGGCTAGAACAGATTGCAGAACAAGTAGCTGAACGAAGGAGTCAAAAAGTAAAGAGAAGCAGAAGGTTGGGGAACTGACGGCCATGTCTGGCAACATGCAATAGACTGCCTTCAGTTTTAGTCCAGATCAATGAGCTCACGGAATCTAGCAATGATGGTGATCGTTCCACTGTTGATGAAGACTATAATGTGCACGTTATTGTTGAGGAGGTCATGCCTACAGATGAATTTCTCTATACTGTCAAAATTATGATAAATGGATGCATATACTATCAAAATTATGATAAATGTCAGAAGTGACACACTCCATAATACCAAATTAACAATTTCTTGAACATGCAAAAATTGCATGGATGGTGTTGCAGAAACTGTTTTCCAAAGCATGGCTTGGTTTCCAACTCCAAGGCAGACACCAAAGAACAAATTGCCAAATTGCACAGATTAATTATGTTGCATGACTATATTTGCAATTTAGGACACTGGAGATGAGTCTGGGCTTTTCTTAAGATTATCTTCAAAGTTTTCTGGTTTTGGCTCTCCATTTACAATATCGGGTTGAATTTACGTAGTGCCATTTTGTGGGAAACATATGGTCAACTATCTTTGGTAGACGAAGTGTGGGGAAGATGATTTAATGATATATTTGAATAAAGATAATGAAAAAAAAAGGAACATGGACAACAAGATTGAAGAAATGGTATCATTTATTAGCACTTTGAATTTTAGTTGCAAATGAAAGAGGAAACAAAATTGGATTAAAAAATACACTTATAAAACTGGTTTCTTCAAATTTAAGTTGTAAATGAAAGAGGAATCAAAACTGGGTTCACACATTAATCTATAAGTAAATCTATGTAACTAGTTGCATCCTCGTTTGCTATTAAACAACAGTATGATTAGTCTCCAAAGTCTCTTGGATTCTAGTTTTAGAAAAAAGATTTAAATTTAAGTCCTAGTCATTGGGAGTGGTAGCATACTTTAAAAGGTGGGGATGAGACTTGTACTGGAGAGGAAAAGTTGAATAAAAATAGATGTATTCGCTGTAACCTTGTGGATTCATTTTTGTAATTTCCTCTTGGTTCTTTTGGGCTGTGTTCTGTAAATGTGAATTCTTTCCTTATTGTAGGTTTTTCTGCTACATAAAACAATTTCTCTGCTTGTATGTTAATTTTTGTGTCATATGTGAGATTCAAACACGTTATACGCCTGGTTTTTTTGAACATCTAGTGCATGTTTTTTTTGTAGGTAATTGTTTTACATCACAGATACAGAGGACACAAAAAGATATCGATTTCTGATATCAAAAACCTATTCTAAGGTAAAAAACAACAACAAATTTATCTAGAATGGGTATTTCGTTCTCTCAGTATGTATAAAGTAAATTGTAATGATAACTGGCAAAAGCCAAAGAAAAATACCGAATGTAAAATTCTTTTGTCTGAGCAAAAAGTATAATAACAGAAATTAGAAAGCTTTTCATTTGCCAACATACTAGCATGAGACATGAATAAAAACACTTCAACTTCCTGACTGAGAACAACCCAATCTAAATTGATTCGTGAGTCTTAAAATTGCAACGGAACTCGAATGTTGAGTAGCTCAAACCATGCAAAAGGCCATTTCAATGTGAAAGCTCCTCGTTGAACAATAAATTATCAATTGACAAACTATTTCTCCAAAAAACAACAAAAATTAAATCTTGAAGCCATGTCTGAGCATCCTATTTTTTAGGCCTAGATTCCATCATTTCCTGCAGCTGACTTTAAAAATAAGCATGGGACCTTCTGCTGCACGAAAATAGGAGCCAAAGCCCCTCCATGGGACCATACCTTAAGTTTGCATGTTCAACCCCCGGAGTTCTAGACAAAATTAAAATGCAATGGATTTTATATTTAGCGGTACTGCAGGTCTGACGAATTGCCTCAGAATCGACAAACATGATTGCCACTACAAACTATTTCCTGGAATATAGTTTGATTAATGTAAACAACAAAATAATCGAATGTTTATGGGGGACAAGCCATCAAAAAATTCTGCGTTAAAATTGCATGTTAATAATTGCCACTTGTTACATATCATTAATTTATTTTAAAAGATGAACGAAGACAAGTCATTTGATAAAAATTCCAGGAATAAGTGTTGCATGAAAATAGGGAGTCCATGAAAATAGGGAAGTGTTTTATGAAAATATAAATAATTATGACATCATGTTTTTGTCCCTCAATAAGGAGAATAAGTAGAAAAATATATCAACCAATCAAATATGAGCAAATTGATTAAAACTATTGTGAATACCATATAAAGAAAAAATATTTGATTGTGATTGGTTGAAAGAAAGTTTAAGTAATATGAAAATGATTCATATAGTTACGCGGACTAATAAAAAGACAAATTTTGATGATATGATTAACAATAGACCTACAATAAGAGGACACAAAAAGAGTCATATATTACACACATCTAGACTTAGTGAAATACCAAAAGTGATGAACAGTTGATATAATCTAAAGGAAAATCTCATCGAGGAGATCTGAAGAGGAACTCCAAGAGGATTGATTATCGAGACACACATTGATAAAAATAGAAGAGAAATATTACAGTGATCAGAATTTGCATGAGTTAAAGATGTCGTGTTTGAATACAATATTTCCAAGCATTGAAAAGTGAGGGAATGCCAAAATGTCAAGCTTCAAATAGCATTTTATCAGGAAAACGTATGTAGCATGGAGATCTTGGTATTATTGACATCAAATAAGTTTGAAACATTTGAAATATTGTCGGTGCTCTACACATCGACCTCCTAACTCAACGCGACATTCCAAAAATGTAATATAAATGTGCTCTTTTCATCCAATAATCTATAGATTTGTTATAGACTATAACTAAATGTCACAACTATTATTCACACTATTTTGTAGGTGAAACTATGTATCATAACTACTATTCATGAAGGGTAATCATTCATATATCCATCTTTATAGAGCTCGCAACAGTCAATCCAAACAAGATGAATCCACAATTCAAATTGGATCAGAGTCATCCATCTTGAGCTAAGCTAAATCTGATCCATAAATAGGTAGTTTTTCTACTCTGAAATTTTACTTAATGGATCCTTATAGGTAGTTTAATTTTAATGCCAAATTTTTAACTCCGAAAATATAATCAACTACTCAAAAATGTTGCAAATAATAAATGAATACTCCACACAAGTTGATAAGGGAGTTCAACAAATGCCCATGTCTCCGGGTTCGTTAAATAACAAACCGTTTCATTATAAAAATCTATTTGCAAGTACAAAATTTAACACTTACAACACTATAATGAATCCATCACGAACTCAAGTACCAATCAGTCCTGCAAAGACCCAAACTGGTCTTGGAAAGCTTGCACAATATTTTGGCATGACTTCCCCGATCAAACCTTCCTGCTGACTTCTCCTCTACTGCAAAACCTCCAATAGCCTCTACACACAGCTAAGCCAGAATTGGCGTTAGTTGTCGGCTTTGTATTACGATCCTCCTCTGCGGCTTCCAAATAGTGCTAACTCCTCCAATAGAGCTACTGTTACAATACTCGACTTTTAAAATGCCCAACAAATAATAGAGAATTAGAGCTCCAATTCTATCATACAATGCTCCTCCAGTGCAGTCAAAACCTCTTTACTCTATTCCCAAGCTTCGGGTAATAAACATCAAACTTAGGTTTATTATTCCTTTACAAAGCAATAAAACAATAGGACGATGTTAAAAATAACTCCAATAATGCCTTTAAATAAGGCCCTATATATGCCTTCTACAAAACTTTGCTTTAAGGCTCAATATTTTGAAAGGGTAGCATTGGATATGCCTTAGCAACATGCCTAAAGTATTTGCAACCCCTTTATATACTTGGGGTCATAGTTCCAGGGAAGAAATAGGATAATAATACCATATCAGGAAATTGGCTTTTTAAAAATAGTCATCACGATGGCTGACAAGTTGGTTAAACATAGGCCCAATTTTGTACACGAAGAGTTCGAGAATTCGAACCCCCATGCCCCACGTTCTTGACTCCAATGCCATTGAGCTCACCGCACTCAGTGGTCTATCCATTGTTCGCTAACTCAACAAGATGCTTACCCTTTGGAAGTATTACCTACATCCACATCTGTCCTTTAGTTGATTTGCCGTGTTTTAACAGACCTATGATCTTATTGCTTCCCATTCCTATTTAGCCGTCTCCTCCAACAATTGGGTTTCCAATCAAAGTCGTTGTCCATACCTGACTCAAAGTTCACTAAATAATGTCAGTCAGGAATTTCTAATTACTGACTCATTCAGCTTGTTCACATCAGTGGAATTCACCCATCTTTGTCGAATAGTCATAATCCCAGATCTCAGTGCGCGAGTGGTTCTGACGGGCTTAATATAGCCCATGAGTACCCAGGCATTATGGCGGGTCCACCACGTCCTTATTCTTTTCTGTTGTAGCACTGATCCTTTGACAGTCTGTCAGTCGGCCAACTCCACAGTGAAATCGATCTCGATGACTTAGCCATGTACAATTTGTATGCACCTCAATCATGAGTCTCGTCTAGCTCGGTTTAAAGCTCACCTTGAACTCGATCAATTTAGTCATCAGAAAATTCCAACTTGAACATGGTCAGTGAATCTCAAGCTTTATTGGACTCACTAATACGACGAGTTGTTAATATAACTTTGTGCCAAAATCGGGTTCCCCTTCTGAAACATGAGTGGACCCCACAGTTGAAAACCTCCTTTTTCAATCAACAAATGCAATAGGAGTTAAATTTGACCACCACTTTTTTTCTCAAGTACTGAATGGATCACTTGTCAATTCCACATCGAGTCCACTTGTTATTTAATAGAAATGCAAACTTTGTTACTGCATCACCATAATCCCTTATTTCTGTCCATGATTGTCATATTCTCAAAAGCAAGAATATCTTGCACATATGGTGTCCTAGTTTGGAACAGTTCAAAATGTGGGTGCTAGTAAAGGTTTAATCTAATGCTCTTCATAAGCAATAAGTTTAGGGAGATTTTTGGGAACATCGACGTAAGTGTGTAAAATTCTCTGGATCACACCTCCCCAATAAGGAGAACTTTTGTTCAGTCAAAAGCATAAACAATTTCATTTTTCCCAGTACTGTGAATTGCTACCTTTGCATTGCCTCATGGAGGTCTTTATGCCAAGTGGACTCTGTGGCCTTTGAAACTGCTACTCCAAAATATGAAAAAGCTATGTCATTCCTTTCACTATGGAAAATTATTAATTCACTACAATGTGTAAACATCACACTAAACTTTCAATTTGAAAAAGACATCTTATTACCAAAGAGATGAAGTTTCCGATGACTGATTTGGTGATCTGATAGTTCCTAGTTATACATAATAGCTTTGTTTGCACTAGTGTCGCATTCCCAAATGGTGAACTGAATATATACAAAACAAAATGTTGCCCGTTTATGGGTCTTGAATTGCATTCCTATCAGGATAACTCTAATTTGTCATAAACTAACTAGTACTTCAACTGAACAAGTTTCATTTAGGTACTAATGATGATCAAAAACTTACATTATACTGATGTCACTTCACAATGGAGTTACTTAAAATGTGAGAAAAACCAATGCATGATAAACCTATCGTCAAGACTCATCCTCATATCTGGTACTCCCAAAAATATACAAACCTAAAAGCATGGGTTGAATTTTCCTATCATCATTCAATAGGAACCCCACAAACATATACTTTGAAAAATGTGCTTCATTCCATCAACAATCATCAACTTGTGTAAACATAAAACTAAGGAACTACTTACCAACTCATTTCAACAGATCATACCCCTGTTAGAATGGTTTTGATTCCTTAATAGATGCCTTAGTTGACTCATCAATTGGTAGGTGGATGAAAAATTCAAGGAATTGCCTTGGAATAATTAACAGACTTGTATTCCATCTTTGATCTTAGGTGTCTTGAGATACCGGATCTAAGTCTCCAACACTTCTCAACCCATGACCATTTACATGAAAATGAGCATAAAAGTCATTCTCTTGTCCCTCCTTATGGGAAAGGAATCACCTATTTTCCATTTATAACCTCTAAACGATGAAGATTGGTCTTTATACACTCACCTTGTTTCCAACAAATAGGCATATAACTTCTTCAGCAATGATCCTTCTCTTCTAACAACTTATAACATAATGGTTACTTAACTAATTTACAAAAAGTGCAAGGAAAAGCACACAGGTTCTATAATGTATATCATAGCCATATTTTTCATATGTGAAAGCACTATAGTAGGGTCACTAACATGATTCGTCAGTGAACAGTACATGTGAAGGGATGATCAAGAAGTCATATTTGAAATCTATAAATTCATAATGAGCCTCAAAGACATATCTAGGGGGTTAAGAATTGTAGCATTGTTACTGGAGTTGTTGGAGGATCACCACTAGAGGTTAAGCAGGACAATATGGCATCCTCTCATCAATCACCTTATGATATGGTCATCATATCCTCTACTACTGGTGATAGTTTTTTTAGTGTTTTTTTATGTTGTGTAACCAAGTAATGTGTTTTGTTGTAGTACATTGATTCAATAAAATGCTTAGCATTACTTTGTGTCTCAAGTTTGGTACCTCCTGCAATAAATGCTTACATTGTGAGTGAAATAAAACACTAAATGTAGACGTACTCTGGTTAATGTCTTGGAAATTATGTAAGTTTACTCGACAATTTGAGAAACCACCTAAGTGTATAGTTGATCACATTCCCCTGTCACCTCCAAGTTCCCAAGTTCAAATTCCTGCATACTAAACTATACCATAGGGGTTCGTGGTAATCCGAGAAGTTTACCATGAAACCATTCCTAAGGTGTTAGCAAACCCAGATGGCTACTCCATGTCACTTATGATTAATGCTAAATATGTAAAATAAGTTTCCTAATATGAATGCAAGATTGTAGTAAATAATGAATAAATAAATAAAATAAATAACCCAAGAAAACTAAGTAATGAAATGTAGAAACCCTAATGTGCAAAGAGGGTTAGAAGAGCCTTAGTATGATTTGTAGATGTCGTGGTACTGTGTCGCAGGGGAGATCTAGTTGAACAGGAATGGGAGATCCATCACACAAGAGCCTAAAAAATGTAGATCTGAGTGATTTGGCTGTACTGGGGTTCGCTTGGAGAAGGGATTGGGGCACTTTTGGCTCCCTAGTCTACAATTTGGGCCGAAACCTAGTTTTAATGTAGGAAGTTGATAGCCAGATTTACACTTAGCGTCGTCATCTAGTGTGAATCCTTCACTACTTTTTTTGAACTTTTCCAAATGTCACTATAAATATGAGAATAAAGGAATCACCTACAAAACCCCAAACAAAGCATCAAAACTCTAAAAAATGAAAGATGCAAATGAACGGGTCGGACTATCCTCAGATGCCACAATGGTGGTTTTATAGTTGAGCAGTTGCACTACATCTTAGACCCAATGTAGTTTTGTGTGTGTGTGGAATTGTGCCTTAGGTTGCTCTTGTGTGTGTCGCACTTGAAGTAGCAAGTAAGTAGCTAGATGTAGAATGTAAAAAATGTGTGCATGGAATAGAATAAACTCCCCTCCTATGAAGTGTGATGCAGATGAACCAACCTTTGTCCCTTGTGATGGAGCTAGATGGATGAAAATGGAGGAATAGATTCCTTGGTGGATGCAACCTTAGGTGGTGATAGCTAGTGGTTAGTGCTTGGTCCCTTATTATGATCACATAACTTTATATTTATATGATTCCTTCACTTGAATTTCATAATTAACCCCAAAAATGTTGAATACCAAAAAGATAAGATGCTCAAATGGCTAGAATGGACCCAAAAGTGAGAGTAAAGTGTAAAGAGGATAATGGTTCCCAAAGGGGATGAGGGATCCTAGTGTTTAGCATCTTGGCTAGGTGCATCCCAGTATCCAGAAAAGGGTAAAACTGAAGTATGAAAAGATAGACTGGGCAAGTAATGGTGCAAGACCGAAAGTAGCAATATAAAACAACAAAAGATGGATAAAGACATGGGTTAATTAGTAGTTTCTTACTTAGGAACCATATGAATAGTATTATGTGATCGAGACTAGATAATTACCCAAAGTGCATGATTTTTTGTCTACATTTTCCCCCACTTTATGTTGGTGAGAAGAAATCTTGGTAACATAAAGTAGATAGAGATGTGTACCTAATATTCATGTAGATTGATGTGGAAATCATGTTGCCGAGGTACTATACAGAAGCGTGGAGTGATAAAAAGATAAAGCATGGAGACTAAATATAAAAAGTGATGCAAATGAACCTAGGGTGAAATTGCATGCGTGAATGCCAATGTGTGTGATGTACAGCTGTTGTTAATATTGATGTGTTTGATGTTGTGGATTTTGATTGCTGATGTCTGACTGCTTGTTAGACCCTCTTTTGTTCTCAAGGGTATAGTCCCTTTCAAAAAACTATTTGCCAATAATAATAAAAAAAAAAAGATGCAAAAAGTGTAAAAAAAGGTGATAAGAGTGAACCTAGGGTGAAAGTGTGTTGTGAATGCCAATGTGTGTGATGTACCTATTGTCATATCGAGATGGACCTTACTTCCCAACGGACAAACCTGCAAAAGAAAAGATGATCAAGTAGTCAAATACACATGTATATGTATAAAAAACATGTAAGGAAGTATGTAAAAGTAAATGATGAAAATGTGAAAAAGGAACATGTGCACCTGATCTATGATGAGGAAAAGAGGGTGGAGAAAGGATCTTGTCTATGAAGTGTGAGTTTTTTGGGCGATCTCATGCCACTGGCCAAAGAATTATAGGGAGGAAAGTTTTGATTTATCCTCCAACATTTAACTGCTTCTCGAAACTGTAGAGATCTTTGTACTGTCTAGTTTTTTTGAGTGATTTGACACCATGACAGAAATAGTGTAGAGAGGAAAGTCTGGTGTTATCCTCTAACCTGTAACTACTCCCCGGAATAAAACACCACCACATATGATGTGTACTAACACATGTGCTAAGGACAACCTATTCCATGTAAAATCCATTGTGTAGAGTTTTGTAGACTATGTTGAACCCTTTCGTTGTGTAACTATGCCCCGTAGTTATAGGTGCTCTAGAAAATAAATGCACTATGTACAAAGGACCCAAGTCTAATTCATGATCCCTGAAATATGTGTTATATTGTACCGGTATTGATGTTGTGTATACTTTATATGGGGTGACTGATTCACCCAAATGATGCCCCCTCTTTGGGGGCACATGCAACATCATTGTAGGAGGATGTGGCCCAAAAGAGGACCAACCATTGAAACTGATTGTGTCCTGTAGGGGGAAGTGCTTGGTAAAAAACCAAGGCACATGCAAACAAGTGGCTTGGGAGACAAGTGTTAGTACAAGTAAAGATACAAACATGCATGTATAAGATGAAGTGTAAGCTAGACAAACAATGTGTAAGCTAAAACATACAAGAAGACAATGTAGACTGCAAAAAAGTGGGTTGCAAACATGGGACACCACTCACAGTGTCACAAGACAATCAAGGGCCGATGAAGCAAAAAGCATATAATTGTGTGCATACAAGACAAAGGGAAAAGCCCACAAACAAAGGCATACTACAATGACTAGAAAGAACAAGCAATGTAACAGACAACCATGGTGGAATAAGTAGTCCTATAAAACAAATGTTGTACACATGAAGCACTCTGTTAGCATGTTAGAAAGATAAAAAGTATGCCAAAAGTGATGTATAATTGATAAAGTAGTGTGTTATGAACCAAAATGAAACAATAACATCCTGTAGTGTATGAAAGTGGATGACCCCAAGGAGCCACTGTGGCACTGGTACTAGGTATTGTGTAAAGCATCCATTTTGTGTGTAAGGATCTGTATAATCTGTGATCACAACTAGAAAGTAAGTGAATGTGAATGTGTGTATGATAAAGATAATGACATATAAGATATCTATCTAGCATGTGTAATAAGATGAACATGTACAAGTAAATGCAAGCAAGAGTAAATGTAACCAAGATATGCAGCATGTTATGGATGGATGGAATGGAATGCAAAGTGAATGATAAGATCCATGTACCTCCCGAGTGAAGGTAATTATATGCATTGAGGTTCATTTCTTTATGCCCCCTCAGTAGTCAAGAATGAACCCTAAACGAGAGTGTGTCATTGGGAAATTGTCAAATTATGTGTTGTATGTAGTGTGGTGTGATGAATATGTAGTGATGATCTGTGATATAGAGATGAGGTGTGAAAATGTTTGATGATCTAGCCTAAAGCTTATATCACTACAAGGTGAGTAGGAGAAGTGATGATGTAGCCTATAACATATATCACTAGGGGATGCTGGAGTGGAGTGATGATGTAGTATATGGCGTATATATCACTAAATGATGTTAGGAGAAGTGATGATGTAGCCTATGGCTTGTATCACTAACTTAGGAATGTATACATGATATAAATATTGAATGGTCGAATGCATGAGTGTAATGTGGTCCATTTGTGATGTATAACCTCAACACTCCAGTATGGACCGTGAGACTAGAGTGCGTCATTGGGTAGTGTAATGTAACACGTTTAAGCATATGAGTAAAAATGTGTGATATGTGTACTATGATCTGGTGATGAGAAATCATCAAGTGTGAATGTGTGTCATGTGTGTAATGTAGGAGGTATAGTATGTAATCCAAGATGTGTGGTTGATATGAGATGTGTAAGATGCATGTGTAAGACGTAAGATGTAGGATGTAGGATGTAAGATGTGTGAAGATGCACGATGTGTAGTGTCCAGTGTGAAGTGTGTGAGGTTCATGTGTATAAGATGCCCTTAACAATCAAGTGTGAACCAAATCACAAGAGTGTCATTAGGTAATGACGATATTAGTGTATCAATATTTATGTGTAAAGATCTAGGTGTGATGTGATGAGAATATAAGATGCATGTTGATGCTAGGGTGGAAAAATAAATGTGATGCCCACCAAGTGTGCCAATGATGGAGATCTATGCATTAACGCGAGAGGTACCATACCATTTTGGGAGAGTGTTTTATGTGTTGTGATAAAAGGGTGGTCCAACACAATGTGTAGGCCAAAGTAATAGTAGGACCATGTGATGGTGGCAGAATTTGAAATGTGTCCTGACCATCAATAGAAGGAATAGTTTCTTTGACAAAATGTGAAACAAAAATGGAGTAGGTGTGGAGGAACTTATGTGTAGATAGATGACGTTGTGGAAGACTTGATAGGAGAAGTAGGTGGACTTATTTTTAGAGGAGGTTGCTTAGGTTGACTTGGTAATTTCATAGATGTCTTGAGAGGAGGTGGATTAGGACTAATTTTTAGAGGTGGTTGCTTAGTTAGAGTGGATTGAATAGGTAGTGCTTGAGTGAAGGAAGAAGAGGTATTAAAAGTGGTGACATGATGCTCATTAGACATAGACAGATCAAATTTAGGAACCCATTAAGATGTAACATTTAGTGGATGAGGACCATGCAACAAAATGTTGTGCGGTGAATGAGATAAAACCTTGACACTCAAAATGCTTGATTCTTCATTGTAAAGCATAAAAATCATTTTCATTATGTCCATTGATTCAATGATAAATGCAATATGGACGACCTTGATATTTTGCTAACCAATAAGGAGGATAGTAATGAGTAGGCGGTAAAGTGATCAATTGATGACTAAGGAGCTCAATAAGAATGTCATGTTGCTTAGTATTGCAATCAAAGGTGAGAGGACTCTGGTAATGGTATGACTTGACACTCACTGATATGAGAACATGTAGTAGACATAGAATGAAGATGAGATGTAGAAGGAGAACAAACATGAGCCTGAGAAGCATCCTTAAGATGTTGGATTTCAGATTTGAGAGATGTAATCATGGATTCCATAGCCTTAAATTTGTCTTGAAATAAAAAATGCAAATCTTGAATTGACTCCACCATGGGTTGATTAGATGGAGGATCACAAAGACTAGGGTCATCAAATAAACAATAAAAAATAACACTTAATTGATGCAGAGGCGTATCTCAGGGAAGATACATGGTGTCTAGGGCCTTTTTAAGAACAACTTGGAAATTAGGATGCATTTGAAGTAAATCAAACTAAGTAAATTTGAGGAATTTTAGGATCCATGATAAAGAAGATGATATGCTAAATAAGGATCCGAAAGACCGATCACAAGTGGGCTTCACCAAAATGATTAATGTTAAAATGTAAATATTAGCCTAATCTAATGCAAAGTTTGTAGTAAATAACAAATAAATAAATAAAGGAAATAACCCAAACAAAACTAAGTAATGAAATGTAGAAACCCTAATGTGCAAAGAGGGTTAGAAGAGCCTTAGTTGATTTGTAGAGGTCATGGGATTGTGTCACAGTGGAGACTAGCTGAACAAGAATGGGAGACCATCGTACATGAGCCTGAGAAAATGTAGATCCGACTGATTTGGCTATACTAGGGCGCCTAGAAAAGGGATTGGGGTGCCTAGGGCACCCTGGTCTGCAATATGGGTGCCTTGGTCTGTGCAAGAAGTATAGAATCCAATCTTCTATAGAGTCGCTAGATGGTGCGAAGCCTTTGCTTCTTGTCGCATGTATTTCGCACTTAGAACTTCACTGATGTCGTTGTAAATCTGCAATGAAAGGAATTACCTACAAAACCCCAAACAAAACATCAAAACCCTAAAAAAGAAAGATTTAAATGAAGGGGTCAGACTGTCCTCAGATGCCACAATGGTAGTCTTACAGTTGAGCATTGCACTACATCTCAGACCAAATGTAGTTTTGTGTGTGTTTGGAATTGTGCCCTAGGTTTCTCTTGTGTGTGTCACACTTGAAGTAGTGAGAAAGTAGCTAGATGTATAATGTAAATAATGTGTGCATGGAATAGAATAAACTCCCCTCCTATGAAGTGTGAGGCAGAATAACTAACTTGTCCCTTGTGATGGAGCTAGATGGATGCAAACGGAGCAATAAAAGCCTTGATGGATGCAACCTTAGGTGATGATAGCTAGTGCTTAGTTCTTGGTCCCTTATTATAATCACATAACTTTATATTTATATGATTCCTTTGCTTAAATTTTGTAATTAACCTCGAAAATGCCGACTACTAAAAAATATAAGATGCTCAAATGGATAGAAAGAACCCCAAAAGTAATATTACAGTGTAAAGAGGAAAATGGCGCCTAGAGGGGACGAGGACACCTAGAGGGGACGAGGACGCCTAGCGCTGGTGTCCTAGCTGGGTGCTCTAGTCTAGAAAAGGTAAAAATAAAGTATGAAAAGATAGACCAGGCCAATAAAGGTGTAAGACCAAAATTATAAATAGAGAGCAATGGAAGATGACCAAAGACATGGGTTAATCAATACTCTTCTTGCTTAGGAACCATATGAATAGTAGTATGTGATTGAGACTATATAATTACTCAAAGTACGTGATTTTGTGTCTACACATAATTTTAGTTAGTTTACATTCAATAATTGGATCCTCCCCATACCCGAGAAGGAGGGGGGTTAGCCCCATGATAGTTGGTGAAAATTGATAATCTGTACTGTAACAAATTATTTCACCAACAACATATACACATTATACCATATTAGTTGATATACACTGTACTATGTTATCTTGTTGCATATTTATAGGACAATTTTATAGCATGTTTCATTCATTTGATGATATGTACACATTACTAATCTTACACTACTTTTATTTTACAAATTCTATACATTGCTTATGATTAACTGATAAATTTATCATGAACACTAGATCATGACATGTTTACTCCTACGATTATACACATTATAGTGCTCTCCCTTAACAAATGACCATAAAAACACGTCTTAATTTTTTTTTTGACATAGAGTAATAAAAGGAAACTTCATGATCACCCTTCATCCAAGGAAAAGAAAAGGATACTCCCATTTGACTAGACCTACTCAACATACATTCACATTGAGAGGCATATAATATTAGTAAATATCCTACCTTTATTCAATGTTCATATCAAATTAAATAACAAAAAATATCTTATTCATTATTAGAGCGTGTCTCAGTATGGAACAAGTGTATTGAATGTTTAATCACCAAGTATTAATTTTAAGTGAGTTCTTGTTTAATTACCCAACCATTAATACATAAAAATTTCATCTAATTCAAGAAAGGGAATCTGTAATTCTTATTCAATACTACCATGCATGAAAATAAATCAATATAAGAACATCTATTTTGTTAACCAAGTTCAGTTATATATTCTTACCTATTTATTTTCAATATGAGGATTAATACAATTATTCACACAAATTTATCCACATGATAGTACTTCATGAATAATGTTCTAATGAGATGGATTTATCATACATAACATATACACATTTTGTTAGATACAACTTACTTATCCATTTATGACTAAGATCTAAGGTATTCATTATTTTAACTCAAACTGCTTAATAAAATCATGGTTTATAAATACAATATAATCATAGGATCTTTATTAGTCTATACTATATAAACATCAACTTTCAAATTATCAAGGTTTACAACTCACTTTTATTCATATTGCATAAATCACAATAGAAATACATTGATACAATTTTTACCATAGAATATAATGACACGAGATGTAGAGAACCATTTTGTTGTCTAACTGAAACGAGATAAAGAGCATCATCAAAGAAATTTACCTCTAACCATGATCCATATGGATCCCCACACACCTCTCAAATATTAATAATGGCCCTACCCTTCATAAGAAGGAAGATGTGATAATCAATGAGGAAAGAGAGAGTCTCATGTGTAAGTAGTTACCTGATAAAATTGTAAACATCTACGGGGTAGGAATAATATACATCCTAAAATCATAACCTTGTGATTTTACTTTTGGAAAAAAATCTGCAAATATTATTAGGTACCCTTCTAATCCTTGAAAACCATCATGAAGCTAGAGCATGAATAATCAGAAGTGATAATTTAGAGGATAACATGTGTGTCGATCCACTACCTACCCTGTGTCACCCCTTAGCATTCGTCATATGTGATTCTCTATATTAGGTCATATATCACCTTAATACTATCAACCCGTATGCTTATCACATCTTTGACATGTACTCTTTTCTCATATGTCAATTATAAAACAAACATCTCTATTTGTAAGTTATAGAAAGGGAGAAATTATATTTAGAATGCAAACAACACAAGAAATGAAGGTATCCCTTATAATAACCCTTAGTTAGTTATCTAAATTTACAAATTTATTGCTTCTCCATTAATTTGTATAAGATAAAAATGATATAAAACAAGAGTAATCAACTAGGCTTGTTTTATTGTCATGTCGAGTTTCCAAAAAAAACATAATACCCATTTATAAATTCACCAAGTTTACGACTAGTTTTGATTCTGTGTGAGTGTGTTTAACCATGACAAGGGATATGTTTGGTGTCCTCCTAAACATAATACAAAACTTTATGTAGTTGATTTAAACAAGTCATTCATTTTTTATGTCATGTTGAATTTTTAAACAAAATATATATATAATTCTTTACAAGAGTATTTTATTTTTGGTATTTACTCTTCCTAACATATTACTCAAGTTTTGTCATTTATAAACCAAATACTTACTTGGCAAACTATTTTCTACATTTATTACAATCCTTGTGACTCGTTTTTTTAGTATTTTATTGCAAATTTTTTGGGTGTGTTCTTGCTTGTTCCTGGGCATTTTCCTTTACTATTGTGTTCACCTTCATGAATCCCTGCATTCCAACTCCCTCACAAATCTCCCTTTTTCCTCCTACTAAACTCTACGTGGGGCCCAAGATCTAGGATATGGCGAATGGTAAGATATCTATCTATATAGGGGCATTCTTAGCTCATAGAGTTCTTAGATATCCCCCCCTCTCTAGATATGGCCCCACCAGGCCTACGCCTACTATTCTATAGAGTCTAGCCGGCTCGATAGATCCCAACTCTATACTCTATATATACATCTATCTATAGCTATTAGAAAGGGGTGGGGGGACCAGACCGCCAACTACCAACCTTCCGGTCAGATATGGATAAACCAAGGCACCTACCAAGGCTCGTTCTTCGATATTTGGTTAGTGATTACTGATAACTAAATCAATTCTAGTTATAGATCATCAGTAAAAAAAAGGGAAGGTCTTCCCTCTCCCTCGATCTCCAAAGATAGGGGTTGCCATCTACAGATATTCCATATCTATAGGGTGCTGACTAGATATGCCACCCACCCCCCTCTCTCACCCATAAGAAAAAAATATTTTTGACATTGTTAGATATTACATTGTTTTATCTTATGAATGCTACATAATATTTTTGCTCAAAAAATCTTTTATCTTACATCATATACACATTGTACCATGTTAGTTGATACACTAGTTTTGGTTAATAACATTGATGATGTTGTTTGTCCAATTTTACATGACTAACACTTTCTATTTTGAGATAAGTTATCCTTTGTAGTATCCCTTATCTCGAATGGGGGGCATATTATGGGCTATTTCTAACATATTTATGTATATATTATATATAGTGCTTCAAATGACACTATATGATAATATGCACATGCTTATTATTTTTTGATCGATAAACACTTTTGGATTGAGCTATGAACCAAATATATTAATCATAAAATATTCATTACAATATCAATGTTATGGTAATAAATAAACAACATTTCTCAACTTCATAAAATATTAGCTAAAACTTCCCCAGAGTCTAAAAAGACCTAGCAAACAAGTATTTCGTAGCAAAAATAGATATTTTGCAGCAAAAACATGTCCTTTGCAGCCCATCCACAAGACCTGAATATATACACATTAACCCAGCCCAATTCAACAACAGAAACCCAACCAACATCTTTATCCATATGTACACAATTATTACATCACAAAATTTACATGGATTTTACATCATGACATGATTTTACTTTGCAAGCTCAATTTCTACTAAAAGGATTCACTTAGCAGGCATAATAACTAGAGAGAGCTCCATTTAGCAAGCTCATACAAATGGATTCACATAGTAGACCCCAATTTCTACTATTATATTTGTGTTTTATTAATCTTCCATAGTATATAGCATTGTGGGAAAATATGTGTGTATATTTCATGATTTTTAGTTTTTAGTTTATGTTATTTAATGATTTTGTACAAGCATCTTGATTGGACTTTAATATATGTTTTTTCATGTGGTAAAAATGATTACATTTTTCTTATACACATAAAAGAGAAGGGAACACACACATTCCAATATTTTACATGCCTTGTCCTTATGGGAGTTTTGCGTTTCACATAATTTTATTTTAATCAAGTGCTTTTCAACTATGAGGAAAATTTATAGACCCGCATCTAGACATGTGGGCTTTGAGTATTAATCCTTGGTATTTATCTCATCCCATTGATCATTGTGTACATAAATGAATAATATTTACTCACACCTTTCTCAATTATGACTACTAGCCACTATGTCATACTTGTTATCGATAATTGACTAGCAAAAAGCCTATTTTAAGATTATTATAGAACACATATTCACACATACGGCCACCTTTTCCAACTGATAGATTACCTTTTACACTTCATTATGAAAATTTCAACCAGGAAAGCTAAAAAAATTTAGGTTATTTTTTCTTAAGCCTTTGTCTTCCAAAGGTCTAATAGTAAAAAATTTAAATTTACAAGTTACCCTACTCGACCTATTGTCAATTGAGTGAGAAATGTTATTACAACAATCATCTATAAAATGACATTCACAAAATCCATTTTAAAGGGACATATATCACTTTTTAAGGGAATACTTATCTAATCACAAAAAACACCCAATTGCTATATCACTTTCTCAAGAATATTGACCAACTCTAAGTCTGTACACATCTTACATGTTACCCTTAGCCATTTTGTAAAGTTACATCACACCAAATATCATTTCTAAGAGTTAGAGGTCATATTAGGTTAATCATTACAAAAACATATTGTGATATACATATTTCACACATGTGTTGGGTGGGGAAATACGACGGGGGTTTGATTCCTCTTCAAAGTATTACTTTATAGGAATTGTAGGGGAAACTTAACCTACTTGAACTAACCCTTTTTTATGTCTTTAAAAAAAGAAAAATAAGAAGGATCCCTAATCATATACACAACTATGTTTGTGAATTTTAAATCATATAACGTGAAGTTAAATACACAAAGGAACAAAGATCTAGAGGTGAGATCTAGTCAAAATCTACAGAGGAAAAAACTATCCACTTTAGAAATTTTTTCTTGAGTGACTTTTTCAGTAACAAGAGACTTCATCTTACACACAGATTCACACTTCTAGATTTGTAGAACAACTTGAAAAATCTCTACACATCCTTTTTTCTCACTCTTAGATCAATATATCTCCATCTCTATTAAAAATTAGTGTAATCCTCTCTAACGCTAACTCGTACTTTCATTATTTAGCTCATGTATGCTACTACAACTACCATATTTCATATAAACATGATTTAAGATTTGTGTGCTTTATGTTATATATTGTATTATGATATGATTTCATCTTTAAATAAATTAATTACACCCTAATTAGATTAAATCCTAATTTTTTTATTACATACGGTAAGTGCACAAAATTAGGGGGCCAAAGAGGGGTCCTAAGTGGATATTTTTGATTTGAATAACGAGATATCTTAATTTGTACAAATTATTTTAGGCGGCTACACTCAAAATTTGAAATGTAATAAGAATATG
This sequence comes from Taxus chinensis, assembly GCA_019776745.2. Classification (NCBI taxonomy): domain Eukaryota; kingdom Viridiplantae; phylum Streptophyta; class Pinopsida; order Cupressales; family Taxaceae; genus Taxus; species Taxus chinensis. The sequence goes on along the minus strand of CM034153.1, from coordinate 536,563,074 downwards.
AATTGTATCATTTTGAGTCTAGTTTATAAACTACTTTTTTTAAATAGTAAAGTATAAGTGGACCAAAGAGCTAAAATTCAAAGAGAAACTCATATTTTTTTCAAAAAACGTAGTACATAGTGGGTTGTTAGCCCCCACATATTTTTTCAATTGTTCAATTTTTTTTAAAACCCTTTGGTGGATCTTTAAATAATATCATCTAGTTTTGGATACTTTTTTTTTTTAAATAGTGATTTTTTATTTTAATTATTCCCATGTAAAAAGACCTTGAAATTTGATTGTAATGGATGTCTGATGGTGTGCCTCACTTAATTACCTCAAAAAATAATTTTTGTTTTCATTTTTTTGAATTTGTATACAATTAGGTCTAGTTTGGGATTAGATTTTTTTTCCATTTGGATAAATGAAACAAAAACTACATAAACAAAGATAAACATGTATAATTGTAGAAAATAGAGGCATAAAAAGACATAGTTTGAAATTAATAAAGATGTCAACTTCAAAATATTTTAAAAAAAAATTAGAAAAAGGAGAATTTTCTCGACATCATTGTCATATTTTTATGTATTGATGATTTTTGTATGAATTATCATGATGGAAGATGAATTTTATATTTATAGTCAAAAACACACATTTGGTTGTGTTTTTACATGTGTAAGCCTTAGACTGTAGAATCTAAGCCATTTTTTAGAATTGAGGCATTGGTATGATTTATGTATTATGTGTATGTGTAATCACACATACATGTTACTTTAAATACTAAACACACACCTCCAACATCATTATTCTATCCTTTACAATAATTTTATCCCAATTGCTATCATATTATATGTTATTACACATAATCCTTATCTATATGCTAGCCCTAATGCACAAAATGTTACATATAATGATGGAATGAATAATGATGTCATAATGAATAAAAAACCCATTAAAATCCTTAGCCCTTGGTCATATGGTATGGTCATATGAGGGCTTAAAGCTTTTGATTCCTACTAGTAGGTGCTTAACTTCAGCCCCCTTTAATTTTATTTGTGTGGTGAAGGCAAAAACAATATTATTTTGTTTTAGTGGCACCTACGATAAATAACAAAGAAAAATAGTAAAAAGCTTGTAACTTTTGATCGGTAACTCGGTATTGAGTGTCGTTTTTTGCAAAAGTGCTTGTTTTTTCATGCTCTTTCCATTGGAAATATTTATTTTGAGACTTGCACTATAATTATAAAGTGCCAAATATGGAGGAGTGTCGTAATCAATTGTGGATGCAATTTTGGCTGAGCCCGATGTCCTAACCTTTTTGGGAGTTGTAGTTTTTACCTATCATGGATTCTGATAATGATATGCTTTTCTCTGAAGTATGTGGACTTCAAGAGGATATTGTAAGATTTGTGGAAGAAAATAGATCATTCAAGAAGCAAAATTCTCTTCTACAATCACTCATTCATGATAAGGATACAATAATACACTTCCATGCATAACAAACTTGCTAGCCTACAACATCACCATCATATTGTGGACAACCATATCCATGCTTCTAGTCCACTTGCAGCTATTGCTCTTGTGCTCACTGACATTGATCTATGCCAATCTTTGAGCTTGAACCTACTTTTGATCCTTCTAAACTTGCGCGGCTTGTTACTGCATGCTCTTCCACATCTGTTGCCTATTACAGTACCACATGTTGTGTATCCTACTTCTGCTCAGCTACATGGCTTTTTTAAGAAGCATACAACTGCATTCAGTTCTCGCATGCTCCATTCTATGGGTCTCACTAGAGGATTCATTGAAATACATTCATAGGGTATTGTTTCCTCTATTCCACATGTTAAGTGGAATTCTCATCATGACATTGGTTTTCAAGCAGATATTTCATTGGGATCACACATTGACAGAGCTCCTTTTTTTATTCACTTGACTCTTTTTTAGGATCATGAGCAACACATGAGTTCTGCACCTTCACTCAGGCTTGAGAAACTTGAGATTTCAGTTGTCAAACATGATCAACCTGACACACATTCTGATGTTCTTTTTCATGCACCCATTGTGCATTTTACACCAAGTCATATGCAGGCATCTTCTTCATCCATCCGTGTTGATTTGGGGTGGATATCTAATCACTCATGACGGCGACATAGGCATTCGTTGAGAGGAATCTACAGGCATGGCTCATCCACCATTAGGCCTCTTGCTCCACTTTCTATACCTTATGCATTGTGATGCTTCTTGTTTTGAGCATTTTTCTTTAGCAAGTGTAGTGTATCTATCTTGTTTGTTGAGAGATTTTGTATCTGTATTTTCGACACTTTTGGCATGTTGACAGTATCTCTTATGGGGGATCTATTCCGGTGCATTCTAGTGTTAGTTTGTCAGTGTTCAAGAAGTTGTTTTGGGTAGCTCATACAGATTTGTAGCGTCACTCCACCCATTTAGCAGTATGGGAGTGTGGTGTTGATCCTACTTCTTCGGGTTTCGTGTCCTTGCCTTGTTACCTTGGATTTTCTTGGATCATGACACTCTGGAGTTTGTGTCCTTGCCTTGTTTATTTCGTTATTGTTCTTGGATCATGGCACACCTGTTTGCAGCAGTTGGTCGAATTATGTTTGGTGTTTTTTTGCACTTTTGACATCACTCTGTTGACAGTCTCCTTGTATGGAGCTATTCTGGTGAAGCCCAGTGTCAATTGTTTTGAGTTATATGATCGAGCAGTGGATTTAGACCAGAGTGCACACCAAACTTCTTCAACATTGTACAAGTTTTTTGAGCCAAGATTCTTGGGATTCCTTGGAGCGGGTTTTTACTCTCTTTTACTTTGTTGTTACTGGTTTTGGGTACCTTGCGGTGTCCATTTTTTCCCAGTTATTGTACATGAGTACCTCATCAGGCCTAGTTATCGGGACTCATACTGTACACATGCCACATCTATTTTGCCCCTAGCTTCACTTGAGGGGGGGTGTTAGAGTAGGTATTTAACTTAGCTCATGTTCACCTAGGTACTTTATTTACCTTTATTGTATTCATCCTCACCCACTTATGTGTGTGGATATTTCTTTTATCTTATTTAGATATTAGGAGATATTATCTAGTTGTTAGGTATAGTTCTTCCCTTGATCTATGGTATTGACTAGTTCTTTCCTTGATCTATGGTATTGACTAGATCCTTGATGTCTAGTTCTCTCCTAAATCTATGGTCTTGACTAGATCTTTGATGACTAGTTATTTCCTTTATTTATGGCTTGATCTACGACCTTGACTGGTTCTTAGATTGTTATTCCTTGCCTATTTAAACAAGGCCTGTTCTCAATGTATTGCATTGAGTTCCATAATAATATATGATATTGTTTCTCATTTTTTTGCAAAGGTTTATGTAAAGTTATTCTGGTGAATTACTTTCATCTTATTGATCGTGATGTTTGATTAGCATCTGTGTTCTTGGCTTGGTATGATCTGGTTATCATTCCTTTCAATTATTGCAATAAATTAAATGATACTCAAATATGTCAATTGTTTATTACAATGATGAAATCATTTAAGATGAGACCTATAATGAAGATCCTGATACTAATAAAATCTAATATTAATGTAAAAAATAAAGAAAATGTTGAAAATATACATAATTCATACCATACTATACTATTAACAAACAAACCAAAGATAGTAGTCTTACACAACACAATTGATAATTGTATAATAAGTGTTAAACACAAAGAATACACTTTATTATAAAAACTAGAAGATCCTTGAAAGTAAATTGAACCAATAACACTAACTACTAGGAATTCTCAAGTAAACTCCCATGGAAATACAAGGCTACATCCAATTCTCTACAGAATAACTTGTAAACTTTTGGAATGCGAGCACAAGGGTATTTTTTGAATACAAGAGATACAATAAAAAAGAGAGTTGGTTCTTGTAATTATGAACCACATCCATTTTTTTGGATATGACACAACCAAAACTACTAAGTTTAAGAAAATAAATCCAGAAATTGGCATTAGTCAAAGTTTTATTGAAATGGCTAAACTCTTATATATAAAAATCAACAACTTATGCACCAATTGGTTTTGTAGGCACCATCTTGAATTTTCAATGCATTATGATTTTTTTCATCTTGTACATTATGTTTTGCATACTGACAATATTTTGTAGGAGTGTAGATTAAAATTTCAACAATATCAATGATGGATTTATTGCTAATATATTTTGTGAAAGAACATTTGGAAAGTTTTTATAATAAAGCATGTTTGGATGGAACTTATAACATATATGGTGGATTTCCATAATTGAAAATTTATATCCATGTGGAGAGTATTGTATGATGGAAAAGTGACAAGCGAGCGTCGGAATCTACAAGCAACTCTTCCTCGCACCTGACCTCTTGAGGTTGTGCCGAGATAGCCAGTGGGGATCGAATATGTATGGGATGCAGACAAACTAGTTAGGCAATCTAATGTCTTCAATACGCACTAGTGGAATTTGCAAATCTAAGGCAAAGAAGGCCCTCCTAACCTGAACTGGTGTGATAGATCGATCAGCAAGGATGGCTACTCGAAAGCTCCAATCAATATCGAGCTCTGGCGTGATTCGATCTATGGGTTGCGGAATACGTGGAAAATGACCTGGGATAGCTTCGTGTACATCTCTAGATAAGGTCATATGGTGGATGGTAAATATAGTTGACTCTATGGACGATTCTTTGGCCTAGTCCAGAACTCTCTAGCTTTGTTAGCTGTTGTATCTAGTAAGGATAACTGTTCGATGATGATAGGTGGAAGTGGAGTGGATCTAAATACTAGTGTGTGTAGGCCAATGTCTATGTTTGATTGACTTACGGATTCGTTGGGTTGCGGGATTTGTGGATCCCACCCGTAGACTCTCGTTTGTTGTGGTCCTACTATGGTCATGCGTAGACTTAGTTCCTAATCCCTAACACCTACTAATCATATGCTTTCTCAGCCTCTATATTCAAAACTAGTAGCTGTGCGATCTTCTCAGAGTGCCTCACAGGCGTTCTTGCAACCTGAATTCTTAGGCTAGTATCTATGTCTATGAGAATGTCTCCTGCGTCTGGCTGTGAGACCAAAGGATCACAACCGAACGTTTTCTCTCTTTCAAGCCCTTCTACAATCATATGGATGTTACCTAGGGTAATCTGTAGTTTGGTTGATTCGACCAAAACGTGTGCGCTTAGTCGTCCTCTATGTTTAACCCACTCAACTGGGAATTGATTTGTTGCAAGCTTACCATTGTTCGGAAAGACTTGGATCCTAAGATTTTGATCTATATCAGTTATTGCTATGATGATATTGGGCTGGGGCACGATTGGCTCGAATACGTAATCCCTGGGCTCCCTAGGTCCTATGATTGTCATACAAAAGTAACAATGTAAAACGAACTGTAGCAAAATAAAATTTAACTACGTTTAATATATCTATAGCATATATGATTTCTCTATTTTTTTGTCTTTTCTGATGAACTATTTGAATGAATCTAAAAGAGTAACTGTTAACATATCTAGAATTTGACAATTAATTTAATGATGAAATTAAAACAAACAAGATAGCCGAGTGTAGCTATTTGTCTATGTAATTTGTGAATCTATTCTAAACAATGAAATAATTGACTTAATCTATTTGCAAGGCTCTCGATCCTACCTCAAAAGTGAGGAGTGAATCATAGTTTCTCAGAAACTATCAATCCCCACAGCTTCCCTGGTAATATCGAGAGTAGAATTGACTGAAACAAAGTGATTGGTTACTTTATTTGATATGTTACTAACTAGAACTTTGAAAGCTAGAACCTGGATTCTGCAGAACAGTGGCGAATCCGATGGTGTGTGTGATCTTGTCCCCTCAATATGATCTCCTCATTCCTTCGTGTCCACGTGGATCCAGAAAAGCATTTAATGCTAGCATCAACAGAAGTAGATATTAGGACAAAGGCCACTCAAGATACAGATTGAATACAATGCGAGTAGGAGAGGGATTAGCGCAAGAGTATAGAGCTTGGCTTATGCAATTCCTAGCGGGATTTATTGTGAGTCATGCAACATGAAACATCCAGAACCTGAAACTATCTTGTTTGAAGAACAAAACCTGCAACTTTAATGGCTTCCTATTGGTAAACAGACTATCCTATTCCAATGGATTGGATAAAAACAACAGCAGTACTTACACAAGATGGATATGTGGCTTACTAACAGTAAAACAATGCTAACTAAGCATGCAATGAAGGAAAATAAGCATTCTAAGCAAAATGAAAACTAAATCTATTGTAAAGGGAAATCAGAGGAAAATTTGAGGGTCCATTTGCTTGAGCACAAGCCAACTATTTATAGCATTTGCATTTACCCAACGTAAAAACCAAATAGAACTCTTAAACTATAAACAATGTCAAAACACTATTCCAGGGAACCAGAATCATAAATGCAAGATTATTGCGGTGAAAGAAAGTTGGTAAAACGTTGAAATTATGTGAGTCATGTTAAAACAGCTTTCTGAAAAATGCGTAAAGGACCGCTGCCCTGAGCAGGGTGGCGGTTACAGGACCGCCGCCCAGGCAGGGTGGTGGTTTCGTCACTGAAGAGAAAAAGGCCCAAAAAAGAGGGGAAAGGGGAAAAACAAAGCACGCGGGAGCTAAGCAGGGCATGTGGGATGTTAACGCACACTTGGAGATCTTTTCTGGATCCTGAACACCTTGCGAGGAGAACCTGTATCATCATTGGGGCACCTATTATGTTATTTTGGCAGTACAGTACCTTACAATTTTGGGTACGTACATATTGCCCCCTCGAAGAAGCATTTTAGCCATGAAGAGGCGTGAAACAGTGGGTCTGAGTATGGTGGTCCTGAAATGGGAAATTAAAAGTTATACCTGATACGTCCATGTGTTGAAATGACGCCGTCCAAAATTCTCGCTACGTACAAAACGAAAAGAGAACTCAAGTGCAGATAGACATAATAGTTTGGAAAATAAACGCTAAAACAATAGGAAATAAGAACGTACAATTTGTGCAGGGATAAGAACTTACCTCCATCGGTGCTCCAAACCTGTGAAAAAGGCATTTAAAATGAATTAGGGTGCATATATATATGAAAGTGGGCCCATTTTCCTATTCATTTGCGTGAGTTGATTCGATTGATTTTGAGCTCTGGAACCCACAGTGACGGTTTCTTGCGTGAGTAGAGTCAAAAACGTCTGCAATGGGATAGTGATCATGCCTCCATGAGCGGAACATTGGCCCACGAGATCACAGGTTAGTTTTCTTCAATTTATCCCTTTTACCCCCCTTAATTTTGAAATGCTAAAATCTTTGTCGTGGGTGGTAATTTTTGAAAATGTTAGTGTTAAAAGGTTCATCTAGGGGGGCGCCTACTGGGTAGGCCTTGTTTTAGTTAAAATGGTCTTGTTTTGTCTTTTTTGGGATTTTTAGGTTTAAAAACCCACGTGGGTTTTCAGGCCACAACCACCACCCTGCCCAGGGTGGTGGTTACACGACCACCGCCCTTAAGGCAGCGGTTTTTGCACAAAATGCAAAAATATCATCTGTTTGAAATTGCTTTTGCATTTTTAGCATTTCTACGTGCTTTCATGATTTTTCCAGTATTACTCGGATGCTAACCTGCTCCTTTTTGTGTGTTTTTGGGTGTATGCAGGCGAGAGAGGAGTATATCCGGTGGAGCCGAGAGAGGGAGTGTGACTGGCTCCCAGAAGTATTGGATGCCCTTTCACAGGATGAGGAGGACACTCTTCATAGGGCCGGGATACTATGCATCTCACGCGTTCCCCATGTTACACCATCCAGTCACATTCTTTGTGACCTATTCTCCTATTAGGATGCTAATCGGAACACCTTCCGATTACCAAGGGTCTGTGGTGAGTGGACTATTACTTTGGAGGACGTTTACCGCATCCTAGGGGTCCCGATTATTGGGATACGTCTCACCCTTGAGACAACATGTTCGCGGGCCCAGATAGCACAGTGGGCCACATACATGGGAGATGCAGTCATCTCCATGGGGTTGAAGAAGGGGGTTAGAGTTCGATCCATTCCTAGTTTTCCCATCCCCTTACTTCGTCAAGCTATCATGGGGATCCTTGCCTTGAGACTGATCAGGGACAAGGGAGGAGATACATTGTTATATTGCTGGTCCCCCATTATTACACAAATAGAGGGACATGGCCAGATATATGCCTAGGGAACAGACATAATTGGGATCACCTACCATGATTTATATAGAGTAGTCCATTTACAGGGGCAATCCTTGAGCCACCTAACCCTAGTCATGAGTTGGGTCTATGAGCACTTCATCCCCTACGGCAGAGGTGTAGAGGTGGCAGATCCTGGAGCTGTGAGGGCAGCCAGATGGACAGATATGGTCAGTGCTCTGAGCACCTCACCAGCCAGTTGCTTCTCTGACTACTGCCGATATGGAGGGCCACACCATATCAGACTATGGCTGGTATATGGGGCGAGGAGGCTCTTACTCTGATTTCCTGCTCCATGACAGAGCAGCTTATTGATAGAGTGGGGCGAGTGGAGATGCACCCATTTGGCCAAGTTCCTCAGCGGTTTGGCCTACCATACGTGGGCATGCTTCCCCCAGTAGTTCCAGTATATAGATCAGTATGAGAGGCCAGAGGGGGGCCTAGAGGCTGGGGCTAGACAGTGGTTACTCCTGGCATTCCTATTGCAACCAGGAGGACAGTACGTGCTAGAGGGAGAGTCGGTGTGCCTCAGGCACCCTTGCTTCAGATTTCCGCAAGTCCTGCCCATAGCAGCGATGACCCCATTGAGGTAGACTCTGAGTCTGAGGAGTTTACAGGGGGAGAGACAGAGGAGGAGACCGAGGAGGACAGTGATCCTGAGTGGCATGACACTCAAGATATCATGCAGGTAGAGAGGGCCGAGCAAAGTGCAGAGAGAGTGACTCTGGTTTTAGAGGAGCCACTCTCCCAGGGCCATGGTGGGGAGGATGAGTCTGTTGTGGGGCGCTACGTTGCTCCAGTCATAGGAGCAGCCCCTCAGTCAATGGCGGCATCCGTGGCAGGTGCTGATCCTATAGATCCATCTTGGAGGCCTGGTGATCCGAGTAAGTTACCCTCTCTCCTTTTAATGCTTGTTTTTAGTTAGGATCTCCTTAGTTACTATCTCTCCTTTTATTTATCTTGTATTTCTAATCTCTTGTTTGGTTTCTAATTTTCTTTCTCCTTTGTTTGCAGAGACTGCCGATGAGTGGCGGGACTTGATTCGCAGGGTATGTATTGATACCCTGATGATCCCCATGGAGAGGACCCGTGTAGAGCTTTCTGTAGATGTTGGGGAGCCCTCAACAGCTGGTAGGCATACTGACATCTTTGCCCCAGTCTGGCATGTGGCCAGGATGGTATCGAATCTCTGCACGGAGCTAGCGGGGTATAGGACGGCTGAGCGCTTGATGAGGAGCCATTCTCGTGGTGAGACTACGGCTGCCCCTCGAGATCCTGAGCCCTCCATGCACTCAGAGCACCGGCGTAGCCGGAGTCCTAGGCATGGGCGTGTGCCTTCAGAGGGGTCTCGTAGGGATTGAGAAGGCACTTGGCTCTCCTAGATTTTGTATGATACATTCTTTTGTATATCCCAGGCTCTTTGAGTGTTTTGACCATGCTTAGTGCATGATGGCATTGTACAGAAACGTTGATCATATATATATATATATATATATATATATATATATATATATTCTTTTTGGATCAAACCTTTGGCATTTATGGCTTTGCTTCTTTTCTAGTTTCCTCATGTAGATTATGATGTTTATACTTGTATGCTCTTTTAAAATGTATGCAATGGAGAACCAATGATGCAAGTGTTTATTTTCCTTTTGTATTTCGTGATGCTGATATATGATAATGTAGATATAATGTGATTTTGAATCTTAGTTTCTATAAGTAATTTTGGATACTTCATATTTGTTTTGGCAAAGTGATGAAGATAAACTGATATGATGAGCAGATAAACCTGCCCCTACCCCCACCTCCACACAACTAGTAAGATGCGAGGGCTCATCACCGAGAGTTGGGAAGGGCACAAGTTATGATATGTGTTGAAATGATATTGATGAAAGATAGACAAAGCTTTGGCGGAACCAAATCAGGATACCACAAGCCCACTCCACTCGAGTGACTTCATAGTTTTGGATGCAACTTGCTTTGCGGTTTATTTAGACTTAGATCCTTAGATGGCCACATGGTAGACAAAATCTAGGTTTTTTTAGGATTTTGAACTCTTTTGGAATTTTGGACATCTGATTCATTTGTTTTTGACTCAACAACTTCGAGATTTAAATTGTTTGTTTATGACCTTTTGCATTTGTTTGTCAAGAGGACCCCCTACACTTTTCCCCATGCTACTAGTAAGAAGCGTGGGTTTATCACCATGGGCAAAGCATAGGCAAGTAAGGGCATTTCCATCCTTTCCCAACCCTACGTCACTAGTAAGAGATGCAAGCTCATCACCAAAGGTTGGTGAGGCAAGGAAATGTGTAAAATTAAAATTTTCTATTTTTATACATATTTGACTTGTTTTCTTGAGTAAAATGTCAGTATGTGCTTATTTCCAAAGAGATATATGGGGTAGATGTGACACCATGAAGCTTCTAGAACAGACCATAGGCAAGACACCTATCCTAAGAAGAAACCAAAAGTGAGAATAAACCTACAGATCTTGGCATGGTTACTGTTAAGACTTTGTCATATCTAGCTTTATTTGATAAATGATTCTGAGATAGTTTGATGATATCATGAAAATGGAGAAGTATGATTAGAGTGTTTATGCCAACAACATCATGAGTTTGTAATGAATTGCTTTGAGAACAAAATTCCTTGATCACAATTTGTGTACAAAACAAGCGGACAAAATGATCTTAATCTATATGAAGATGCAATGTAAATGTAATTATAAATAGTGCTAGTTGCTTACGCGTAGAACCGCTTGAGGTGCAAGGAATTGACCGTTTCACCAAATTCCTCACCTTCCAGCGTACATAAGAGGTATGCACCATTTCCATAGTCCTTCATGACTCGGTATGGGCCCAACCATTTGGGTCAGAACTTCCTTCCTTCGCCGGTCTTCTTGTTGATCCAGGCTTGTCTAGCCTTAGAACTAGATCACCTTCATATATGTCACGTTCATAGACTTTCTTGTTATACTACCGGCACATCCGGTCAGCATAAGCTCTGTGCCGTTGTTCAACATCCAACCTAGCTTCATCTAGGTTTTCTAGTTGGGAGAGATGTGCTTCTCTGTAAGCGTCTTCATCCAGAATCCCTTGTAAGGAAATACGGAGACTGGGTATTTCAACCTCAAGCGGGAGAACTGCCTCTGCCCTGAATACTAGTGAGAAAGGAGTTGATCCCGTTGGTGTTCTTATTGAGGTTTGGTGGGCCCATAAGGCCGGATATAACTTCAAGTGCCAATCTCATTGGTTTTCTTTCACCGTTTTAAGGAGAATGGCTTTTAGTGTTTTATTTGTCGCTTCAGCCTATCTGTTGGCTTGCGGGTAATACAAGGAAGCCGTATGATGGCTTATTTTAAATTTATTGCACAATTCATGAACTTCATCATTCTTAAAAGAAGTTCCATTATCTGAGATAATTATTTGCGGGATACCATACCTGTAAATGATTTGGTTCAAAATGAACTTGGCGATTACAGAACCCAGTACAGTAGTAAGAGGCATAGCCTCTACCCACTTGGTAAAATATTCGGTGGCCGTGATTATGAAATTATGGCCATCTGTAGACGAGGGAGAGAATTTCCCTATTAAATCTAGGCCCCACATAGAAAAGGGCCACGGAGTTGCGATTGGTTGTAGAATTTGTGCTGGCATGTGGATCTCATGGGAGAAATCTTGGCACTTATGACACCTGTGTACAAACTCTACTACGTCGTGTTCTAGAGTGGGCCAGAAATAGCCCATTTGATGTATTTTACGAGTGGTGGCATGGCCACCGAAGTGGCCTCCACACATTCCACTATGAGATTCATGGAGAATTTTCTTGGATTCTTCCGTGTCGACACATCTTAGAAGCATTCCATCGAATGCTTTCCGATAGAGCACTTGCTCTATAATGACGTATTTTTCTACAATAATGCGTAAGTGCCTTCTGTGTTGCGGTGTAGCCCCTTCTGGATACGTGTGGTCCATGATATAATTAATGATTTTAGTGTACCAGGGACACTCAGAGATAGGAGGTCTGGCTTTTAATGTAGTATACGCACTCATCTGGAAAATCCAGATCTACTAGATCACCTCCATCTAATGGGTTATCAGCTAACCAATCCGCGATGATTTGTCCCTTAACGGATTTTTGATTTACAAATGTTAATTTGAATTCTCCCATTAAGGTTATAAAATTTCCAGCCTTCTTAGAAAAGGACCCTTGTGTGAGAAAAGTTCGTAAATGGTCTGTTTTTACCATGACCCTTGTTTCTTGATTTAGCATATAATGTCTTAAGCATTTGGTTGCAAAGACTATGGCGAGGCATTCTCATTCTACTTGTGTATAACATGTTTCATAGTCGAGCAACGTTCGGCTAATGAAATAAATTACATGTTCTCTCTTGTCATCGTCTTCTTGAGCCAACATACATATAGGCTAGCGAGACATTGGTAGCTCGTGAGTATAAAATTAACGGGTGATCTAGCTTAGGTGGCATTAGCGTAGGTGGTGATAACAAGAAAACGCTTAACTGCATCAAAAAGCTTCATTGCAGTCTTCAGTCCAATCAATGCTATAATCTTTCTTGAGTAAATTGTTGATTGGATGGATGGCGAAGCTTAAGTCTAGGATGAATCTCCGGATTACACCAAGCTTTTCTGAGAAATGACCTGATTCCAGATTCATTCGAAGGTGGGACCATTTCGAGGACAGCCCAAATTTTGGTTGGGTCAACATCTATCCCTCGTGATGATATGATGTAACCTAGGAGCTTCCCTCCTGTTACACCAAAGACACATTTTTCTAGATTTAGCGTGACTCCGTATTCTATCAGATGTGAAAGAATGATGCGGAAGTACTTCTAGGAATGGTCACAACGCTTCTTGGCCTTAGCCAACAAGTCATCTACGTAGGATTCCATGATCTTATGAATTAGATCGTGAAATATATATGTCATAGCTCACTGGTATGTAGCACCAGCGTTCTTGAGACCAAATGGCATAACATCATAGCAGTAAGTTCCCCAAGGAGTTATAAACATGGTTTTAGCTTGATCTTGTTTAGATATTCTGATTTGATTGTATCCCGAGAATCCATCCATGAGAGACAAAAGTTCAAATCCAGCTGTCGCATCAACAATGACGTCAATGGATGGTAATGGGAAGTCGTCTTTAGGACATGCTTTGTTAATGTCTCGGAAGTCTATGCAGATACGTATCTTTCCATTTTTTTTTAGAACGGGAATGATATTAGATACCCATTGAGAGTAATCGACTGGTTTGATGAATCCTACTTGGAGGAGTTTCATTACCTCCTCTTTTACCATGAGAGCTACTTTGGGTTTCATGGGTCTCGATTTTTGTTTGAATTGGTTTTGCATCAGATTTAGTGACGAGGTTGTGCACCACAATGTGGGGTGTAACTCCTATCATTTCTCTTATAATTGAATGCAAAATCCTTCTGATGTTTCTTGAGGATCCGAGTGTGTATTTCTACTTCTAATGGAGTTAACGAGGATCCTAACTTCAATATCCTTGGTTCATCTTCCGTTCCGATGTTAACATCAATTGTTTCTTCGATTAAAGAGGCATTACCTTCTTCAAACTCAGGTGGGGCTGGAGGTAAATCCAAATCGTCCCCATTTTCTACTGTGTATACGCTAGGTTCCATTTGCGAGGGAAGCTTCATCATGGGATTTCCGAAGTAGGAAGACGAATGTGGGATTAAGGAAAAATCTATCATATGATAGGAGAGATGTAATGCCGCATAGGTGTTTAAGTAATTCAGAGTGGCCATATCACTATCAATGTGGTCTAGGATAGTAGATTTGTTTTCATTTTCCGTTTAAAAGAGAATTTGTCATTGTTTTTATCAATGGTTCATCACGAAGGGATACTATGAAACGGGTATCCTCTAACTTACTGTTTGGAGTAAAATGTGATGCTGAAGTTGCTATTGAATCAGCGAGAAGATTTTTCTCTCGCGGGATTGCTTCAATTGATATGAAGTCAAACTCCTTGCTTAAATTCAATACAGCTGTTTTGTAAAGCTGTAAGTGCTCGGCTTTGGTTTCATATATCTCAGAGACTTGGTTTGCTACCAATTGTGAGTCTCCTAAGACTCTGATGTTATCAACACTGATTCTTTTAGCTAAGATGAGGCCAAGGAGGAGGCTTCGTACTCAGCGCCGTTGTTTGTGCATTCAAAATTTAGTTTAAAGGAAATGGTAGGACTTTTCCCTTCAGGGGAAGTAAAGATTACACCTGCCCCAGACTCCATAACGACATCTAGCCCCATCAAAATGGAGAGTCCAATATTTAGGTGGGAGTATAGATGTTGGGATATTTGTTGTGTTAACATCTTCTACTTCTACCATGCAGAGATCTACCGCTGGGAGAGAACCGACACCCAGGGAATATCCCACGCCTACAAGAATCAAATGGTAAGAACATTGGTAGATCTTGTTCTATTAATTCAACAATTTTTGCAGTAGTTCCTAATGATACTATTTCTACAGTGTTAGCCTCATCTTTGGGGGTTGGGGTTGCCTTGGCTAGGCTCATAGTTTCAAGATCTATCGTAGGTACCAACTTTTCTTTTGGTTTTGCGTCGGTAGGTTTATTAAGTTGGTTTGTTGGGAGTTCAAACTCTGAGTGCACGCCTGGTCTTTTCTTTAAGTCAGCTAGGTGTACATCGAATGGTTTTGGATCACCTTTGGCCACAAATATCTTTCCTAAGTGTAAAAACCTTACTTCTTGAAATAGCGTAGAAGGGATTGCCTTCATGCGGTGTATCCATGGTCGGCCGAGGATCATATTATAGTTAGTTTCTCGATCTATAATATAAAACTCAGTCAAGATGGTTTTGGGTCCTAAGGTGACCGGTAATATTATAGTTCCAACCGAGGTGGCTTTAAGACTATCATAGCCCCTTAGTGTGTTTCGAGTTGTGGAACAATTGGTTTCTCCATACCCTAGCTTTTGAAGGAAAGAGAAGGGGACTATGTTAACTACTGCCCCATCGTCTATCATTGCACACTTTACATAGTTGTTATAAACCCATACTTGCAAATGTAAGGCTGGATCACCTCAGACGTGTGATCTCAGCATCTGTCGGCATTTTGTTTATCTCGAATATGAATTCGACATCCCTATCTGCCTGCCCTAGAGGATGAACATCGAAGTCTATATGATTTACCTGTGTTTCAGGAGGTGGAGTGATGTTAATTAAATGGCCTAAACCTAATGCCTCTAAAAGAGTAGCCCTATGAGTAGGGGAATTTTTTAATAAATCCAAAAAGGAGATGTGCGAGAAGGTTTTTGTTAGGTCGTTAATTAAATCATAGGCACCCACAGGTTTTGCTACGATTTGTTGGATGTTATCTGTCTCTGGCAGGTGGCTTGGACTTGGCTGAGAGAAATACTCTCGTGTCCTTGTTACAGCTTCGATGGGTAGTTCGGCATCTAACTCCACTAAACCGACTATCTTAGGTCATGGCTGACTTCCTAGTTGTGGCACAACTAATGGATTTAGCGAGGTTGAGGCTTCATGATCATTGTTTCCTGTTATTATGCTTTTGTTTGTCCCAGTTAGATTTAGCCTATTGTTATTGTGATTTGGGAGTGGATCATTAAAGATCTTGAGGGGTGCGTTTTGAGGGGAAACTTCCCTGAAAAGGTATTTGATGCTGGTGACGTAGGATCTACCAAGAACATATCCATGAAAAGTTGTCTTTGTTCATTTGGCAAGCGTTGCATGAATTTATTGTAGTCACGGCACGTTCTAGTGTCATGGCCCCGAATTTTGTGGAAACCACAATACGAATTAGGATTGTAATTCCTAGTTTGTTGGTTTGGTGCGTATTGTGGCCCAAAATTTTGATCAAACCGTTGTCTATTAGGATTAAAATTTTGTGTTTGTTGTCTTTGGTTTGAATTCTGGTTTTGGTACCTAGTTGAATTTTGGCTTGGACCCTTTGTGGGATTTTACCCTTGATTGTTGTTGTTGTTGTTGTTGTTGTTGTGGATGGTTAAAATCCACTGTATTGATTGTCGGGGTAAAGTTGTTGTTTCGTTGGTTGTTTATTTGTGATGGAGTATTGACAACATTTACCTTCTTAGGCTGGTCGGTTACTCCATCTATTGTTACACCCCATGATTTTTGTTAAGGATTTTAGGTCCTTGATTGACGTTCGTGGTAGTAGGATAAGTTGTAGTGTTCTGGTTGGAGGTGACTAACCTCCCATTTGTTCCATATGTTTTGTGACCACTATCAATTGCTGCTTGATCTATTCGAAGAGCACTCTCAAGTACTTCATTGTAAGTTCTTAATGGGAACTTCTAGACTTCTTCCTTCACCTCTCTGCTAAGAGAATGAAGGAATAAATCACATAGTTCCATTTGATCCATGTTTGGAGCACTTGCCGAAGAATAAAGAACTGTACGCCACCTTTGGATGAAATGGGTGACAGATTCATTGTGTTCTTGCTTAATGTGTAAGAATTCCCTGATTCCTGTCCTTAATAGTTTGTTCATGTCAAAGGCCTTAATGAACTCTGAAACGAGTTGTTTGAATGAATGGATGGAAGCCTCAGGTATTCTATAATACCAATCGAGAGTGATGCCTTCCAAAGTTTTGGGGAATATTTTAGCAACAACCCCATCCCATGGGAGTAGTTCTTGAATGGTTGTAGCATAAGCTTTGATATGTGCATTTGGATCTCCCTCACCTTTGTATTTGGGAAAAGCAGGAAGAGGTCTTGGAAGCATGACACTTCGTATGGTGAAATCTAAGGGCTCTTTCAAATATTCTGAATAGGTCCCTATCGCATAGGTTTCGACCATTGATGGTGCTTGCTGAGGGAGCGGTGGTGGAATGGGTTGTTGATATGGCGTAGCGTATGCATTGGTAGGGGCATAAGGAAACACCTGTGTTTGAGCAAACATACCAGGAGAGGAGAGCATATCCCCTTGTGGTGATTTTGAGTACATGTTTAAGTACAGAAGGGGTATTATCCAAGAATGAATTATTTTGTGCTAGACCGGGAGGAACGGTGTTAGAAATGGTGGGTCTAGTTGGCATTTGTTGTGAATACTGAGGAGTCATGCCTAATGTCCCTACTCTTATGAGGAGGTCTATTTGGCTAGAATGGATGTAGAGGATTGGAACTCTCTTACTTGCATGAGTTGAGAATGGTGATTTTCCTAGAGCAAGTTCTAACACCCCCTCACTTTTTCTACTAACATTGAAATGATTTCATTTGGTGAAGTCACCAGTGTTTTCCCATAGTGGCATTTTTTGTATATCATGGTGTTGTATAGGCATGTGATATCATGTTATGAACTGATCGCTGCCCCTGCCATGTTTCCCCCGAGGGAATTTCCTATATGTAGTGGGATGGAAGTATTTCCTCGAAAATAAACCTTGGGTTGTGTTTGTAAACCTCCTATAGGTGGGTACATACTTTGAAAATGTTGTTCGTTCCTGGCATGACGTTACTGAATATTCATTATCTAGAACCTCAAGTATGGGTCTGATTGCCTAGTTATTTATGGTCTCAGTAGTATTTGAGGAGACGAACTAGACTCTCTGGTGAGCATCATATTGTTCAAGCCCAAAGGCTCTATTTGTTCCATTTTGAGTGAGTTTATCCAACTCCTCTGTTTAGAAGGACGATGAGCCATATCTAATTCTTGGAGTTTGTGTTCAACAATTGATTAGTTGAATAGTTGTCACCCCCATACTGAGAGTCGAGGGTGATGATTGTTTATTTTTTTGGGCGTAGTAAGCCCCAAGACCCAATAGGGGTCTACCATATGCATCGAATCCTGACATATTCAGGGGGTATATGAATACCCGCATAATAATGGGAAGGAGCGAAGGTGATAGTGAAAGCTAATGAGGCGAATAAGATGAAATAAATGCTATTTGAAAGAGCAAGTAGAAATATGATGTTGAACCAGAAAGTAGGAAGTTCACGTCAGATTCACAATTTTTTTTGGTGAAGTTGATGTGAAGGCGATGAGATGGAGAATACAAAAGTAAAACACTTTGACAACACAAGTAAGAATAAGACTTCCAGATTTAGAAAGTAAGAACTTTCACATCGAGTTCACCAATTTTGTACGATGGAAAAGTGACAAGTAAGCGTGGGAATCTACAAGCAACTCTTCCTTGCACCTAACCTCCTGAGGTCATGTCGAGACAACCGGTGGAGTATGGAATATGTGTGGGATACAGAAAGACTAGTTAGGCAATCTAATATCTTCTATACGTACTAGTCAAAATTGTACGAATCTAAGGCAAAGAAGGCCCTTCTAACCTGAACTGGTGTGATAGATCGATTAGCAAGGATGAATGCTTGAAGGCTCTAATCAATATTGAGTTTTGACATGATTCAATCTATAGGTTGTGGAATACTTGGAAAATGACCTGGGATAGTTTCGTGTATGTCTCCAGAATAGGGTCATATGAGTGGATGATGGATGTAGTTTACTATATGGGTGATTCTCTGGCCTAGTCCAAAACTCTCTTAGCTTCGTTAGCTACTGTGTCTAGCAAGGATAACTATTCGATGATGATAGGTGGAAGTGGTAGATCTGATACTAGTGTGCATAGGCCAGTGTCTATGTCTATTCACTACAGATTCGTTGGGATTGTGGGATTTGTGGATCGCAACTGTAGACTCTTGGTTGTTGCCGTCCTGCTATGGTCATGTACAAATTCAGTCCCTAATCCCCAGTATCCAATAATCATAGTGCTTTCTTAGCCTCTATATTCAAAATTGATAGCTGTGCGATCTTCTTAGAGTACCTCACAGGCGTTCTTATAACCTGAATTCTTAGGATAGTATCTATGTCTATGAGAATATCTCCTACGTCTAGTTGTGGGACCAAAGGATCACAAACCTAACATTTGCTCTCTTTCAAACCCCTCCACAGTCATACGGGCATGTATCTACGGTAATCTATAGTTTGGTTGACTCGACCAAAATATGTGTGCTGGTCGTCTTCTATGTTTAACCCGTGCAATTGGAAACTGATTTGTTGAAAGTTCACCATTGTTTGGAAGACTTGGATCCCAAGATTATGATCTATATCAGTTATTGTTATGATGGGATTGGGCTGGGGCATGATTGGCTCAAATACATATTCTCCTAGGCTCCCTAGGTCCCATGAATGTCATGCAGAAGCAATAATATAAATTAACTATGGAACAAAGTGAATTTTAACTACTTTTGAATATATCTATAGCATATATAATTTCTCTATATTTTGGTATTTTCTAATGAACTATTCAAATGAATCTTAAAGCAACTAACTGTTTAACACATCTAGAAATTAATGGCTAAGAAATAAGAAATTAAAACAAACAAGATAAGTGAGTATATCTATTTTTCTGCATGCAACTTGTGAGATCTACTTTAAACAATGAAATAAATGATTCTAATCTATTTGCAAAATTGTCAATCCTACCTCAGAAGCGAAGAATGAATCCTAGTCTCTCAGAAACTATTAATCCCCACAACTTCCCTAGCAATATCGAGAAGTGAAATTAACTGAAATAAAGCAATTAACTACTCTCTTTGATATGTTTCTAATTTGGAACTTTGAAAGCTAGAACTTAGATTTTATAGAATAGTGGTGAATCTGACGGTGTGTGTGATCTTGTCCCCTCAGTGTGATCTCCTCATTCCTTCATGTTCACATGGATACAGAAAAGTGTGTAATGCTAGCATTAACATAAGTAGATAATTGGAACGTAGGGATAACTCTAGAATACAGACTGAATACAATGTGAGGTAGGAGAGGGATAGCACAAGAGTACAAAGTTTGGGTTATGCAATTCCTAGCGGGATTTATTACGAGTCATGAAACATGAAACATCTAGAACCTAAAGCTATCCTATTTGAGAAGAAAAACTTATAACTGTAATGGCTTCCTATTGAAAAATAGACTATTCTACTCTAATGGACTGGATGAAATGTCAACAACACTTGCACAAGATGGATATGTGGCTTCCTAACAGCAAAACAATACTAACTAAGCATGCCAATGAAAGAAACTAAGAACTCTAAGCAAAATGAAAGGCCAAATCTATTGCAAAGAGAAATTCAAAGGCAAAATTTGAGTGGCCATTTTCTTGAGCACAAGCCAACTATTTATAGCATTTGCATTTACCCAAGGTAAACCCCAAATAGAATTCTTAAACTATAAATAATGGCAAAACATTATTCTAGGGAACTAGTATAATAAATGCAAGCTTATGGCGGTGAACCAGCTGGTATCAAATGTAAATTGCGTGAGTCAAAAAGAGCTTTGGAAAATGCGTAAAGGACCGTGAGCAAGGTGGTGGTTACAGGACCGCTGCCCTATCCAAGGCGGCGGTCATGAGTATCGCTAAGGCATGGCGGTTTCATCACTGAAGATAAGAAAAGAGGGGAAAAGGGAAAAACAAAGCACGTGTGGGCTAAAAGGGGCATAGGGATGTTAACACGCACTTGGAGATCTGGATCTGAAATGTGAGGAGACCTTGTATCATCATTGGGGCACCTGTTACATTGTTTCGGTAGTACAATACCTTAAATTTTGGGTACGTACATATTGCCCCCCTCGGAGAAGTGGCCATGAAGAGGCGTAAAAAGGTGGGTCTAAGTATGGCGGTCCCGAAATGGAAAGTTAGAAGTATACCTGATACAAGTCCGTGTGTTGAAATGACGCCGTCCAAAATTCGGTCCGCTGCGTACAAAACGAAAAGAGAACTTCAAGTGCAAATAGACATAATAGTTTGGAAAATAAACGCTAAAACAATAGGAAATAAGAACGGTACAATTTGTGCAGGGATAAGAACACTTACCTCTTGTCGGATGCTCCAAACCTATGGAAAAGGCATTTAAAATGAATTGAGGGTGCTATATATATTGAAAGTGTGCCCATTTTCCTATTCATTTGCGCCCTCAGAGTTGATTTTAGATTGATTTTGAGCTCTGGAACCCAGTAGTGACGGTTTCTTGCATGAGTAGAGTCAAAACGTCCATGCACGGGATAGTGATCATGCCTCCAAAATTCTCGAGCAGAACATTGACCTGCGAGATCACAGGTTAGTTTTCTTCAATTTATCCCTTTTACCCCCTTAATTTTAGGAAATGCTAAAATCTTTGTCGTGGGATAAGTAATTTTTGAAAATGTTAGTGTTCAAAAGGTTTAAAACATCTAGGGGGGCGCCTACTGGGTAGGCCCATTTTTAGTTAAAATGGTCTTGTTTTGTCTTTTTTGGGATTTTTAGGTTTTAAAAACCCATGCGTGGGTTTTTGCATGGCCACAACCGCTACCCCTGTCCGGCAGGGATAGTGATTACACGCCTCCCTGCCCTGCGACATCACAGGCAGCTTTTACCCCCTTAATTTTGCACAAAATGCCAAAATATCATTGTTTGAGATTGTTTTTGCATTTTTAGCATTTCTAAGTGTTTCATGAGTTTTCCAGTATTAGGCCTTCGATTAGATAACCTGCTCTTGTTTTGTGTGTTTTTGGGTGTATGCAGGTGAGAGAGGAGTATATCCGGTGGAGCCGAGAGAGGGAGTGTGACTGGCTCCCAGGAGTATTGGATGCCCTTTCACAGGATGAGGAGGACACTCTTCAGAGGGCCGGGATACTACGCATCTCACGTGTGCCCCATGTTGCTCCATCTAGTCACATTCTTTGTGACTTGTTCTCATATTGGGATGCTGATCGGAACACCTTCCTGATTACCAGGGGTCAGCGGTGAGTGGACTATTACTTTGGAGGATGTTTATCGCATTCTGGGGGTCCCGATTATTGGGAGACGTCTCACCCTTGAGACAGCAGGTTCACGGGCCCAGATAGCACAGTGGGCCACATACATGGGAGATGCAGTCATCTCCACGGGGTCGAAGAAGGGGGTTAGAGTTCGATCCATTCCTAGTTTTCCCATCCCCTTACTTCGTCAGGCTATCATGGGGATCCTTGCCTTGAGACTGATCAGGGACAAGGGAGGAGATACATTGTTATATTGCTGGTCCCCCATTATTACACAGATAGAGGGACATGGCCAGATATATGCCTGGGGAGCAGACATACTTGGGACCACCTACCATGATTTATACAGGGTAGTCCATTTACAGGGGCAGTCCTTGAGCCACCTAACCCTAGTCATGAGTTGGGTCTATGAGCACTTCATCCCCTACGGCAGAGGTGTAGAGGTGGCAGATCCTAGAGCTGTGAGGGCAGCCAGATGGACAGATATGTCGGTGCTCCGAGCACCTCATCAGCCAGTTGCTTCTCTGACTACTGCCAACATGGAGGCCACACCATATCAGACTATGGTAGGTATATGGGGCGAGGAGGCTCTTACTTTGATCTCCTGCTCCACTGACAGGGCAGCTTATTGATAGAGTGGGGCGAGTGGAGATGCACCCCTTTGGCCGAGTTCCTCAGCATTTTGGCCTACCATACATGGGTATGCTTCCCCCAGTAGCACCAGTATATAGATCAGTCCATGAGAGGCCAGAGGGGGGCCTAGAGGCCGGGGTTGGACAGTGGTTACTCCTGGCATTCCTATTGCAACCAGGAGGATAGTACGTGCTCAGAGGGAGAGCCGGTGTGCCTCAGGCACCCTTGCTTTAGATTTCCGCGGGTCCTGCCCATAGCAGCGATGACCCCATTGACATAGACTCTGAGTCTGAGGAGTTTACAGGGGAGAGACAGAGGAGGAAACCGAGTAGGAAAGTGATCCTGAGTGGCATGACACTCAGGATATCATGCAGGCAGAGAGGGCCGAGCAGAGTGCAGAGAGAGTGACTCTGGTTTCAGAGGAGCCACTCTCCCAGGGCCATGGCGGGGAGGATGAGTCCGTTGCGGGGCGCTACGTTGCTCCAGTCATAGGAGCAGCCCCTCAGTCA
The DNA here is from genome assembly GCA_019776745.2 of Taxus chinensis. Lineage (NCBI taxonomy): Eukaryota > Viridiplantae > Streptophyta > Pinopsida > Cupressales > Taxaceae > Taxus > Taxus chinensis. The sequence continues at coordinate 536,539,958 of CM034153.1, read as the reverse complement.
GCGGCGGCATCCGTGGTAGGTGCTGATCCTATAGATCCATCCTGGAGGCCTGGTGATCCGAGTAAGTTACCCTCTCTCCTTTTAATGTTTGTTTTTAGTTAGGATCTCCTTAGTTACTATCTCTCCTTTTATTTATCTTGTATTTCTAATATCTTATTTGGTTTCTAATTTGTTTTCTCCTTTGTTTGCAGAGACTACCGATGAGTGGCGGGACTTGATTCGCAGGGTATGTACTGATACCCTGATGATCCCCATGGAGAGGACCCGTGTAGAGCTATCTGTAGATGTTGGGGAGCCCTCAACAGCTGGTAGGCATACTAACATCTTTGCCCCAGTCTGGCATGTGGCCAGGATGGTATCGACTCTCTGCACGGAGCTAGCGGGGTATAGGACAGCCGAGCACTTGATGAGGAGCCATTCTCGTGGTGAGACTACGGCTGCCCCTCGGGATCCTGAGCCCTCCATGCACTCAGAGCACCGGCGTAGCCGGAGTCCTAAGCATGGGTGTGTGCCTTCAGAGGGGTCTCATAGGGATTGAGAAGCCACTTGGCTCTCCTAGATTTTGTATGATACATTCTTTTGTATATCCCAGGCTCTTTGAGTGTTTTGACCATGCTTAGTGCATGATGGCATTGTACAGAAACGTTGATCATATATATATATATATATATATATATATATATATATATATATTCTTTTTGGATCAAACCTTTGGCATTTATGGCTTTGCTTCTTTTCTAGTTTCCTCATGTAGATTATGATGTTTGATACTTGCATGCTCTTTTAAAATGTATGCAATGGAGAACAAATGATGCAAGTGTTTATTTTCCTTTTGTATTTCATGATGCTGATATATGATAATGTAGATATAATGTGATTTTGAATCTTAGTTTCTATAAGCAATTTTGGATACTTCATATTTGTTTTGGCAAAGTGATGAAGATAAACTGATATGATGAGCAGATAAACCTGCCCCTACCCCTAACTCCACACAACTAGTAAGATGTGAGGGCTCATCACCGAGAGTTGGAAAGGGCACAAGTTGTGAAATGTGTTGAAATGATAGTGATGAAAGATAGACAAAGCTTTGGTGGAACCAAATCAGGATACCTACAAGCTTACTCCACTCGAGTGACTTCATAGTTTTGGATGCAACTTGCTTTGCGGTTTATTTAGACTTAGATCCTTAGATGGCCACATAGTAGACAAAATCTAGGTTTTTTTAGGATTTTGAACTCTTTTGGAATTTTGGACATCTGATTCATTTGTTTTTGACTCAACAGACTTCGAGATTTGAAATTGTTTGTTTATGACTTTTTGCATTTGTTTGTCAAGAGGACCCCCTACACTTTGCCCCATGCTACTAGTAAGAAGCGTGGGTTTATCACCATGCAGCAAAGCATAGGTGAGTAAGGGAATTTCCATCCTTTCCCAACCCTACATCACTAGTAAGAGATGCAAGCTCATCACCAAAGGTTGGTGGGGCAAGGAAATGTGTAAAATTAAAATTTTCTGTTTTTATTACATATTTGACTTGTTTTCTTGAGTAAAATGTCAGTATGTGCTTATTTCCAAAGAGATATACATATGGGATAGATGTGACACCATGAAGCTTCTGGAACAGACCATAGGCAAGACACCTATCCTAAGAAGAAACCAAAAGTGAGAATAAACCTACAGATCTTGGCATGGTTACTGTTAAGACTGTCATATCTAGCTTTATTTGATAAAATGATTCTGAGATAGTTTAATGATATCATGAAAATGGAGAAGTATGATTAGAGTGTTTATGCCAAAAACATCATGAGTTTGTAATGAATTGCTTTGAGAATAAAATTCCTTGATCACAATTTGTGTACAAAACAAGCGGACAAAATGATCTTAATCTATATGAAGATGCAATGTAAATGTAATTATAAATAGTACTAGTTGCTTACGCGTAGAACCGCTTGAGGTGCAAGGAATTGACCGTTTTGCCAAATTCCTCACCTTCCAGCGTACATAAGAGGTATGCACCATTTCCATAGTCCTTCATGACTCGGTATGGGCCCAACCATTTGGGTCAGAACTTCCTTCCTTCGCCGGTCTTCTTGTTGATCCAGTTGTCTAGCCTTAGAATTAGATCACCTTCATATATGTCACGTTCATAGACTTTATTGTTATACTACCGGCACATCTGGTCAGCATAAGCTCTGTGCCGTTGTTCAACATCCAACCTAGCTTCATCTAGGTTTTCTAGTTGGGAGAGATGTGCTTCTCTGTAAACGTCTTCATCCAGAATCCCTTGTAAGGAAATACGAAGACTGGGTATTTCAACCTCGAGCGGGAGAACTGCCTCTGCCCTGAATACTAGTGAGAAAGGAGTTGATCCCGTTGGTGTTCTTATTGAGGTTTGGTGGGCCCATAAGGCCGGATATAACTTCAAGTGCCAATCTCATTGGTTTTCTTTCACCGTTTTAAGGAGAATGGCTTTTAGTGTTTTATTTGTCGCTTCAGCCTATCTGTTGGCTTGCGGGTAATACAAGGAAGCCGTATGATGGCTTATTTTAAATTTATTGCACAATTCATGAACTTCATCATTCTTAAAAGAAGTTCCATTATCTGAGATAATTATTTGCGGGATACCATACCTGTAAATGATTTGGTTCAAAATGAACTTGGCGATTACAGAACCCAGTACAGTAGTAAGAGGCATAGCCTCTACCCACTTGGTAAAATATTCGGTGGCCGTGATTATGAAATTATGGCCATCTGTAAACGAGGGAGAGAATTTCCCTATTAAATCTAGGCCCCACGTAGAAAAGGGCCACGGAGTTGCGATTGGTTGTAGAATTTGTGCTGGCATGTGGATCTCATGGGAGAAATCTTGGCACTTATGACACCTGTGTACAAACTCTACTACGTCGTGTTCTAGAGTGGGCCAGAAATAGCCCATTTGATGTATTTTACGAGTGGTGGCATGGCCACCGAAGTGGCCTCCACACATTCCACTATGAGATTCATGGAGAATTTTCTTGGATTCTTCCGTGTCGACACATCTTAGAAGCATTCCATCGAATGCTTTCCGATAGAGCACTTGCTCTATAATGACGTATTTTTCTACAATAATGCGTAAGTGCCTTCTGTGTTGCGGTGTAGCCCCTTCTGGATACGTGTGGTCCATGATATAATTAATGATTTTAGTGTACTAGGGACACTCAGAGATAGGAGGTCTGGCTTCAATGTAGTATACGCACTCATCTGGAAAATCCAGATCTACTAGATCGCATCCATCTAATGGGTTATCAGCTAACCAATCCGTGATGATTTTTCCCTTAACAGATTTTTGATTTACAAATGTTAATTCGAATTCTCCCATTAAGGTTATAAAACATCCAGCCTTCTTAGACAAGGACCCTTGTGTGAGAAAATTTCGTAAATGGTCTTTTTTTACCATGACCCTTGTTTCTTGATTTAGCATATAATGTCTTAAGCATTTGGTTGCAAAGACTATGGCAAGGCATTCTCATTCTACTTGTGTATAACGCATTTCATAGTTGAGCAATGTTCGGCTAATGAAATAAATTACATGTTCTCTCTTGTCATCGTCTTCTTGAGCCAGCATATAGGCTAGCGAGACATTGGTAGCTCATGAGTATAAAATTAACGGGTGATCTAGCTTAGTTGGCATTAGCGTAGGTGGTGACAACAAGAAATGCTTAACTGCGTCAAAAGATTCATTGCAATCTTCAGTCCAATCAATGCTATAATCTTTCTTGAGTAAATTGTTGATTGGATGAATGGCGAAACTTAAGTCCAGGATGAATCTCTGGATTACACCAAGCTTTCCGAGAAATGACTTGATTCCAGATTCATCCGAAGGTGGGACCATTTCGAGGACAGCCCGAATTTTGGTTGGGTCAACATCTATCCCTCGTGATGATATGATGTAACCTAGGAGCTTCCCTCCTGTTACACCAAAGATGCATTTTTCTGGATTTAGCGTGACTCCGTATTTTATCAGACGTGAAAGAATGATCTGAAGAACTTCCGGATGGTCACAACGCTTCTTGGCCTTAGCCAACAAGTCATCTACGTAGGATTCCACAATCTTATGAATTAGATCATGAAATATATATGTCATAGCTCACTGGTATGTAGCGCCAGTGTTCTTGAGACCGAATGGCATAACAACATAGCAGTAGGTTCCCCAAGGAGTTATAAACGTGGTTTTAGCTTGATCTTGTTTAGATATTCTGATTTGATTGTATCCCGAGAATCCATCCATGAGAGATAAAATTTCAAATCTAGTTTTCGCATCAACAATGACGTCAATGGATGGTAACGGGAAGTCGTCTTTAGGACATGCTTTATTAATGTCTCGGAAGTCTATGCAGATACGTATCTTTCCATTTTTTTTTAGAACGGGAATGATATTAGATACCCATTGAGAGTAATCAACTGGTTTGATGAATCCTACTTGGAGGAGTTTCATTACCTCCTCTTTTACCATGAGAGCTACTTTGGGTTTCATGGGTCTCGATTTTTGTTTAATTGGTTTTGCATTTGATTTAGTAACGAGGTTGTGCACCGCAATGTGGGGTGCAACTCCTATCATTTCCTTATAATTAAATGCAAAAGCCTTCTGATGTTTCTTGAGGATTCGAGTGTGTATTTCTACTTCTTCTGGAGTTAACAAGGATCCTAACTTCAATATCCTTGGTTCATCTTCCGTTCCGATGTTAACATCAATTGTTTCTTCGATTAAAGAGGCATTACCTTCTTCAAACTCAGGTGGGGCTGGAGGTAAGTCCAAATCGTCCCCATTTTCTACTGTGTATACGCTAGGTTCCTTTTGCGAAGGAAGCTTCATCATGGGATTTCCAAAGTAGGAAGATGAATGTGGGATTAAGGAAAAATATATCATATGATAGGAGAGATGTAATGCCGCATAGGTGTTTAAGTAATTTAGAGTGGCCGTATCACTATCAATGTGGTCTAGGATAGTAGATTTGTTTTCATTTTCATTTAAAAGAGAATTTGTCATTGTTTTTATCAATGGTTCATCACGAAGGGATACTATGAAACAGGTGTCCTCTAACTTACTGTTTGGAGTAAAATGTGATGCTGAAGTTGCTATCAAATCAACGAGAAGATTTTTCTCTCGCAGGATCACTTCAATTGATATGAAGTCAAACTCCTTGCTTATATTCAACACAGCTATTTTGTAAAGCTGTAAGAGCTCGACTTTGGTTTCATATATCTCAGAGACCTTGTTTGCTACCAATTGTGAGTCTCCTAAGACTTTGATGTTATCAACACTGATTCTTTTAGCTAAGATGAGGCCAAGGAGGAGAGCTTCGTACTCAGCACCGTTGTTTGTGCATTCAAAATTTAGTTTAAAGGAAAATGGTAGGACCTTCCCTTCAGGGGAAGTAAATATTACACCTGCCCCCCGCTCCGTAACGACATCTATCCCCATCAAAATGGAGAGTCCAATATTTAGGTGGGAGTATAGATGTTGGGATATTTGTTGTGTTAACATCTTCTACTTCTACCATGCAGAGATCTACCGCTGGGAGAGAACTGACACCCAGGGAATATCACACGCCTACATAATCAAATGGTAAGAACATTGGTAGATCTTGTTCTATTAATTCAATGATTTTTGCAGTAGTTCCTAATGATATTGTTTCTACAGTGTTAGCCTCATCTTTGGGGGTTGGGGTTTCCTTGGCTAGGTTCATAGTTTCAAGATCTATCGTATTTACCAACTTTTCTTTTAGTTTTGCGTCGGTAGGTTTATTAAGTTGGTTTTTTGGGAGTTCAAACTCTGAGTGCATGCCTGGTCTTTTCTTTAAGTCAGCTGGTGTACATTGAATGGTTTTCGATCACCTTTGGCCACAAATATCTTTCCTAAGTGTAAAAACCTTACTTCTTGAAATAGCGTAGAAGGGATTGCCTTCATGCGGTGTATCCATGGTTGGCCGAGGATCATATTATAGTTAGTTTCTCGATCTATAATATAAAACTTAGTTAAGATGGTTTTGGGCCCTAAGGTGACCAGTAATATTATAGTTCCAACCGAGGTGGCTTTAAGACTATCATAGCCCCTTATTGTGTTTCGAGTTGTGGAACAATTGGTTTCTCCATACCTTAGCTTTTGAAGGAAAGAGAAGGGGACTATGTTAATTTTCGCCCCATCGTCTATCATTGCACGCTTTACATAGTTGTTATAAACCCATACTTGCAAATGTAAGGCAGGATTACCTCGACGAGTGATCTCAGCATCTGTCGGTATTTTGTTTATCTCGAATATGAATTCGACATCCCTATCTTCCTACCCTGGACGATGAACATCGAAGTCTATATGATTTACCTGTGTTTCAAGAGGTGGAGTGATGTTAATTAAATGGCCCAAACCTAATGCCTCTAAAAGAGCAGCCCTGTGAGCAGGGGAATTTTTTAATAAATCCAAAAAGGAGATGTGCGAGAAGGTTTTTGTTAGGTCGTTAATTAAATCATAGGCACCCACAGGTTTTGCTACGATTTGTTGGATGTCATCTGTCTCCGGCAGGTGGCTTGGACTTGGCTGAGAGAAATACTCTCGTGTCCTTGTTACAACTTTGATGGGTAGTTCGGCGTCTTACTCCACTAAACCGACTATCTTAGGTCGTGGCTGAATTCCTAGTTGTGGCACAACTAAGGGATTTAGCGAGGTTGAGGCTTCATGATCATTGTTTCCTGTTATTACACTATTGTTTGTCCCAGTTAGATTTAGCCTATTGTTATTGTGATTTGAGAGTGGATCATTGAAGATTTTGAGGGATGCATTTTGAGGAGAAACTGCCCCTAAGAAGGTATTTGATGCTGGTGACGTAGGATCTACCAAGAACATATCCGTGAAAAGTTGTCTTTGTTCATTTGGCAAGTGTTGCATGAATTTATTGTAGTCACGGCATGTTCTAGTGTCATGGCCTCGAATTTTTCGGAAACCACAATACGAATTAGGATTGTAATTCCTAGTTTGTTGGTTTGGTGCGTATTGTGACCCAAAATTTTGATTAAACTGTTGTCTATTAGGATTAAAATTTTGCATTTGTTGTCTTTGGTTTGAATTCTGGTTTTGGTATCTAGTTGAATTTTGGCTCGGACCCTATGTGGGATTCCACCGTTGTTGTTGTTGTTGTTGTGGATGGTTAAAATCCACTGTATTGATTGTTGAGGTAAAGTTGTTGTTTCGTTGGTTGTTTATTTGTGATGGAGTATTGACAATATTTACCTTCTTAGGCTAGTCGGTTACTCCATCTGTTGTTACACCCTAATTTTTATTAAGGATTTTAGGTCCTTGATTGACGTTCGTGGTAGTAGGATAAGTTGTAGTGTTCTAGTTGGTGGTGACTAACCTCCCATTTGCTCCATATGTTTTGTGACCACTATCAATTGCTGCTTGATCTATTCGAAGAGCACTCTCAAGTACTTCATCATAAGTTCTTAATGGGAACTTCTGGACTTCTTCCTTCACTTCTCTGCTAAGAGAATGAAGGAATAAATCACATAGTTCCATTTGATCCATGTTTGGAGCACTTGCCGAAGAATAAAGAACTGTACGCCACCTTTGGATGAAATGGGCGACAGATTCGGTGTGTTCTTGCTTGATGTGTAAGAATTCCCTGATTCCTGTCCTTAATAATTTTTTCATGTCAAAGGCCTTGATGAATTCTGACACGAGCTGTTTGAATGAATGGATGGAAGCCTTGGGTATTCTATAATACCAATCGAGAGCGATTCCTTCCAAGGTTTTTGGGAATATCTTAGCAACAACCCCATCCCATGGGAGTAGTTCTCGAATGGCTATAGCATAAGCTTTGATATGTGTGTTTGGATCTCCCTCACCTTTGTATTTGGGAAAGTCGAGAAGAGGTCTTGGAAGCATGACGCTTCATATGGTGAAATCTAAGGGTTCTTTCAAATATTCTGAATAAGTCCCTATCACATAGGTTTCGACCATTGATGGTGCTTGCTGAGGGAGCGGAGGCGGAATGGGTTGTTTATATGGCGTAGCGTATACGCTGGTAGGGGCATAAGGAAACACCTGTGTTTGACCAAACATGCCGGGAGAGGAGAACATATCCCCTTATGGTGACTTGGAGTACATGTTTAAGTATGACGGGGTGTTGTCCAGGAATGGATTGTTTTGTATTAGACTGGGAGAAACATCGTTAGAGATGGTGGGTCTAGTTGGTGTTTGTTGTGAATACTGAGGAGTCATGCCTAACGTGCCTGCTCCTGTGAGGAGATCTACTTAGCTAGGAGGATTAGAATTTCCTGTTTGTATGAATTGAGAATGGTGATTTGCTTGAGCAAGTTCTAACCCTCTCACTTTTTCTACTAACGTTGAAATGACTTCATTTGGTGAAGTCATAGTTTTTTGCTGTAGTGGCATTTGTTGTATATCATGGTGTTGTATAGGCATGTGATATCTCGCTATGAACTGATCACTGCCCTGCGAGGTTTCCCCAAGGGCATTTCCTATATGTAGTGGCATGGAGGTATTTTCTTGAAAAGAGACCTCGGGTTGTGTTTGTAAACCTCCTATAGGTGAGTACATACTTCAAGCACATTGGTCGTTCCTGGCATAACGTACCGAATGTTCATCGTCTAAACCTCGGTATGAGTTTGAGTGTCTACTAATTTGTGGTCTAAGCAGCACTTGAGGAGATGAACTAGATTCTCTGATGAACGTCATGTTATTTGAGCTTGAAGGCTCTGTTTGTTGCGTTTGAGCGAGCTGATCTAACTCCTCAGTTTGAAAAGATGAGTTATATCTAATCCTTGGAGTTTGTGTTGACAACTGGTTGGTTGAGTAGTTATCACCCCATACTGAGAGTGAGGGTGATGATTGTCTATTTTGTTGGGTGTAGTATGCCTCAAGGCCCAAGAGGGGCCTGCCATATGCATCAAATCCCGACATATTCGGGGGGTATATGAACACCCGAAGAATAATGGGAAGGAGCGAAGGTGATGGTGAAAGCTAATGAGGCGGAAAAGATGAAAAGTATACTAATTTGGAAGAACACGTAATAATATGACTCCGAACTAGAAAGTAGGAAGTTCACGTCAGGTTCACCAGTTTTGTACGACGAAAAAGTGACAAGCGAGTGTGGGAATCTAAAAGCAACTCTTCCTCGCACCCAACCTCCCGAGGTCATGCCGAGACAGCCGGTGGGGATGGAATATGTATGAGATGTAGACAAACTAGTTAGGCAATCTAATGTCTTCAATACGCACTAGTGGAATTTGTGAATCTAAGGGAAAGAAGGCCCTCCTAACCTGAACTGGTGTGATAGATCGATCAGCAAGGATGATTTCTTGAAGGCTCCAATCAATATCGAGCTCTGGCGTGATTCGATCTATGGGTTGTGGAATACGTGGAAAATGACCTGGGATAGCTTCATGTACATCTCCGGATAAGGTCATATGGTGGATGGTAAATATAGTTGACTCTATGGACGATTCTCTGGCCTAGTCCAGAACTCTCTAGCTTTGTTAGTTGTTGTATCTAGTAAGGATAACTATTCGATGATGATAGGTGGAAGTGGAGTGGATCTAAATACTAGTGTGTGTAGGCCAATGTCTATGTCCGATTGACTTACGGATTCGTTGGGTTGCGGGATTTTTAGATCACAACCATAGACTCTCGTTTGTTGTGGTCCTGCTATGGTCATGCATAGACTTAGTTCCTAATCCCTAACACCCAGTAATTTTATGCTTTCTCATCCTCTATATTCAAAACTAGTAGTTGTGCGATCTTCTCAGAGTGCCTCACAGGCATTCTTGCAACCTGAATTCTTAGGCTAGTATCTATGTCTATGAGAATGTCTCCTGCGTCTAGCTGTGAGACCAAAGGATCACAACCGAACGTTTTCTCTCTTTCAAGCCCTTCTACAATCATATGGATGTTACCTAGGGTAATCTGTAGTTTGGTTGATTCGACCAAAACGTGTGCGCTTAGTCGTCCTCTATGTTTAACCCGCTCAACTGGGAATTGATTTGTTGCAAGCTTACCATTGTTCGGAAGACTTGGATCCTAAGATTTTGATCTATATCAGTTATTGCTATGATGATATTGGGCTGGGGCACGATTGGCTCGAATACGTAATCCCTGGGCTCCCTAGGTCCTATGATTGTCATACAAAAGTAACAATGTAAAACGAACTGTAGCAAAATAAAATTTAACTACTTTTAATATATCTATAGCATATATGATTTCTCTATTTTTTTGTCTTTTCTGATGAACTATTTGAATGAATCTAAAAGAGTAACTGTTAACATATCTATAATTTGACAATTAATTTAATGATGAAATTAAAACAAACAAGATAACCGAGTGTAGCTATTTGTCTATGTAATTTGTGAATCTATTCTAAACAATGAAATAATTGACTTAATCTATTTGCAAGGCTCTCGATCCTACCTCAAAAGTGAGGAGTGAATCATAGTTTCTCAGAAACTATCAATCCCCACAGCTTCCCTGACAATATCGAGAGTAGAATTGACTGAAACAAAGTGATTGGCTACTTTATTTGATATGTTACTAACTAGAACTTTGAAAGCTAGAACCTGGATTCTGCAGAACAGTGGCGAATCTGATGGTGTGTGTGATCTTGTCCCCTCAGTATGATCTCCTCGTTCCTTCATGTCCACGTGGATCCAGAAAAGCGTGTAATGCTAGCATCAACAAAAATAGATATTGGGACAAAGGCCGCTCAAGATATAGATTGAATACAATGTGAGTAGGAGAGGGATAGCGCAAGAGTATAGAGCTTGGCTTATGCGATTCCTAGCGGGATTTATTGCGAGTCATGCAACATGAAACATCCAGAACCTAAAACTATCCTGTTTGAAGAACAAAACCTGCAACTTTAATGGCTTCCTATTGGTAAACAGACTATCCTATTCCAATGGATTCATAAAATAACAGCAATACTTGCACAAGATGGATATGTGGCTTACTAACAGTAAAACAATGCTAACTAAGCATGCAATGAAGGAAACTAAGCATTCTAAGTAAAATGAAAACTGAATCTATTGCAAAGGGAAATCAGAGGCAAATTTGAGGGGCCATTTGCTTGAGCACAAGCTAACTATTTATAGCATTTGCATTTACCCAAGGTAAAAACCAAATAGAACTCTTAAACTATAAACAATGGCAAAACACTATTCTAGGGAACCAGAATCATAAATGTAAGCTTATGGCGGTGAAATAAAGTTGGTAAAATTTTGAAATTACGTGAGTCGTGTTAAAAGAGCTTTCTGGAAAACGCGTAAAGGACCACCGCCCTATTCAGGGCGGCAGTCACGAGATGGCCGCCCAGGCAGGGCGGCGGTTTCGTCACTGAAGAGCAAAATGCCTAGAAAAGAGGGGAAGGGGGAAAAACAAAGCATGCGGGGGCTATGCGGGGCATGCGGGATGTTAACACACACTTGGAGATCTTTTCCGAATCCTGAATACCTTGCGAGGAGACCTATATCATCATTGGGGCACCTGTTACGTTATTTTGGCAATACAGTACCTTACAATTTTGGGTACGTACAAGTACACATGTAATTGAACAATAATTAGTTGGTATTAACACATAAAAATCTATGGCATATCAATTAAAAGATGGAAAAGAATAGAAAATGTGTGAGCTTGTTACAGATTATATACTTCTTTCATAATATATGGTCAAATTCAAAGAGGAAATTGCTTATGATTAATAAAAAACACACACAAATATTACTATTTATGTGAATAATTTAAGTTAATAAATGAAACATTCCCTCTTGGTACTATTGTTTTAATACTTAAGTTCACTAATAATTACACATTGTAACCAAAAATGGAGGTTCACTATAATAATATGGATTAGTGGAAGTTATTCTCAACATTCACGAATTATCCTAAAATCCTGGGGAAAGATCAAAATTATTAAGGGAGTACTAATTCTACATCAGTGATGACCAAAGATATTCTACAAAATATATGCAAGAGTGCTTCTGGTTTTTCTCTGTGAAGTTGGTTGAAAGGAACATCACTTTCAATCAACATTATATTTGTCTAGACAATTATAAATCATAATTTAAGAATGCATGGATGATTTATTGGATGAGAATGATGCATATGACCAAATGTGTACAACATATTAGAAGTTTAATTGACGTTTGACATGGAAAAAGAGAGCATGATGGTACAAGAGCATGTGTGAAAAGAGCCCTTGCAAGAGAAGACATGAAGAGCTCAAGGATGGTGTCAATTTCATAGGCGCATATTATTGAATGGTGTAACAAGAACATGGGTCATGGTTCTCAAGAAATATTGACATTTTATAGATATTTATTGTTGATAATAAAATAATAATTGGAAAAATATGGTAATTATATGATATTTATAGGATTAGGTGAGTTATACTCATTCTATAACTCAAATACAAATTCTTGGAGTATTCATACAATCTTATCATTTTAAATCATATGAAAACATTACCTAAATTTGACCATGTGTATTTGATCTAGTGTAACAAGGTACATGGTTTTATATAATTAAATTATTAAATTATGAAGCCTAAATATACTAAATTTTACTCGAGTTTTACTTTGTGATGTAGGGAGTGTTTTTAAAGTTATTGCACAAGAATATAATGAAGAGGGAACAAATCACTACTTTTTTCATTGTGTAGAGGAAAAAAATAAATTAAATTCCCTAGTCACAGATGGGGAAAACCTTGAGTATCCCACAGAGTCAAAGGTAGTTACTGAAACTTGGATTTGATGATATCGTATTAAAAATAAAATGTTTAGTTGTTTGAAGACTATGAAATACACATGAGGATACTCCACTATTCAAATTTGGTTCTTGCAAAAAATATTTTAAAAATTTAAATATCAAGGTAGGGCATTAAACAAGAATCTATGAAAGGTTCATGAGTCAGACCATAAAACAATTCTTGCAACTTTCAAGAGTAGATCTAGTCATAATGGTTCATTAGATTGAATTTCCAAGGTATGTTTAGTTAATATTATGTAAATGTGTTTCATTTTGTTAAATTTTAATGATTTACTATATATTATAGATTCAAATTTCAAATATATTACTTACTAACATGTTTATGTAGGTTAGTGGTGTCAAAAAATCTTCCATTTTCACATGGTTGGCATTGTTAGTAGAAAATGTTATATTCTTGAATCAAAGAGAATATTAATAAATTTATATTAAGGAATCCTCAACTACCTGTTATCCCAAATTCATCCCCCTGGGAAATTTGGTCAAGACAACTCCTACACATAAGGGAAATATGAAGGAAATGACTCAGACCCACAAGATCACATTCCAGGATGACAAACAGGCTACAGGTGGGCTCAGAAATGAAATAACAGAGCTAGCAGAGAGAGCCACGTGTCCTAGCAATGCTTCTCCAAAGATGAATCCAAAAAGAGAAGCTCAAACAAGTTCTTCTTCTCCACGTGTCTCAGGACGAAACGAAGGTAGGGGAAAATGGTCAAACAAAGTCAAAAGGTGGAGCTTCATGGCTGTAGGAGTATTTTGAGTTTTGTGTTTTTTGTGCAAAAGGGAAAAAGATAAGTTGCGGACCTGCAAGCCCGATTTTTTCTCTAATATGGCTGCCACGTGTCCCATTTCAAAAGGGAAGCCCAAACGAGTGTCAGGTTGTTGTGTGGCCTTGGTAGGTGAAAAATGAAGAAGAGTCTTCCAGGCCATTAATGCATAATATAATCTCTTCAACTACCATATTTGATTTGATTTAATTCATTGGGGAACCAGAAGTGACATATTGTGGGTAGATTTGTAGAAGGCATTGATATTCAGTGGTTGAGCTTTCAAGGTAGGATTCAATGCGTATCTCATGGTGGTCGGAGTAGGATTCGATTTTTCCCTCTTCTCTCTCTTTTCCTTCTATATATACTATAACACTTCTCATTTGAGAAAGAGAGACATTCTGGGTATAGAGAAACTCTGTCAAATTTGTTTCTCAGCGCCATTTTTGAGCAGCGAACCTTCTCCCACACCTGGAAAATGTATTTTTTCCTTTATTCCAGAAATGTAATGGTTTGTACACCTTCTAGAGCAATAAAAACATGTTTTGTGGCGTTCTTCAACCCTTTGCATCGTTTTTTTGTTTCTTCGTGCCTCTCCCTTTCAGTCTTGGTTTTCTGTGCATGTATTTCACATTTACAGGTGCAGGATGTCGTGTTTCATGGAGTTTAATGAACGATTTTCAGATCTGGGCTGTGTCACTTCTGTCTGACCTCCCTCATATCCATTTTTCTGTTTCTTTCTCCCTCAATAGAATATCTCACTCCCTTTTCTTGGTGCTATCACCTCCTTGGTATAGGATTTCCCTCTTTATGTACTTTCTCTCTCCCTGTCTCCTTAGAATTGTTAGATTAGGAGTAGATAGTCGCATTTCCTTCCTTATGAGTAGTTTAGCATTAGGATTAGGAAGAAGAAGCCGTCTTTCTCCAGAGGGCCATCTCAATTCTGCAAGTCCCACAGCTTGAGAGATGGTCCCATGTTATGCAAATCACACCAAATGACCCCGCCTCAGAAAAGCAGATCCATAACTCATTTGGGGTTCTGTGATTTTGCATTAACAGTACCATATTTCACACACTCCATCTCAAACATCTCCATCATCTATGATTACAAATGTAAAACACATTATTATTGTTTCTTATCATTAAAAATTCAGTTAATACCATAACTGCTAGCTATTGGAATATGTAAGGATAAGGTACACAAGTTAGGTTAGAGCATATGTAGTATAAATTATATTTAGTTAGAGATTCAATTTTTTCCATATGTAGTTCAAATTAATGTGGTAAGCTACATGAATGATATTCCAAACACAAATAAGAAAATCTCAAACTTTGATTTATACGCAACTAGTTAAGATTAAGAACTATATTTATATTTGTAGAAAAGAAACAAGTATACACCTTTAGAAACTTTATGTTTTATAGGATGCATGTTGAAAATCCCCAAGAATCATTTCAAACTACTGTTAAGAATATTTCAAGTTTTTAAAAATGGGCAAAAAGCAGAACGAATTAAAAGTAGTTGTGCTTGCATTATGGAGTTATAAAAGAATAATGCACATATAGAGGAATTTCATATGATCTAAGTTATCATAAATGGATCTAATAATTCCAAAAAAATGTACCTATATATATTCTCCACTTCTGATGGATTCTAATAAATTCATAAAAACTAAAATCATGAAAACATTATGCTATAGTTTCATTTCTAAAATTGTGGAGCAGTCATAAAAAATCATCTTTTTAATCTATATATGGAAATGAAAATGAACTAGTTTATGATTAATCCTTGAGACCAATACTTCTACATTATTTACATGCATGTGTTGGTCTTGATAGTTTTTTGGATGAAAACTAGATACTATTTCACATGTACCTGAAGTTGGCCTAGAAAATAAAGCTTTTTCTGTATTGGGAAGGGGGTTATTGATGCCATAATAAGAACACTCAATCCATACTAGGTGTACTTATAGGCCAAGAAAGTAGTCCTAAGAATTATTCACCCCCATGAATGTGGTGGTGGTGAGACATTTTAGCCACAAGGTCCCAAAGCTTGATTTCTCTAACTACACCTCTTTATTTGACAACTTTTATGTCAATGTTTCTATATGTTAAATTTTTGGGAAACACACATATCTGTTTTGACTTGAACCTCGTGGTATAGGTCACATGTGTAATTTCCTATCTTCATGTGTTGGAGGTGGTATAATTTAAAGTGGAGGTCCTGGAAACAGGGATGAAGATAAATCTAAATAACTTATCTTCACTATTATAGATAGCCAAATTTGGTAACTTATCCTTTAATGATGACAAGCTTGGCTATGTTCCCTTGCTAAGAAAAATTCTCACATTCTACGTCCAATAAGTACATCTCTCTATATCTTTCTTGAATTTCTCATTACAACACTTTTCTTTTCCGTTCATTTAAGAATACTTAATTAATCAAAACAATAAATTATCCATGTGCATCATTTTATAACTATTGATTTTACATTACTATTAGCCTTGGAAAAACCATGCAGTTTAGGCTAGAGTGGACTACAGTCCTAGATGAATTTTATGGTCCTACTCCCTTTTATCTTTTTATTCTACTTTCAATTTGAATAGCTTAAATGCTTCATTTCATGTTCTTATGGTTGTAATTATCATAATATTACACCTATGTAAAGCTATATAAGCCAGTCAATATAGCCTAATATTATAGTGTAAATATCAATACAAAATCACTCAATGTTATCTTAGATATTCATAAATTAGTCATACATCACTTAGAGGAACCAATACTATAGGTATGAAGCACTCAGCCAAGTAAAGAGTGATTCTTCCTCCATTTACAAGTATGAAAATGTATTAGAGCCATGTATCAATAAGAGCAAAGACATTCCAAGCATTGTCAAAGATATTCTAGGGACAAAAGGGTTTAGTGTAGCAATGGAAGCACACAAAAATCACACTATTAATGTGTTGGGTATTATATCTACTTTATATTTATCCCACTATATCTTTAGTGTTAAGAATAAGGGAACTCGTAGGGGGTTACCTAAGATCACTTCAAACTTACACATACACCTAGTAGAGCTACATAAAGCCTAATATCACTCAAGGGAATGTAGTTTATCACTTGGATTAGTTTAGCAAGGTTTGATCTCTAAGGTTATTCTTGATTCACCATACACTAATATCTCCTTTTGATATCTAATGATTTGACAAAGGGTATTATAGGTATTTAGGGTTTCTACTTGTTACAAGTCATTGCAAGTTGTGTGAAAGAGTGTGATATACAACAAAGCATATTTTCATATGAGTAAAGGCACAAAAACTTATAAAAACCTATCGTGAGAAAGTCAAAAACTTTAGAGTAACAATCATGATCGTACACAAGAAGGCAAAGACCATACAACAATTTTATATTCTAGCACTAGAGAACTTTGAATTCTAGTAAAAAATGAAGCATCTTTAGTTTCGTATCACCCTACTTCCCCTATCTACAAACCTAGATCTAATTTATTTCACCATATACAACTAAGTCTTCATCTCCTTTTGTGTATTTTAGCTATCATTCTATCACTTATAATTATTTTAAGCACTAACATGTTGTATCTATTTATGCATGATTAATTATAAATTTATTAATTTAGAATAACTTCATGTAACAAACCCTTACATCCTATATATTGATTTACACATCACATTTACATTATATATTTACGATGTAAACAATTGTATAAAATTGAGATTCAAGGATTGATCACTCAAATTATTACCATACATTAATAAATTTGTATACGTTCATGTGCTACTTAGATAAATTAGAGATATTTGAGGCACATGTTTTGGTGTCGATAATTTATGTAGAAAACAAACAACTATAATTTCACATGTACCTAAAGTTAGCCTAAAAAATAATGAATGTAATGGAAGGGGGTTCTTGATTATATAAAGGGTACACCCACTCCTAACTTAGAATTATTGGAGGTAAAGAAAGTTCTCCTAGGAATTTTTCATCCCCTTAGACATGGTGGTAGTGTCATTTTTCAGCCACAAGGTGTAAAAGTTCAAGTTCTCTAGTTGCACCTCTGTATTTTAAAACCTTTGTGTCAAAGTTTTTACATGTTGGATTGGTGAGAAATATGCATATCCACTTAGATTTGAAGCTCGTGGTATATGGAATATGTGAAATTTTCCTATCTCGTTATGTTATAAGTGGTGAAATTGTAAGCAGAGGTCCTAAAAGTGAGAACAACTTCTAGAGCCAAAGTGTAACGCCTTGATTTTGTAAGACATCATGGTAAATACTTTCTTGACGTTGTAACTACTGAAATGAAGGCAAACATGTTAAGATATATTTTGATCTTAAAGGAATGTGTTGCTAATCTGGATTCTTGCATGCTGTAATTTGTTTACCTGGGACAATAGCAGTTATTGTTGCTTGTATGTTACTGATGTGACGACAAATTTGTCGTATGCTTGTTGAACTCTTTATGTTGTGGCCTTCTTGTAATTACACTTTGTCGATTTACTCTTGAACTGAATTGAAGGTTGATATAAATGTGCAGCACCTGATTACAGGTATGAACAGTTGGCACGTAGATGCCAACGGAAAAGGTTCGATTCATGAACCATGCACTATCGTAACGTGAGACCCCGTAAGGCGAGAAATGCCGGGATACGGGTGACTCAGGTATGTTAACTAAGGGTGAAATGTCCTGTACAGTGTTGAAATTGGAAGTCAGTCGGGAAGACTTGACTGGAAGTTGATTAATTATGTGTTAGATGTTAAAGGGAATTAGACCCTAATCTAATCCTAAGCTCTACCTTACATCCTAAAACTACTATCCTAAGTGGATTTTTAAATGATATAAAAGGGTGGAAATAGAGCTAAGTTCTATTAACCTAAAGACTAGGCTATGACCTAGGTCAAACACTAATATGAATCCTAAACTAATCCTAACCTAGAAGGGGATGCACAGACCCATGGGAAAGGATAAGGATGAAGGGTGTTTAATGGCATTAATGTGAAGTCCTTACATGGACAATGCTAGCTTGGCAGGAACAGGTAAAAACTAGAGGGATCTAGTTGGTCATGCTCTAAATTTGGTTTTGCATTCAAAATTTGAACTTGGGAGTTCGCCAACCCAAGTCGGCGGTGGCGTGAGAAAATAGGAAAAGGCAAAGCCTTTAATGCATTTAATTTTTTTGGTCTTCATGACCAGTCCACCTTGGAAAGAGTTTGGAGGAAATTTTGTTGGTCATTTGTGTTGCTCAGGTTTTTGAGAAGTTGCTCTGCATTTGGTTTTTGTTTGGTTCATTCGAACCACTTGTGTTTGGTTCTGTCTCTGTTCTTTGGAAATTTGAAGGCTGTTGCTGAGCCTGAAGAGGAAGGGACTGTTTGGAAGCTCGCTGCTGTAGCCGTGAAAGGAAACACCTTCTATAGACGTGGTTTTCTTCGAGTTTCGAGGAAGAAATTGCAGGCATGTTAAACCCTTCTCTTTAAAAAACTTGCTTTGTTTAAGTGTCTCATTAAAACAACCCTGCTCTTGGGTTTTGGGTTTATTTGATTTTGCTGTCATTGTTTCTTTTTTTGAAATGATATGGGTGGAATCATTTCTTGTTGTTGTGTTTGATCTATCTTTGCATGAATTGGAGTAGGAAATACGAACTTGCGGTGTGGTTTGTTTGACAGTTTGGAGAATTCGAAATGGGTATTTTTCTCTGTTAATGTTTATATGAAAATGGAACAGGCAATATGAGTTGTTCTCATTACTGTGCAATCGTTCTTTTGTTATATGAACTTGAATGATGAAATCTGTATAGACAGTAGGAGTTTTGCTTTTAGTGTTGATCAATTGTTCTTTTGCTATATGAATTTAAGTGATAAAAACTGTACATGATGTGTGAGTTATTTGATGTTATTTCTATACTGAAATCTTTTGGAAATAAGATCCTTTTCCTTCTGCTGTTTTGGATTTTTATGTAAATAGCATTTGGGTTTTATTTGAGCTTATGAACTCGATTTAAAGGAAGTAATGGTATATTTTTATTGTTGTTCCTTTTTCTTGCATAAGAAATGAACGAATAATGTTTTTGGTATTCGTGAAGTAGGAGAAGTTAACTATTTTTCTTCTGAACTTGCATATGATTACATTCCTTCCTTGCTATGAGGACAGGATGATTTTGTTGTGTTTTATTGATGTTGTTCGGTCTTCCTGTTCGGACTGTTGTCACGAGTTGCCAACTGAGGTCGTTTCTATACTGAAATTTCTTTTAAAAAGGAAATAGTATAGAAATTTGGTCTCTGCTACTTGTGTTTGATTATGACTGAATACCAAGCATATTTTTTTTTTGTATGAGCATATGCGAATTGGGTTTGACAGAGGAATTGATATATGGTAACACGTATTTTGTTGAGTTCTTTATTTTTCTCGCTTAAGAAGAAATAGAGAATTTTCTTTTTCTTTTTTCTTTTTCGTTGATCGAGAAATAACATTTCTTTTGATCTTTGAGATTCATGGGTTTGCAGTATATTCTATCTGAGCAACTGCAAACTCGGTTATGAAGGGTGTGCTGGTAAATGTGAATTATTGTTGTGTTTCTTCTTTATAAGTAAATGAGACAAATACGATGCTTAGAGAAATCGTGGAAGCTGGAAAAGAAATAGTCTCTTCCTTCTGAACTCATAGTGAAATGATACTGTTTTCTTGCTAATGAAGGTATAGATGATTACGAATTGTGTCTTATTAATGCTGATTGGTTCGATTTGAAAGAAACAGTAATTTGGTTTTGGATGATTACGACTTAGCCTTGGATTAGCTTGAACAAAAGAATAAAGTGGCATTTAGAAATTTTGTCTTACTGTGTGGGTTGTCTACTGTACTAGATCCATGTAATTGACACCCCTGTACGGTTTACTTTGATAGAGGTAATGACATCTGATTTTTGCACTCTGGAGTTCTTGTATACTAGTCATGAACTTGAAAATGGATTTTTTTCGGGTATTTGAATCATTTAGGGGAAGGGAATTCTTCTTCTGGCTGCTGTTGTTTGGATTCTGGTAAAATAGCGTTGGAGCTTTACTGTGCATATGAATTCGGACTTGTTGTAGGTAACATCAATGAATAAAATGTTATTATGATCGGAATACGATCCATGGGATATAGGAAGGTCATGTGAGTAATTGATTGCATGATTGTGGAACTGTTTATCTGTTTATCAATGTAGTGAAAGAAATATGGTTTCTTCTAGGATAGCAAGTAAATATAGGGTATGCATCCTTGATACTATTTGATCTATGATGAAACACAATGTCTGTACTAACCTATGTTTCAGATATTCATATGAGCCTGAATTCAAATGAAGTATGGATATGGATGATAAATTCTTCCCTGTTTTCATTTAAAGCTGATTATGAATGAAATTACTCTTACTGCCAGGAAAGTGGATTCTGAATGGATTTTGTAAGTTTCACTCTGAACTGTTATCTTGATTTGTGTCTCGTTTGGATTCCATTTTTAGAACAGTCATGTGGAAAGAAATAGGGACATGTGGATGAATGACTTGGAAAAATGATCTGTTCTTCTTTCATTCAGTTGGAAATCTATAATTCGTTGAAGAACGAATCTTTGTAGTGCTTAGATATGAGCGACTATATGCATTGCTGTTCCCTTTCTTGTCTGTCCTTGATTTGCTTGGAATCTAATGATGATGCATGAACTTAAAGGAAGGTAATGGGTTTACATTTCAGTTAGTTTCATCCTTTGCATTTATTATTAATGAAAGGCGTGGAAAGGATAGCAGTTATGTCATATCAGCAGTAAGCTATTTGCATTTCTAAACTTTGCAAATATTGTGAATCTGGAACTTGTAATGGTTATGTGGGAAACGGGACAGCAATTCTTTGGCTGATTGTGATGATATTTTGATAGTTCAGTTGTTATGCTGATCCATTCTTTTGATGCCTATTTCGTGATTGATGTTCTTACTGTCGTTTCATAAAAGCAAGGGTTCTTTTATTGAGACAGTTAGTTGAAGCACCTCATTTTAATGATAAGTGCTTAATATGCTCAGTTCATTGAACTGACCCGTGCAAATCATTTTGCAGATGGAATTTGATTAGAGTGAAGACATGGTTGTTTTCTGATGCTTCTTTTGATTAGTCTGAAGATGAATTGTAATTATTAGCCTATTATTCCTCTTCGAGGAATTGTGAAAAGAAGAAAGTATATTCTTCTATCTATGAGTTATAATGATGTTTTATTTAAACAAAGTTGGATTGGCAGATGTATGGATTATGAAATGGATTGATGAATACAAGTGTGATATTTTAATAACTATATCAGTTTGATATTGTTGATTAATTTGGAAATATAATTTTATTTCTTGATTTGGATTTATTTGATTGTCCTTGGATGGATTTAAATGGAGTTGATATCTATTATTACCTAAATGCAAATTTTAAGTTGAAATGTGCAATTAGTTCATACTTGGGTAAAGATGAATTTTTAAATTGACATTAAAAAGGATTAGGAAGAATATGATTCCAAAATTGATAGGTATTCAGGATTAGCTTGGAAGCTAAGGAATATCAATTAACTTTGGAGCAGCCGAACTTCGTTTTCGGACTCCATTAATAAACCTCGTATGTTAAATTCAGAAAGTAAGGATATGGGATAAATATATCCAGAGCTAATGGACCTTAACTATGTAAGGTTAAGGAGAATAAATGAATAAATTTATTGGGAATTAGACCTCGTTTAAATGACGTCTAATAAGCTGAAATTCTGAATTTAGTTACAGTTGTGAAAAACTTGGTTAAGTTTAATAGGTTAAACTTATCACGTCCGTCGGTAACGGGCTGCTTAATCCAAAGATTAAGAAGAGAACCAAGTACAGAAAATTCAGCCCTTTGGTACGAAGGAGAAGATGCATAGCAAGCTAGAGGACGGATTTAGTCTCTCTTAGCTACATACAACTGCAACGGGAACAAGGATAAAGGATCAGCATGGTTGCTGAAAGTTGATCTTAAATATTAAGATCATATCCAAATCACTTGAGCAGGATATGTACTCTCAATGGGAGGATTCCGTAGGACATTGACATACGCCAGCTACAACACGGTGTCTTCATAAAGATGAGGTCTTCATGACAACACAATGTTATAGCTGACATATTACAATGCCCTCCTGAATTAAATCATCAAGAATACATAGGCTGAATGTGAAGTTCTTGGCTGGGGATAGGAGTATGATCACGTATACGGAGTGACTCCGGAGGACTAAGGATAACTAGACACACGGAGTCGTGGGGAACGACACCGTATGTCTGTGTATCTTTTGTCACCATGAGTTCCTTCCTATATTCATTCATATTGCTAGTTGGAAATTGGAAGTTTGAATTTGACCTTAAATTTAAAGGACTGGTAGGAACCAGGAAAGACCATTCTAGATAACAGGTGAAGTGAAGTGAAGGACGTATTCCATTGATGTGTATCACATCCAGGAATATGATCATGCAAAGCATGTGAAAATCTTTTGCCAAAGTATTGCAAGTGCTGGTTGCGTTGTCCTAACCACTTAATTTAAGATGTAGGATGTCAGATGAATATCAATAACAGATATTCAAATAGGCTTCTTAAATGGATCACTTCGATAACTGGAAACGGTTAAGAGAACTTGTATATATAATATATTATGCATGAACGAACATGAAGGATCGGTAGTTGCCGAGTCATGAAATGAAAGATCGTTGAAACTCCGAGCCATGAAAATGGGAGATCGGCAGTTCTTCGAGTCATTTACAGCAGCATAATAGAATCTGTTATAAGATTGAATGGCATTGAATGTGTGTTCCATATTGTAAATATGCGAACAGGGAACATTAGTTTTAAAAGGAAATTGTGTGTTCCAAACTATGTTGTTTGGGCAGAGAACAATTATTAAAACTTGAACGTGTGTTTGAATTATATAATTCATAACAGAGAACGTTATATAAAAAAAAAAAAATTCCCTTGTTCTAGTATCTAAAAATGGGGTTGTTACACAAAGTACTTGTCTCTTCATTGTATGAAAGTGACATTCAAGGAATGATTACTCAAATGTCTACCACATATATGTCACTTGTACTATATTTATGTGATATATGGTAATGATGCAGGAACGTCACCATGAAGATTAAAAAAATTGGATTCATGTAATTTTGGGTTGATTAGTGTCTTAAGGGTCATCTTTAGTTGATTTGAGGGTTTCTCTACCTTTATAGGAACTTCCATGAGAAAAAAGGGATGGATTTACATTTTCCCTCCAAAACCACCTTCTTTGAAAATTTGAATTTTCAGTTCTAAGATAGGAGATATAATGCAAAATATGAAAGAATTAAATGTGTAAGAGGTTTCTAAAGACACTCCTACATTGTAATTGAGATAAATGTCATCCACTTGAGTTGGTGACCTAGGATTGCTTAGTTAAGAAACCTAATGGTAACTAACACCTTCTTTGAATAAAGTGAAATATATTTGAATGAGGGAGATATAGAGAGAGTGTGAGAGGTTAGGAGAGGAGAAAGGAACTCTGTATCAGAGGAAAAAGGCTCAAGAAGCTACATAAATTTCATGGTTTTATCAATAAAGGGATTCTTGGAAGTAAAACTATGTATGGAAGGTTAACTCTGACATTCTGTGTGAAAGTTTAAGACCTTAAGAATGAATATTATTTGAATATAGTGTGTGAATGAGGTTTGAGTAGGATTATGAAGGACATGAAATGCAGGTATGAAGGCAAAGATTATAGGAGCAAGGTTTCAAAGAAGGTAACTTTCATTTAGAAGGTTTATTATGGTGAAGAGATAAATTGATTGTTACATGAACTATTTTGGTTACTCAAAAGGGATAAATTTCTATTGTTAAAGAGATGCATGAGTTATGATTGAGTAAACAACCTAATAAACCTTTGTTAAGAAATCTAAATTGGTAAATAGGAGGTTACAGTCCATGAGGAACTGAGAAAATGAGTTTTTGAGGTTGTTAATAATGTTTTTAGGTGTAATATTACTAATAGGAGCTTATCAAAGTGAATTATAAGCCTCTGGAAATGCATTAGGTCATGAAGAGTCTCATAAACCTCCACAAGAGAAAATTAATAAAAAAATTGAGTCCTCTTGGACTGTGTAAACAAACCTAGGGTTTGTAATGAGGGAAAAATTGTTTATCTTAATATTTAACCAATGAAACACGTTGAAACTTAGAGGTATGGGACTGAGAAAGTTAATTCATGAGTGATAAAATTTTCAAGGAGATTACAATAGGGATGAGGAGCATTTTCCATGAAACTACATCTAACTATTCATACCTTGTTTTAAGGGTTCTTGGAGTATGAAAATTGATTTGATTGAATTTAATTCTAATTGGGCCTATTGAAATTTAGCAATAATGAAGATCATGGCTTGTTAGAGGAATGTTCAAAGTATTAAGATATACAACAAGTATTAAAAGGATATAAGAGTGAAAACATAGTCCTAGTTGACCTTGACCCTGTTATGAGGGTTTGCTCAAGAAGTTGTTTGATTAATATTTGATTCATTAGATAATGATATTAACCAGGTAATGTGGGTCCATAGAGACTTGAAGAAGGTGTGAAGAATATTTAATGGCTAGTATAAGTGTTTAAGGAAGATATAAGCTATAGAAACAAAATCATAACCCTAGTCTTCCATCATCCTAGCTAAAAAGTGAAGAGTGGATAACTAAAGGAGGAAAATAGTGACATGAAAGACCATGAAAATTTTGGAACAAGTGGATGAATATAGAAGTACCAATTGGCAACTGTAACCTAATAAATATAATGTTTTCTTGGCAAGAAAGACAAATGAAGGATTGTTTAGAAACATAAAGTACAACCCTAGAATGGGGTGAATGTGATACACTCAAGGTGTCAAACAATGATGAACATAGTACATGGGTGAGATCAAGATGTGTAAGTGAGATAATGAATGAAAAGAAACTTGGAGAAAGGCTAAGAAAAGTGAGAACAAAGTGGAAGAGGTAACCAATTTGCTAAGGAAGTAAGGAAGACGTAAGAAGCCAAAACTTGTCAAATAAGGTGATTGATTAAAAATGAGGTGAATTAACCTTGAAACGACCTATAATAGGATAATATAAGTGTTATAAGGTGATACATAGGTGTAAAACATTGGAACAATAAAAAAAACCCTAAGAACTTATTTCGAACCCTAATAAAACCTGGTCAAGAAGTGGAAATTGGTGTTGGGAGTTTAATGTTGAGATATGGAAGATGAAATTAAGCATGAAGCAAGAACTTGGTAATGGCTATCTATAAAGAAAAACACTTTTTCCTGAAAATTGACCGATTGTTCTAACCTATGAGGTTTATGTGTTTGAAGGGCTAGAAGTTAGGTCTAGGTTAAAATGGTAGAAAGAGAATAAAAATGAATTAACTTAGAATTGGATCTTGAAACTTTGGAATCAATTTAAGTTCCATAAATTGTATTTGAATTTATTGACCGTGGTGGATAAGTCTTTGAATATTGGTCATTTCATTAAAATTAGTCATTTGGCAAGGTTACTAGCTGTTATGAAGATCTAGAAGGTGAATGAACAAACGTTGAAGGTATGAAAAATCTTGGAGTGTTTCAACATGTTTATTTTTTGTATTTGAGAAATGGTAAGACATCTTTAGCCTAAGTATCAGTTATCTCAACCATTTGGGTATGTTGAGCAAAGTTAGTTTCTTGAGAAGACATGGGTTTTAATTTAATTTGATAGCTAACTCATTTTTCTTTGAATGTTTTGAGTCATGTGTTGATCCTTTGATATGCATCACATAAATTAAATGGATTTTATGCACACATCTTGGTCTTAATAATTTTTGTAGATGAAAAATGGTAATAATTTCACATGTTTCTGAAGTTAGCTAAAAACAACACTTTTCCTATATCAAGCATGGGGTTTATAACATCATAACAGGTATACCATCTCCTAATTGAGAGCATTTAGAGGATAAGAAAGTTTTTGTATGCATTATTTGACACCCATGTGTTGGAAGAGCCAGGTTTTAGCCACGAGGTCAAAAATTTTGAGTTCTCTAACTACACCTCTATATTTGATAAATTTTATTTCAATGGTTTTACATGCTATATTGGTGGGAAATCCATACATATAATTTTATTTAAATCTTGTGGTCTAGGTAACATGTGTAAGTTTACTATCCCGACATGTTGGAAGTAGTGGAAATGCAAGAAGGGGTCCCAAAAGTAGGGACAAATGCTAGATCGAAAACACTTGTCTCTTCAATGCACAAAAGTGACATTCAAGGATAGACCACTCATAAAATTTACATGCATCTGTCACTTATTATCTATCTAAGAAATCCATAGAGAAATTACAAGGCTTAAACACACATGTTTTAATCTTGATAGATCATGTAGAAGATATTTTTTAATAATTTCATGTGCACATGAAGTTTTCCTAAAAAATAGCACTTTTCCTGTATTGTAAAGGAGGTTCTTGAAACTGGAGTAGTTACACCCTCTCCTAAATGGGCATACTTGGAGGCCAAGAAAGTGGTTATAAGCATTATTTGACACCCCGTATGTGGTGGTGATGTCATTTCTAAGATATAAGTTCTCCAATTATACCTCCATATTTGTCAACTTTAGTGTCAACATTTCCACATGTCAGATTGGTGGGAAACACAAATATTTTATTTTATTGAAAGATCATGGTTTAGAGAACATGTTCAAGTTTCCTATACAAATGTGTTGGAATTGGTGGAATTACAAGAAAAGGTCTTGGAAGTGGGGATGAATGCTAGAGACAAAGGACTTGTCTCTTCACTACAAAAAAGTGACTTTCATAGATTGATCAATTAAATTCCTACCATGAATTTTTCACTCATTCTTAATTTTTATTATTTGGCAGAATTTAGAGGGATTTGATGTAAAAATATAAGTTTTGATGGTTTACGTAGATGAAAAATAGTTATAATTTCACATGTGTTTGAAGTTGTCCTAAAACATATTAATACTTTTCCTGTATTAAGAAGGGGTTATTACCACTGAAACGGGTACACACTCTCCTAACCAAGTGTACTTGGAGGCTAAGAAATTTTTGCTAGGAATTATTCATCCCTCTAAATTTTGTGGTGTTTCCAATTTTTAGCCATGAGTTCCTAGAGTTTGAGTATAATCTCTCCACTTAAATTACTAGCTCTCCACCTAGTATAATCTTTGTAACTATGATGATACAAGTTGTGAAGGAAATCATAATGGGATGGAAATTATGTTCTACCCACTTTATGATATTTAAAATCTATTGGTTTTCAAATATATGTAATTGGAAGAGTAAAATGAGAATGATGTTCTACTCTAGGTGTTTCACCTGATTCTTAGATGTTTCTTTAAAGTATTGACAAAACAAATAGGGTAATGCGCGTAGGAGGAATACCTATTCAAATTTTGGTTGATGAGTTGTTGCGTGCGTATGACTTCTAAATCCACAGCTGATTGTGAGAGCTTCATTTTGGCTAGGAGGAACTACCTGTAATGAAAAGTAAGACCACCAGAAAGAGTTATACAATATGTGCAGTGAACTGCCTAGCGTGTGCTAGATCCATGAAGTGTGATACTTCCTAGATGGCTGTCAGTCCACTATTTAAAACAATTTAATGCTGGTAATAAAGTAAATCCTATTATAATTTGAAATGATTTAGGTATCTCACTTAAAACACAATAAAAAAGATCTAATCTAACAGGCTAGGTTAAAATAAGATCCGAAGGTCAAGTAACGAGTTTTAGGCCTCTGTAGGTCTGACAGAGGTCTCAGGCAGATCACAGGTGAATGAGGGTGATGTAGAATTAGGTGGATAGGTCACTGTTCTAGGTTGTATGGGAAAATATAGAAATTGATACCGATAAAGGGTGACCGACGGCGGTTGGGTATAACAGGTGTTGGTTACTGTGGAAAACTGGGAATGCCACAAAATGAGTTTTAGGTCTCCTTTGTGATTGCACAAAGGACTTTTGGTTGGTTGAAATGAGGTATTGGGTTGGATCTGGTGAGGTTTTAATGGGTATATGGAGGGGGAGTGTTGAAGGAGGTCAATGGGTTGCTAGGTAAACAATAGGTGATAATATAATGATGAAATGAAATGAACCAGAGAAGTATAACATTTTACTTACTTGGATTCTGGTCCTGGACACCTGTGAATGAGGGATGGAGGTGCTGGTAAGAGGTTGAAGGCTGCAGGTGATCACCAATTATAGGAGAGCTTCTGCATGGTCTGCATGGGCATTCCTTTTTGCTTGATTGACTCAAATCAATGTTGGGGTGAGTGTTGGATGGCTGTGCAAGAGAAAAATGTTTGATCTCTTTCCTTACATGCATGTTCTCACTGGAATTCGATCTCATAAGATGTGATATCTCTCAAGGATGTGTTAATGTTTACCAACCTTTTCCAACCTTGAAAATAATATTTTTTGGGGGGTTAAAAGGTGACCAACGGTGGTTCCGGCTTAACCGGTGACAGTTAGGGGTAACCGGCATCAGTCAAGGCAGGATTTCCTAGGTTTACTAAACTAGGGAGATCCTCTTGATTTTCTCAGATCTTGTGCCATTAACCCGTAGATTAAACTAGAAGCTTCTTGTAAGCATGTGGGAATCTGGTTAGAGGGAATGTAGGCATTGATTTTTAGGGTTTGGGTAAGTCTTAGTTAGTTATGGAAACTTACTAAGAATAGGTCTTAGGGTGAGTTGGTTTGATGAGGTGTCTAGGTGAGGTGTATGTGGACATTATTTAAATTAAGATATTTAAATAATAAATATGGTGAGGATAATGAATTAATTTAATTAGATTAATTAAATTAATATTAGTGGGGTGAAGGGGGCCATGACTAGGTTAATGTGATGAAGGGTGTTTATTTGTCGAGGGACCAAAGGGGAGTGTGACCTAATTTTAGTGTCTACATTTTGCCCCTTTTTTACGTTGCTTGTATTGGTAAGTAACACTAACAAAAATAAGATGTGGTTGCCCCATGTGTGGGTGAAGGTGATCCCCTAAAACCAAGAACTAACGAGGGCAAAGGCAGAAGCGGTGAGTGGTTTTATAAAAGGTAAATGTGAGGAAAAGACAGGTGGCACGGGGAAAAATGGCTAAAGTTCTACTGGGGTAATCAAGGTAATGTACAGGGTCAAAGGTAGAAATAGTCAAATGCACGCACACGTATAAACTACAACATGCTACCAAGTTGAAGAGAATGCAAACTCTACATTTTCTAAGTTTGATAGGTTTATCCAAACGAGGTTGAAGTGATTACGGTATCCAAGGTATAAGTTATGGTTAGGAACACGGTGAAGGTTAGGTGCAGGAATAGTTAGGTATGTTCTAGTAAACCAAAGGTAGTGTCAGGATAAACAGTCATGGTAATATGCTAGGTAAGGTCATTAGGTCAATAACACAGGTAACAGTGCTGCAAGGTATAGTGAACACATGAGGTCAAAGGTCACTAGCGATGGTCTAGGTCCAAATATCTAGGTCACGACATGGGTAAGGCCAAGGTAGGGGTAAAATAATGAGTCCCCAAAGGAGGAAAAAGGGAGGTAGTAAATGATGAGGTCAGGGAGGTGAGGTAAATGGATTAGGTAAAGGTGGGATGGGGTAAATGATCAGGGTAAAGGTTAGGTGAGGAAAAAAATGAGGTAAGGGTAGGGTAAAAGGGTAAAATTTAGGGAAATGTGCAGGTGAGGGTGACCAATGCCAGTCAAGGATACCCAATGTTGGTATAGATCAACCGATAATGATAAGGTATGGCACACGATCGATGCCGGTCAAGGGTAACTGACATTGGTTAGGTCAGGTTTGTTATAAAAACAAAAAATCCATGTTTTTTTATATTCATTTGTCATTTAGCTAAGTGAGAAAATGACAAAAAAGAGAGAAAAGAGAGAAAAGTGTCTAGACAAAATGGAGCATTGAGTTGGTGGTGTGAATGACGGGTGATTGAGTGGTGAGAAGTGGGTTTACAGGATCAATGCAAGGGATTTGATTGGGTAGAGGTTGCGGGTAGTGATTTGGTGATGGTGGAGGCCAGAGAGTGATCGACACTGGTGCAGTAGCCAGATGTGCCACTGAGACAATGGTAGCGTGACAAGGTAAGTGCCCTACTCTAGGTGTATTTGATTAGATAGATTGGGGGATCAGTAAATCGTTTTTGTAGTGTCGGTTTGTTTTTGTTTTTGTGGGTGGGAAAAGATTAAAATTGGGAATGCTGGGAAAAGTGGGTAAAAAGAGGAAAGGGGAGGGTAATAAATGGGATAGGGGCTGGGTGGAGGTGCAAGGGTAGTTTAGGTCATTATAGGTGGGTAAAAGGGGCAAGGGGGGAGTTTTTTTAGAAAGGGGAGTTTGGGGAATCGTGGATTGTTACCACGACAGTGACCAGCATCAATCAGTTGTGGCCAGCGTTGATAAGGTTGAACCGGTATCAGTCACCAAATAGGTGACCGATGCCGGTTAAAGGGTGACCAGGGTTGGTTGGGTTGAACCGGTATCAGTCACCAAACAGGTGACCAATGTCGGTTAAAGGGTGACCGGGGTCGGTTAGGGGGAACCGACACCAGTTGAGTTTTGGGGGACACGAGTCAAAAGTGATGTGGGCTAGGTGTTTGAGATGAGTAGGGTGAAAATAGGTTGTGGGAAAATGATAGAAGGTGAGTATGGGTATGGTAAATGTAGATTAATATTTTGTTTGTATTGGATGCAGGGGAGAGCTCAACTACATATGCGGGATAGGGTTCCACCTCTACTAGTGACAGTACATGGCGCAGTGACCCCAGAGGAGCTGTAGCATGTGGAGGTAGTTGGCTTGAGTGCAGTTCGGTGATATCGACATGTAGTTTGGAAGCCCAGTTTGATGGTCGTGCTCATCGATAGATGGGATTCCATGACTAACACGTTCCACCTGTCGACGGGTGAGATTACTGTCACCCTGGAGGACGTGTTCAGGATTCTACAGTTACCCATACTGGGTACACAAGTCTACTATGTCTCCTCCAAGGCCTCAGAGGATCTTATTATGATTGTTTTTAGAGAGGGGATGGTTGAGCTAAGATTCCATAGCACCAGCTTGAGCTATGGAGAGATGTACCTAGCCCATCCGGAGGAGACGAGGCTAGTGGTTCTTTTGATGGAGGCAGTGTGCTGCTTTACACTGCCAGATGTAGAGGGTGGATGTTTTCCCTTATCACTGATGGGGATACTCCATGACATGATGGTAGATGAGACCTTCTTTTCCTAGGCACCAACATTTTTGGTGTAGTTGTACAGGGATTTATGGGCATATGGGCAACTTTGCAGGTTCAGCCTGTGTTGTACATTCTTGCCACACTGTTAGGCTTATGAGCACATAGTTTGTGTGTGGCCAGTAGGGATGCCTTGAGAAGATGCATTCCCACCAAGATTTGTGTGGGTGGGGTATAAGATATGGGTGTTGGCCATTAGAGAGTGGAGATCTGAGAGGCCCACATATGATGTGGCATATTTCTGGCAGTTACTGGAGGGGTTGTTCGGAGTGGACATTACCTGGAGGCCGTATGTGGGATTCCCCTCATATAGTCATATTCACGAGGAGCTAGCTAAGCTCCAGCTGGTGAGATGGATACAGGGTTGCCATTCCGGGGAGTATGAGATGATCCCAGTGGATAAAGTCCAGCGGCAGTTCAGGTTTTTACAGGATGTACCTCCACCCTTCCCATAGTACCAGAGATATGATGTGGAGAGGACCTTACCTCTACCACAGCCTACACTGCCCACAGGGTAGGAGGTGCAGGTAGTGGACCGGTGGATAGATGATGTTGGGTGCACAGATAGGTATAAACAGTGGTGCGTGGATCATTTACAATCCATACCACCTAGACTAGGGCAGCCAAATCTAGCCACCATCATGGTGTAGAGAGACGCCCTATAGGGGTAGGTGGCTACTCTCATTACCCAGTTGGGTATACTGCAGACATATCTGGAGAGCTCTGAGGTAGAGGTAGAAGAGCTACATGTACAGGTGGTCATTCTGTAAGCCCAAATGGCCGGTGGAGGAGATGGAGATGGAGAGGAGGGTGATGGTCAGGTGGCGGCCTTACAGGCTCAGGTAGTAGGTTTATAGGGCCAATTGGCCATAGCCCAGGCAAAAATTGGGGTCTTAGAGGCCCAGATACAGGTACAGGGGCAGGGGGCACCACCACAGGCACCGAGACCAGGTCCCAGTTCATAGGCAAGAGTGGGGAAGGGTCCTGCAGGATAGGTACAGGGGTGGAGACCTATGGGACCACCACAAACCATGCCTATATACAGCTTACGGGATGCCCTAGGTGAGGCTAGTTACTACCAGGACCAGCTGATAGCAGTCAGGATAGACTTCATATCCTATGCCGAGTATAGGGCACAGTAGGCATCTAGTGAGAGGATGAGATCCCACACTCACAGTTTGGAGAGCACGGGGGGTCAATGAGCTCCGAGGCTAGATTAGGAAGAGGCTACCAGCCCACGGAGACCAGCTCTAGTTGAGGCATCAACAGGGACCTAGGAGGCCGAGGGTACAGGTGATACAGAAATGGAGGACATCCACCAAGATTCCTGATATGACACTTGGTTTTTGATGTATGATAGTATTTTTTTGTGATATATACCAGCCTAGTGAGGATGTATGAGAGGTTTTGTATATTTCAAGCATATACCAGCCTACGTGCCAAAGAGATTTTATATTGATTCATTATTTTATTGTATATATGAGACTAGCCTGCGTGTCGATGACATTTTGTATTGTGTATTGTCCTGCGTGCCAAAGATTTTGAGATAATGGACTTGAGGAGAGTAGCCATGGATATTATATTGAGATAAACATTTATTTATATGATGAGATACATGATATTTTTTTTTGATTTGTTGATGTGGTGATGATATTTTTGATTTACTGGTGCATTGATGATATTTCTGATTTGTTTTTTTGATATGGACGGAAATTAGGTGAGTTAGGCATGATGGAGTCAGGTTAGTCTAGGCATGGATCAAGTCAGTTCTTAGGCATGGATGGAGTCAAATCGTAGGTATGGTTGATTTAGGTTTATTAGGCATGGTGGAGCTAGGTTTGTTAGGCATGGTGGAGTCAGGTTTGTTTAGGAATGGTTGAGTTAGGTCTTAGGTATGGTTGAGTCAGGTTGGTTTAGGCATGGAACGAGTCAGGTTTGTTAGGCATGGATTCAAGTCAGGTTTGTTAGGCATAGGATCGAGTCAATTTATAGGTATGGTTGAGTTAGGCAAAGTAGGTGAAGTTATGATTCAACTTATGTTTAGGCAATGGTTGAGTTAGGTCATAGGTCATGGTTGAGTTAGAAAGCACGTGAAGTTGCGATTCATTATTTTATGCATAGTGAATGATAATATGAGTCATATAGTGAGATGTGGTAATAAATGTATACATAGTGATAAGGATTAGAGAATATGAAGTAACTGTAATAAATGTATGTGGTTTAATTTCCAATTTTGGGTAGAAACGGGAAACTAAGTGAGGTGTGATGTAATGTGAGGAACATGGAAGATGAATTGTTTAGGGTAGAGAATGTCTGAGCTAACCTCCAAGGGCCCCATGCCCTCAGAGTGCTACCTATAAAGTCCTGATGAAAAGGGACCTTAGGCCAATGTAGTTCTCCCATGAGCTAGGGAAGAATATGAGGAGGTATGAAAATGAGTTAGTAGGTTTTATGCATGGTGTGGGTTGTATATCTGTTAGGTGTGGGTGGATTATAGGTAAAGTGATGTAGGTGGGTTTGATTATGGTGAAAGAAGAAGATTACCCCAAAGGTAAGCGTTGAGGACCAAGTCTTGTATAAGGTAATCAAAATGTAAACAAATATAGTTAAAAGATAGGAGGGGGCAATAAAGCCACATGATTAGGTAGGATCATACTAATTAGATCATACATCGG
Source organism: Taxus chinensis (assembly GCA_019776745.2). Taxonomy (NCBI): domain Eukaryota; kingdom Viridiplantae; phylum Streptophyta; class Pinopsida; order Cupressales; family Taxaceae; genus Taxus; species Taxus chinensis. The sequence goes on along the minus strand of CM034153.1, from coordinate 536,505,407 downwards.
AGGAGGTGATGAATGTAAGACCGTAAAGACATTACAAGATTGATTTTTATATGGTGAAAAGTAGTCACATGATCACCAAATGTCTAAGTTCCAAGAATTTCCTTGAAGTAGTAGGAAATGAAAGTGGGAATGGTAATAATGGTTAAAGGTAGTTAATTTTTTTATGGTATAGGTAGCATACGCTTTGGGCAAGAGAGCCTAGGTCATAATGGGCAAGTCCATGACTAAAAGGTTTGTTGTTTTTACTTATAGTTGAGATAGACTGATCGATGTAGGAAGTCTATATGGGATGAAGAAAATTCTATACTCCAAGAGGTACCATGTGAAGCTAATCGCTTATGTGAGGAATCCCCCCAAGATTACATAATGAGAGACCTTTTTAAGGAAGGTGTGTTGTTTGTTAAACAGCTTTAGATCAGTTGGTAAGATTTGAGAGAGAAAGGTAATTGGAGTATATTTTAGCATCAAAGGTCACTCGAGAGTCATAGGTATCGGTTCCAATGGAGTAAACATTATTGAGGTAAATAAGAAGGTTGATTCGAGGCAGTTATATCCCATAATAAGGGATTTTAGAGTCATGGTAGGAGAAGAAGGTATTTGGAGGAACTAAGTAGGCTCGTGAAAAAGGAAAATTGGTTGAAACAAACGTGGGATGGTTTGAAGGGTGTAACGGTCAAAGGTGGTCAAAATTACATCTACATGATGTTTATACTTTTGAAGTATCTCGCTATGACATTGGTATATACTGTTTACTTGGTTTACAACCATATTCAAGAGAATCGCCAATAGATGTTGACGGATTTGACATCTAGGGCGAAGGCATTCTTGTTTAGATTGTTAGTACGAGCGCTTTGTATTCAGAATTGAATTGTTGGTGCACTTCAAAATATGATTTTGGAAAGAGACAAGAAGGGGTTTACCATCAGGTAGGAATAAGGATAATACTAGCCCCACCCCCATGCTGACACTTGGAACCTTTGATACAAGAGCATCATTTGGCTCAAGTTCAGGTTTGTCATCGGGTGAAAGGGTAGATGATCGAATCATCCTAGAAATCCAAAATTAGAGGGTATGAGTCCCCGTACGATATATGGTGTTATCAGCCGAATCACAGAGACCCTTATGTTTGTACAAGTTTGATATACTTGAACTCACGGTGTGATTGGATAACATGTTGTACTATATTTTAGGTTGTGGTCACTTGCTGACTTGAGATAGACCTCTGCATGAGAAAGCTGGTTCTTGCTCGTAGGCACTACCTGCCACAATCTACTCTAATGCAGGATAAGCTAACTGTTCTAATCTAAATTTCCAGAATGACCAGGGAGACAATGAATGCCTCTAATGAAAGCTCTAGCTATGCTAAAGCGGTGATACACCAGAAAAGTCATCAGGATGTGAGCAGTAGTCATGGAGAGAAATGTGTGAAATACAGAGGCAAAGTTCACACTTCGAAGAGGTGAGGACAGTTCCTCCATAATCTAGCAAAATGCATTTACAGCAATAAGGGTGTGCACACACAGTGATAATGAATTCCTGCAAGAACATAATAATAGACACAATATGCTTGTAGAAAGATAAAAGGGGCAATGAAGCGTATGCCAGTCCTTCACAGCAGGGGAAGATTACATCCACTTTCACTAACAATTTTGATTGCTTCCTGGTATTGCACATTTCAGTCTATTACAAGCTAAGGGCCATTGGATCACCATGCAAGGAGTCCACTACAAGGTGCCTAAGAAACTACACTGGCTTGCACAAACGCAATTTTGGCAGATTTTTGCTACCCAAAAACTCTCTGTCTTTTGACAATGTTTTCCATTATCATTCATGAGGCGATGAGGAACATGAGAAGTGACAAATGATGTGATGATTGATGGAAACTCACTGAAATCTGTCCTTCATACCACCTGTAAGAGGCATTAAATTGAGTGAAATGGTTATCAACCCATTACTTGCAAAGTATTCGGCTCCCCAGTGACTGATCCCATGTGCTGGCATTGGAGAAAGAATGATGGTTGATCTCTCTGACAATTGCACTCCCAGCTACCAAATGAGAGACACGGCTAAACTGAACGTGGTTGACGTTTTCTTAAAAAACTCATTCAATTGTCTGATCAAGATCTAGCATGTTCTTGGCATTTTGTGCAATCGGTATCGGAAACACGTATTCACAACAGTACCAGAGTTAAGTGCGATTTCGTTGCCAGAAATAGCCTAGGCAAAGAATATGGCACTTCTGAGTGCGGGCAGCTATTTTGGGTCTGGCAGGCGTTTTCTGTGACCTCCACGGGATATGCCAGCATTAACTGATGTCGTGATAGTTCCAGAAGGTCCAATTTTATGGAAATCGTGAGCTCGGAGTCAAAATTTATGGCCGTTTGAAGTTTCCGGACCAAACGTTGAAACTTATCTTCCTCTCCCTTTGGCCGCTTCGGCTTTTCGATGTCCCACGCGTCTGTTTGTCCCAGGAATGTCACAGTTGTCCATTATGCGTGAAATCAGGATTCTTCCGAATCGAGAAAGAAATGATAGCTTCAAATGTCTCTGTTTCTGCCAAAGGTGACACGTGGGTCGTGATCTGATTGGCTTCTAACGGCTCCTTCGGCTATCCATCGTCCCGCGCGTCCCTCTGAAGGTCCCACTTAGCACAGTGCTGAAATTTCCCATTTCAGTCGACACCGGCTGGTTCGCGTACTCGGTGGGCCCAGATGTCCCATTTTCTTTCGGACCGTCTGGGAAACATTTTCCCGATTCGCCCGGTATCGCGTAAATTTGTTGGTTGACACGTGTGGGACTGGTTTGAAGGGCTGCCTTGACTCATTTTGGCCGATCCGGCCGGTTCAAAAGTACATCTACGTCCCGCACGTCCCGGACTGTTTCGGCAGTTAGTCAAATTTTTATGACATCATTATATCGGCCAGTTCGGATTTCCGCGTCCCGCGCGTCCCTTTGATTCCAAATGTCGCTAAAGATGTTGATGCAAACCGACATCTGGCGGCGTAGGCGGCCGATTCGCGCCCTTTTGTCCCAACGCTCCCGACTGTTTCAGAAACTAGGACTTAGTGTATTTTTCAGAAATTTAGTTCTGGCCCGAGCACTGTTTTTTGCAATTTTTTCACCTTTCAAGAGGAACTGAGGATAATACTCAACCTTCTTGGACATGGGAGTTAGAAAATTCTGAGGGGACCGTCAAAAAACATGACTGTCATTCCCCTGACTCAAGGGGGTTCATGCCAGGGAAAGGGTTGAGTAATCGAATGCATGTTGGAAAGTCAAAATTACCTTAGAGGGGTGATCCCCAGATAATAGGTGGGTCAGCCAATTGGTCGGTGATAGCTTGGTCCTTGATGGAATTTTAATGAATGAATTCGATGTCAAGATTAGCTAAAAGCATAATCCATCGTGTGGCATGCTGATTTTTATAAGGTTTGGCGTACATGAAGTGTAAGGGGTCGGTGTTGGTTACAACATTGGTGTTGTGGTTGAGTAGGTAATGACAGAGTTTGGTGGCAATGAAAAATAAGGCTAATAAAAGTTTTTCGGGATGGGTATATCAGGTTTCATAGTTAAAAACAGTAAAGCTTATGTAATAAACTGCCAGCTCCCTATGTTGTTCATCACGATGAATGAGCGTGGATCCCAAGGAATGATTGGTAGTCTGATATGTAAAGGTAGAAAGGTTGATCGTCTTTACGTGGAATGAGTACGGGTGGTTAGAGAAGGTATTGTTCTAGGGCCTCAAAAGCTTTTGTGGCATTCATCATCTCATTTAAAGGAGACATCCTTCTTGGGAGCAGATGATGAAATGGTTGGCACCGATCCGATAATTGTGAAATGAAACAGCAAATAGACTGCAATTTACCTTGCAGGCTACAAAGTTGTTTAAGGTTGGTAGACAGAGGTATTTAGAGAATGGCCTTGAATTTAGTAAGGCCAAATTCTATGCCACGTAGGGAAATAATAAATCCTAAGAGCTTACCTGAAGAGGACTGTGAAGACACACTTCTTAGGATGAAGGCGGACACAATATTTAATGAGATAGTTAAAGATGGTTTTGAGGACGGAAAGGTTCTCGGAGTGGCATGCTTAGATTTGGCCAAGAAATTTTCCATGTAATCTTCCAGTATGCAATGCATGATGTCATGGAAGATGTAATTCATAGACTGCTAATATGTAGCACTATCGTTTTTAATTATACAAAGGCATGAATCGATAGAAGAATGTCCCCCAAGGGGTGATGAAGGATATTTTTTGTTGATCTTCTTAGGCAAGAAAAATTTGGTTATAACCTAAAAATCCATCCATGAGTGATAGCATCTCGTGACCAGTGGTAAGGTCAACCAGCTAGTCAATACCAGGGAAAGGGAAAGTCATCCTTCAGACATACTAGGTTGAGTTCACGGAATTCCATGTAAATGTGGAGTCCCCTTGTCACCTTAGTGATAGGGACAATGTTAGAAATCTAATGAGGATAATAAATGGGTAAGATACAAGGAAATGGAATGGTGGTGCATGAAAATTCTTCTTTGAAAAGAAAGGCAATGCGAGGGTGCATTTTCCTCAACTTTTTTTTGATGGGTTTGGCATCATGAATAGTTACAATATTGTAGACCACTATGGTGGGGTCAATACTGAGCATGTATACCTAAGACCAAGTGAAAGCGTGGTTATGGTCTCTAAGAAAATAAGTAATGGCTTCTTGTTTAGCAGCATCTAAATATTGACTGATATTTAGGATGTGTGGGTCATCCTGAGTATGAATCTTGATCTAAATAGTCAATTCATTCAACATGGTTTGCATCTCAGAAGGTAAATGACCAATGAATATATGAGTCTTCTACATCAAGGTATGTGAGTATTGATTCATCATCCTGACATTGAACGATGTTAATTAAAGGTGTATCATCATCAATCATGTCAAGTTACACGAAGGTAAGAGAGAAAGGAGCCTCGCCCTCACATTGATAAATCAAAGGCCCAAACGAAATGATGTTTATCAAAAAACAAATTTAGGAGGGATATATTCAAGATCCATTGAATCTGTCGGTGCAAAGGTGGTGATGAAGGTGGAAGCAGGTGAAGAAGCAGGAGAAGGGCTGATGTCCTTGATGAGTTCAATGCAGGCCTGTTTGGTAGGTGGCTTAGAGAAATCTAGATATCACTATGGTCATTATGTTTACATGTGGTACAAAGAATGACAGTATGGTGGCCTTTCTCGTAAAATTCAAAACTGAAACCCTTCCATGCACATCAGTCCAGGAAGGTATGGGAAAAATGGTGATTGGTGAGAGAATGGAACTCAGCGGAAAATGGGCGGGTTTGTGATGGTGGTTTGGGTGCGTAAATGATAGTATCAAGCCCCCCATAGGTGATACTAGTATGAAGGTGAGGAGGAACATACATGAGACGTTATCCTATATGGTGATCATAACATGGGTGTTGGTGAAGGACTTCCGTACTCTTTTGGAGTAAGGAATGTGTTGACACTATATAAGCAGTACTCCTGCTAGTGTGAGGCATTGAAAAAGCACCTTCCAAGGGATCGGTGGTTGGTATGTAGGTATCCGGAATGGATGAAAGTGTTGGAGGTCAATGTGGAGGTGGGGTTAATGGCTTGGGAGGCTGATGGGTTAGCCGTGGAGGTTATGGGTAGCGGTAAGAATGGAGGAGGTATGTGTGGTTGAGGTAGCAACTATGCTGGTAAGTGGAAGTGTAGGTGTAGAAGTAGCGGTTGTGAAGGTAGATGGATTAATAGGTATGAGCACATCATTGGGTCGGTAAAGCATGTTGCATGTTTTAAAAGGAGATGGGTCAGATGGAATGGTATAGGTGTTTCCTTCATTTTCAAAGTTTACACAACGATGCAAAGTGGAAGGAATGCAACCCATGACATGAATCCAGGGTCTTTTAAGCAACAGGTTATATTATAATTCTCCCTCCAAGATGTAAAATAATTCTAGAATAGTGTAGGGGCCCATGCGAAACATGGAGGATGACGATGCCTAGTGTATTGGTGATAGCGTGTCATTGAATGAATGCAACATGACCATGTTGTTTATGCATGCAATTTCCAGGTATGCGTATTTGAGTGAATGCATGGGATGAAATGATGTTAATGCTAGCGCCCCCATAAATCATCACATGGCATACCCGTATGTCATCAATGTGGACAGAGATGAAGAGGGTTGGGTCTAGGTCATCGATTTTGTGTGGTGTTATCTCTTCTTCTGAGAAGCTAAGGGAAGCTACTTGGTTAGTAGGATGGGGCAGAATATGAAGGTGGTACTTTAGTGATAGAGGCTACATGATGGGGTATGATAATGGAGGCTACGGGTGTAGGGTCATAGGGTAAAACCTTAATAGATTGAATAACATCCATGAGATCTCGACGATGGGATTTTGAGGTTTGGATGAGGTCATATAAGGACATTTTGAGGGGATATTGGTGTAAATTGTTTGAGTATGGTGCGATATGTGATGCCATTAGAAATAGGATATGTGGAACTGTGAATAGTGATTTTAGCCGTGGGTGTAGATGGTATGTTGGGTATGGGACTAGTTTGTGGTTTGGTTTCTTTTTCTTTTCCCTTATCCATCTAAGCATGTGTAGTGACGTGTATCATGTTGATTTGAGGGGAGGCATAAAATGGAGAAGGTGTAGGATGAGTGGTATAACGACATGATGGACAAAAAATTACTGGAAGATAAAATCCTTGTGAAGTTAACTGAGTGCAACAACATTTAGGTGATGGCGTGGAAAGTTATCTGATGTGAACCATGTTAATTTCAAATCTTGAGGGTGGCTCTAGGAGCTGTGAGGGTGGAGGTCATGGTTATTGAGTAGGCAGTGTGGCAATGGGTGTTGGTGGAGCAAGATCCTTGTCGAGAATGTCATCATCGTCAAAGTTGAGCTTCTAAGAGGACACAACTGGATAAGGATGGCTTTCAAAGCCTTGCAATTCTCCACATCGTGTCCTGACATACGATGGTATGTGTAAATTATGGTGTCATCAAACCCTTTTGGCTTGGGTTTGAGGTGGTTCATAAGGTCTGAGTGGTGGTAATGTGATGATATAAGTCTCAAAGAGGTTGGTTAAAATTTTGGCATAAGACCCTGCTAGTGGATCGCAATGGGAAGTGAACGTGGGTTTGGGTGTATGTGTGGTTGATTGTTGAGGAACGGTCTTTGGAAGAGGAGGAGCAGATCAAGCTATGGTTTTGGGTGTTGGCATGGTTTTGGGTGTCTGTCGTGTTTGTTTAGGTAGGGGTATAGTAGATGGACTGGTAGGAGGGTGTGTGGTTGTTCTGACTACCTTATTGTGGGGTAGTGGAGTTTTGTTTTTGGGTTGCACCTTCTTGGGTAAAGGTGATATGGGTGTACAAGGTCTAGAAGGAAAGGCAGATGGGGGAAGAGGACGAGTTACCCACGGGGATAACAGAGGTGCTATGAAGTTAAGGATGTGGGTCGTGCAGGAGGTGTAAGGGACAGAGATTGAAGTGTAGTGGGTAGTGAAGGAATTGCTGAAGGTATTGGAGGTATGGGTGGTAAAGATGTTGTGGGTGTGGGTGTAAGTCGTGTTGGGAACCTGGGTAGGTTAGAGGTTTGTGAGGAAGGAATGGGTTGTTGTGTTTTTGGTTTATTGATAGGTGGAGGTTTCTTGACCATGTTCTAGGAAGCTGAGGTCCTAAGATGGATGGAAAGGTGAAGGTGTGACTGGTGGAGACTGGAGTACGAGTTCTATGGGCTTGGTTATTTGGTTCAGGTGTCAGAGTAGGTGTGGTGTTGACTTTGGAGGATGTAGCTAAATCCAGTTTGATAGGTGGATGAGTAAGGCTGGTGGTTGGGGTGACCCCTAAGGTGGAAATAGGTTTAGTCGAGGTAAATTTTACCATAGGTGCGGGTTTGGGTTTAGATGTAGTTTGGGTTATGGGTAAGGGTTAATGTTGAGTTATGATAGGTGTCGTGGAAGGAATGGTGATAGAGGTGGTTATATTTGGTTTGATTGGTCAGAATAATTTTGGGTAGATAGTGGAAGTATCAGTAAGTGACATCTGCATCTGTGTTGAGACCAGAAGTAAGAAGACACCCCCATAGTAATGCCCTATCCACATAATCTAAGTGATCAGCCCAAATGTGAGAATGGCACGTCTGTAGGTTGAGGTTGATGAGGACCCAATGGTAATTCCCGTAAAATGTGTCTTAGAGATGGGGAATTGGCTAGCTTCAGCTTCCGTGGGTAAGAGAGCTGAAAGTAGGTCTGCAAGATCTTGAGTAGCTAATGGAGAATGCTCACCAAGAGGTAAAGGTATCTCAACTGGGTCTGTGATGGGTGGAGGAGATGATGGGTGCTCCTCTGTAGGTGGAGGAATGGATAGGTGTTCCTCTGTGGGTGGAGGAGGTAATGGGTGCTCCTCTATGGATAGAGGAGATAATGGGTTCTGTGGGTGGAGGAGATGATAGGTGTTCCTCTGTGGGCTGAAGAAGTATTGTTGGTATTGGTTCTAAGTGGAGAAGCCAAAGGTGAAATGGTCTCGATGTTAGCGGAAGACTCCTCCGTAGGTGATGAAGGGGATGAAAGGTGTTCCTCTGTGGTTGGAGGAATAGGTGACAGTGGGTTCCAATGCGGAAGGAGGATTTTGGGCTAGGATTTCCTCTATGGAAGGAATGTGAGGTAATTGGGCAATAGTGGATGCATCACTAAAAATAGTGTGGACCTCGCGGGTATGGCCATCATGAGTTGAGGTCTCACCAGTTTGATCAAACGAAGGGGCATGATTGGGAAATGGTTTCTTGAAGATGTGTAGGTTTTGGTTGGTAGGTGCATTAGGATTATCCACGATTAACTCACCTTTCTCAAGAATTTCTTGGACAATATTTTCGAAAGTGATGCAATTTCCATCACTATGACCCTTTACTCGATGATAGTTATAGAAGTCATGTTCTTTATACCATGCAGGCATGGGGTGAGCAGGGTCAAAACCAGTGTGTGGTTTGATAGGTGGAAGGGTGATGGCTCTGACCTTTGATAAGCTTTTCTAAGATAAAAGAGTAAGGTTCCCCAATTGGGGTGTATTTCTGTTGTTCTCATCTGAATTGAAAAGTCTGGACGAGGTGAGAGATTAGATGAGGGGTAGCCTTATTTGACGGATGAGCTGGGCTGGCTTTGAGTACCACTGTGTTAGCAGTGCCCTTAGCTTTTGAATAATTGTTTTGTGGTTTGGAAGAAGAAGAGGTATCATTCGACTTGAATGCCGAATTCTTATTGCATAATTGGATTTTCTTCTCTTCAATGGCCTGAATCTCTAACTTTCGTGCCATAGTGAATGCTTCATCGAATGTTCGGAAGGTTTGGACCTGCAAGGTTAGTGAGATATGTCTAGCACAAGCCCGTGTGAAGATCTCGATGAGTTCTGTTTGTGGTAGTTGGAAGGTGAGTTGGTTGATCAAGCTACGTCAGCGAGTGACAAAATCTGTGATAGATTCATCTTCATACTGATGTGTGGAGTATAGGTTGGTCATACTAACCTTCTTGACGATATTGATAGAGAAATGATCTAAGAAGGCTTGGGCTACCTGATTGAATGAGAATATAGAGTGTCTAGGTAACCCACTATACCAATCTAATGTAGGTCTAATCAGAGACATGGGAAAGGTTCTCAAGAGCAAAGCATCATCGTGAACGATCAGATAACACCCATGTTTGAATGACCGCAAATGTTGTTGCGGGTCTTCTTTGCTATTAAAATGATTCAATTTAGGCATTTCCCAATGCACGAGGTATGGGTGGATAGGAATGGATGGGTGGATGGGCTCGTTGCAAATCTCATCATAGGTGAGAGTGTTACATGAGCCAGAAACCGATGCCTCTAATGTCTGCATCTTGTCCAACATTAATTTGATTAGGTTGTTAGTAGGTTGCAATGATTGGGTGCCTCCTGTAGCATGAGAGGGTTGGTTTTGGGCATATAACGGGGGTGGAACTCCAGTGTATGGTGCTAACATGTAGGTTGATTGAGAAGAAGGCAGTGAAATAGGGGATACGTACCCGGAGTGAATAATGGATGAAATGGGAGGCTGCTGATAGTATGTATATGGAGGTGGAAGGGTCATGGTAACCCTAGTGGCAATGGGGGATAATGATTGTGGAATGGAAAGGACCACGTTCTAAAAAGGGGTAGGGGTCACTGACACCAGAGGTGGTAGTGTAGCTACGGGTATGTGTGAGACATTAAGGGCAGATGAGGTTGTGTTTTGGGTATTTATCGAGGGTATGGTGGATGTGGCGGGTGCCACGGAGGTGGCAGATGTGGCAGTCATAGCGGGTATAGGACCTAGCTGTGAAACGACTGGGGGTAAGGTAGATGCGGGTAGCACGGAGCCATATGGGGCTGATGCAGGAGTGGGAGCAAGATTCAGGGGGATAGATATGGGCATGCCGTATATCAACTGACTCGAGGCATCCCGAGTGGACGAGTGGGAAAGGTAAAACTGCAAAGTGGCAGGATTTTGGTAAAGGAGTCATGCGAACTCCTCATCTCCGGTAGCGATAGTGATAGGTTGGATAGGATCTATGGCTGGTGATAAAATGGAAGGTGGTGAAGGACTAGGTGGGAGTGGTTGACAACTGGCATGAAATACAAGTGTGCTTGCTTGTCTTCAGGTTAGCACCATGTGAACCAGTACTAATCAGGTAGGGCTACTTCTCTATAAATAACACACAAAAAATAGCAGGACTAGGTGAATCTGGTGGCAAAAAGTGTATTAGGTACCAAATGTTGGTTGGAAAGTGAAACAGGCTAACCGATATCAGTTAGGGAAAACCAACGCCGGTTAGGGGTAACCGCTACCAGTCACTGTAGAAAATGCATAGTGAGTGAAAAACAAGGTATAAGGTCAAATCTGACAGGTATGCCAAATATGACAAGGTTTACAATGTTAATGGGAATGATAGCAATGACAGGGACAATGAAAAGAGGAAGAAGATGAATAAATAGCAAGGATGAAGATGAATAAATGTCCCTTTGAGTAGGTTAAAAAAAGGACCTAGAACTGATGTCGGTTGGGTAGAACCGATGTCGGTTGGGTATAACCGACGACGGTAAGAGGGTAACTGACACCGGTCACTGTGAAATTGAAACAGTGATGAAATAATAGTGGTTGTGAATTAAAATCTGATGTGGAATCAGACCCAAAATTCTGAGAAAGATGAGAATATGGTCCAAGCACACTCATGTGAAGTTGGAATACACCAGTTGTGATGAGGAGCATGTAAGGATGAACAAGAAAAATGAAGAATGTGATCTTTCACCTCAAAACACAAGCCAAGTAGAAACACTAAGAAAGATGTGATCCTAAGAGTGTCGTTTCTATCATGTTTGTTTAGCTTATGTTATGTAAGGATTGACTCATGAACTTTGAAATAGAGTTTTTTGGTGAGGATGGCTTCCTACGAAGAAGAAGATCTAAAAGGTGAGGTTTCAGGTATGTTATGTGTTAGGTTGTGGAGCCTGTTTTTCATGTGTGAAAGTGTTGAAGACTATACACTAAGAGTACTGTACACTTTTCATGTATCCTCGCCGGGGTTCGGGGCTGGGCCAGGCCCCGAGTGGGGGTCTGCGGGTGGCAGCCCCTGGTAGCAGGGGTTCGGGGGCACAGCCCCCAAAAAAAAAATTAGGCGTAAAATTTTTTGGCCTCGAAAAATGCACCCGACATATCGGGAAGCATGCTTTTCTCATATGGGTAAGTTTTTTGACCCATAGGTTTATGGGACGGGTTTTGCCCATGGTTTTGATACCCACGGTTTTGTAAAACTGCTTAAGCAGTTGTCTATTTATATGGTCTTATGCATATGATAGATGTACAAGCAAATGTATTGCAGATGTGTTTTGAATTCGGCTGTGAATTCTGTAGAGTTTGTTGAGCATAGCTCCAAATGGATCTGGGTATTGTATTGAGAGAGCGGTGGCTTGTAATAAAATCTAAGCAAGTGATTCTTGGTGGACATAGCCCAAATTGGGTGAACCACATTAAATATTATCTCTTTGTGTTGTGTTATTTTATTCTGCAATTTTATTTGAGATCTGTAATAATTTCTGCATATTAGTTTCTACTGTTGCGATTTTGTGAGGGATTATTCCGCATATTTTATCCCTTATTTCCTAACATTATGGTGGGGGCGGGCTTCACTCTAAAGTATGACTTGACAGAGCAGCAAGTTGGGGAGTACCTGCCAATCCTCATATTAGTGCAATCGTTGACAGGCATTCCCAGGAAAGATGTTGTTTAAGAATATGTATTTGTTTTGAATTTGTGTAATTTGGTAAGACTCACAGAGAGAGATGTGTTTTCTATAGTTCATTTGTCAACCATCAGCTGGTCATGACTTCCAGCGTATAGGTTACCCTCAATTAATGTGAGCTAATGCAATAAATTAGAATGCAATGCACTTATTTTTAAGCCCAAATCGAAGTGTGAAGTTGGATGACACAAAAAGATAAAGAGGAAGAGGGATGCTCTTTCACTACAATGCAGAAAACATGAAGAAATGGTTCTTTTTAATTACACCAACAGAAAGGTTTCCTTTAGAGAAAATAGAAAGAAAAGGTGGGTTACCAAGGAAGAATATTAATGTGTATGCTTTTAAGAATGGAAACAAACACACAACTTTTCCTATGAATGAATAAAATGCAAGGAACCCCAGATGGGTCCCACCGGGTGTGCCAAAATGTTTCACCTGATTCTTAGACGTTTATTTGAAGTATTGATGAAATAGATAGGGTAACGGGTGTAGGAGGAATACATGTTCAAATTTTGGTTGATGGGTTATTGCGTGCGTATGACTTCTGAATCCACAGCTGATTTTGAGAGCTTCCTTTTGGCTAGGAGGAACTACCTGTAATGAAAAGCAAGACCACCAGAAACAGTTAAACTATATGTGTAGTGAACTTCCTAGTGTCTACTAGATCCGGGAAGTGTGATACTTCCTAGACGGCTATCAGTCCACTGTTTAAAACAATTTAATGTGGGTAATAAATTAAATCCTATTGAAATTTGAAATGATTTAGGTATCTCACTTAAAACACAATAAGAAAGATCTAAACTAATTGGCTAGGTTAAAATAAGATCCGAAGGTCAAGTAACAGGTTCTGGGTCTTTATAGGTTTGACAGAGGTCTCAAGCAGATCACGGGTGAATGAGGGTGGTGTAGAATTAGGTGGATAGGTCACTGTTCTAGGTTGTATGGGAAAATACAGAAACTGATGCCGGTTAAGGGTGACCGATAGCGCTTGGGTATAACTAGCGCCAGTTATTGTGGAAAACTGGGAATGCCACAGAATGAGTTTTAGGTCTCCTTTTTTATTGCATAATAGACTTTTGGTTGGTCGGAATGAGGTATTGGGTGGTTTGGGTCGGATCTGGCGAGGTTTTAATGGGTATATGGAGGGGGAGTGTTGAAGGAGGTCAATGGGTGACTAGATAAACAATAGGTGATAATATAATGACGAAATGAAATGAACTAGAGAAGTATAACATTTTACTTAGATTCTAGTCCTGGACGCCTGTGAATGAGGGATGGAGGTGTTAATAAGAGGTTGAAGGCTGCAGGTGATCACCAATCGTAGGAGAGCTTCTGCATGGTCTGCATGGGCATTCCTTTTTGCTTGATTGACTCAAATCAGTGTTGGGGTGAGTGTTGGATGGCTGTGTAAGAGAAAAATGCTTGATCTCCTTCCTTGCATGTGTGTTCTCACTGGAATTCGATCTCAAACGATGTGATATCTCTCAAGGATGTGTTAATGTTCGCCAACCTTTGCCAACCTTGAAAATAAGGTTAATTTGGGGGTTAAAAGGTGACCGATGGCAGTTCCGGCTTAATCGGTGACGGTTAGGGGTAACCGGCGTTGGTCAAGGCGGGATTTCCTAGGTTTACTAAACTAGGGAGATCCTCTTGATTTTCTCAGATCTTGTGTCGTTAACTCACGGATTAAACTGGAAGCTTATTGTAAGCATGTGGGAATGTGGTTAGCGGGAATGTAGGCATTGATTTTTAGGGTTTGGGTAAGTCTTAGTTAGTTATGACAACTTACTAAGAATAGGTCTTAGGGTGAGTTGGTTTGATGAGGTGTCTAGGTGAGGTGCATGTGGACATTATTTAAATAATAAATATGGTGAGGATAATTAATTAATTTAATTAGATTAATTAAATTAATATTAGTGGGGTAAAGGGTGCCATGGCTAGGTTAATGTGATGAAGGGTGTTTGTTTTTCGAGGGACCAAAGGGGAGTGTGACCTAATTTTAGTGTCTACACTAGGAATGAGTGAATACTATTTTTTATTAAAATGATAACTTATGTTTATAATTATAAGAGTGGATTTTGTTAAAGCATTAGTTCTGAATTAAGATGTAAGAAATTCCAAGGGAGAATAAGGTCATCATATGTTTGTATTATAGACCAAATACCAATTTATCTATTTGATATGTATCAAGCCTATGCCTTAATAAGGGCGTAAGGACTAGTTTTTGTCCTTATATATTTTGAATTTCTTTTACTCGCATGACAACATTGGCCCTAGTTTATTCTTTGAGAGTTATGTGGTATTCTAATATAAGTACAAAATTATCATAGTGGTAACTAACATATCTCATTCTATGGTTAATTCAATCTAGCTTGGCATAATTATGCTTATGATTTCTCTTGAACTAATGACTATGTTGGTCATTTGGGGGTTTTTGAGAAATAAATCACCATCTTCCTTGTGTTAGGGACTCATATTGGGTCTTAATTGAGCGTAAATTTATTATAAAAATTTCCTTGGATTATTTTAAGTTGCAAGGTAACATTCTAGAGTGCTCTAAGATTTTATGGACCAAGTTTATGTGTGGAGTCTTCAAAGACCAAAGCAGATCTCATAAGTCCAATTTTAAGGCTAGCAGAAATGAAAATATATTTAAAACTCACAACAAATAATATGATAATAAGAAAAATATTCACATGATAAATGGTCAACTTTACAAAAGAACATTAAAGTTCATAAAACAAAAAAAAAACCTAAATATAACACCAAAAACCCTTAATATAATACAAAAAGCTTGAATATCTATGTATAATGTCATAATGTCACACATTATGTATAAATTTGTAATGTCATAATATCATACATGCAAGACTATAAAATATTAAATAAAATACAAAATATGAATTACATAGAATGCCAAATCAATTCCATATAGGCATATAATTCGAAATAAGCATATATTGTTATATTGGCTTGCAAATATGTCATAAGACATATATATCCTAATCATAAAAATCCTCCCTCTTTTTTCCTCTCTTGTAGAAGAATCTCCTTTGGATTCCTTTTTCACAAATATAGTTTGGTGAGATGTTTCGGGTTCCTCCAAGGTTTGAATATGTGTCCTCTTATGATCAAAGCTCTCTTATAGTTGAACTTATGCATTCAAAAATTTATCGTAATTTTTTTTTACATACTTGATATGTCTAGTCATAGTAATGAAATTATTTACATGTATGCACTTATAGAAAGATCCTTTTCATGCTCACTTTTCTTCTCACTCCTAGTAGGGTCAATGGTAGGTTACAGATCATGAACATGAGTGTCAAAGTAAAAAATACAAGGATTTCATTATATATAAATGATAATGGAATGGGTTAAACCCTACATACATACAAATATACAAAACCAAACTTCAAAATTATCTCACAAAACTATTGACAATTAATTTTTTAAATGCATACAAATATTTACATTGAATACACAATGGAAAGATAATAATAAAAGTTATCAATAAAATTATTTTCAACCAAAAAATCCCTACTAATCATCTATTGTAAGTTACCATTCATCACAGGAAACTCCTATGTACACAATATATTCATGTTAGCTATCTACATTATGTGTAATGAAGAAAATTATTTTAAAAATTCCATAATATTAATAACACCTATACATTATACAATTCATGATACCTTACTGAATTTCTATATAGATTAAATTTTAATAGAAATATGTTTTTTCTCTCTTGCCAATAGATATGGAGTGTCACATGTGTTCATCAAATTTACAAACAATATATCACTGTTGGTTAAGCATGTCTATATACAAGTACATACATATATAAATAAACCATATAAAATTAATAATAAATACGTGCAGATTTTAAAATGTTAAAAATTACCTTTGTACATGTAAACATTGGCATGGTAATAACAAGTACAACATGTGGTTGGGACGAAAATAGGCATATCTCATGCTACAATATAAAAAATTGCATGTAAATTAATTATGACCAAGTTCAAATACAAATATTTGGAATTTAACATACATGTATTACTAAATATTTTGTAACATGTAACAAATACCAAATACATGTGAAGGTCTAGTCGAGATATCCAAATGTCTCTCTCAAATAATCATTAGACATAACCGCATCATCTATCCCACCAAAAACACCCCCAAAAGTTTTCTACATGAATCTCTCATCCTCATTGAGTTCAATGCATACACCACCATAAGATCTGCAAAAGTGTGGTCTTGTAATTCATGCTAGCTTGAACACTCCCCACTACACCTTTACTAACATCAAAATAGGAAAGATGTCTCATATGTTGAACGAGGGTATCAATTAATTCCTTGAGCACATGCAATGTTCCAATATTTATGACCTCTTTCACTACTGAAGTGAAGGTTTCAGGCTGAGGTGACTTTTGGATAAGGACTTAAGCAAGTTGATTATGTAATGCACCCATTCTATTATGTGAAAATATTTTTCCTTGGCTCTGAAACTTTGAGTAATCAAAACAATTTGGAATATCATTAAGGATAAACTTCCAATTGATTTTCCTCAAAAATTACAAAGGAACCCCATTGTTGTTACAAGGTGGGTGCTTAAAAACCATCCACCATCAATCCCAAAAATTATTTTTATCATCTTATGGGGACACCCATGGATTGAGAGCCATTTTCATTACAACAAAAGAGGCACATTAGCTATAGGATCAATGAATAACTCACAAATTAGGTATTTTGTATTTTTTTTATCTTTCACTACAATTGATGATAGTTTGTTGGCATAATAAGACTTACAAGTCTCTATATAAGATGCCTACCTATTAATTTCGCATGTTGCCAAGTCAACATCACCTACTAATTCAAATGAAGTACATTTGTGTTGGTCAATTGAGTATCCCTCATTACCTCAATCAACTCCTTTATCTTTATTTTATTCTCCTTGATACGTGTCACAAAATATTCCTAACTAACTGGGGGTCTAATGGAACTATAAGAGGACTATGAGGGTTAAAAGGGATGGGAAGGTTTGGAGGGTTTTTTCTTTAATGTTGTGTTCTATAGGTGGATGGAGTTGAGGGGATATAAAACAAAAAATGTTTTTATCAAAAACAATAATGCAAATATCATAAAATTACTAACTTTTTTTCTATTTGGCACAAAAATAGTTTTCTTACATCTTTTTTGGTGCAACATTGTCAAAACCAGTCATAAAAAACCTTCCCTGGGATATGTAGATGGTTTTTCACGCTAAATATATGTTTTACAATGCATGAATGGAAGATTTAGAAGAAAATATTAGTTTTGGGGGAGAATTTGAATAAACACTCAACTTTTTTTTATAATATTGACTCAGTATTGAGTATGCGTTATAACATGTATCCATTTATTAAAATGGCATATGCGATATTGGTTCAATAATTACCAAACCAAAGTAAAAGGATTTCGTACATATTTTTAAAAACTAAGTATGTGGTTTTATCTAAATCATTTTTTGGGAAAAAATTTGCCCCCTACTCCATGTACTTACCCCGCTATAACACTGACATCTTGGATTTATGTAATAATGTAAAATCACTTTATTAACCATTGTAATATAAATACCTTGAATTAAATTGTAGCTTGAAAACATTAGCCTTCCATCTCATGATTTTTTATAATAAACTATTGTTATAAGGGATTTCCCATCAAATGTTGAATTTCAATTAGTTATTAAGATTTAAATTCTAAATTTGATATCTTCAATTAATATTTTTCACCCACTATGGCATTGAATTGTCTTTTTTATAAATGTATTGAGAATGAAAATAATGTATATGTAATTGGTTTAAGCATTAGATTTACATTGACTTCTATAGTAGAAACAAGGTATTCTTTTTCTAATGTTTTATCTTAAATAATTATGTTTCTTTGCATTTTATTGGGTTTTTATTATCATTAATCCAAAAATTCTTACTAATTGAAAATTTACCTCAATTTAGATGATAATTTATCATATAAGTTCACCCTCACATTTCAATTTTTTTAGTTTATAGAGAAATCTATTTGATTTATGTGCAGGATGGGTTAACTACTTGTTTGGGACTGGTTGATTTTATTTTTTAATGATTTAATAAAGGTTAGGTGGGTCCCATTCCCTTAGATTAACCATAAATATGGTTAACATATTAATGCAAAAGGGGTATAATATAAGATAGATATTAAAACCAACCATATACATTTATATATTCATGATATAATTTTTTTTGAGCCAAACATAACTGCTAACACCTTCTCCTATAGAGTATTTCGTAATACACTATCAAGGATCAAACAATTACGAAGAACTAGATAACTTAAGATCGAAAAATGGAAGTTGTTTAATGTAATTTATTAATGTTGGTGCATATATCCTATACTTTCCAAGTTATTCAAATATTTTAAATACATTTATGAAGATCATTATGAGAAGTCTGTAAAAAACACACTTTTTAAAAAACACTATGTCAAAAAAACAACAAATAACACACCACTTTATTAAAAAATAGGGCATAAAAACTTGAAACCCATAAAAATAAATGTAATATTACGTTGACGTTTTTCATTTCTTTGTGAAAACCTTATAAAGAAATTAATCGACACAGAAGAAAATGTATTAAAAAACCCACAAAGAATAACACTACATCTCAAAAATGAAGGGCATTAAAATTTTAAACATCAGCTAGAATAGTAGTGAAAATGTTGTCTCAATAAAATGAAGGGAATATTGACCCGCGGGATTCACTTAGTACATGTAGGGAATGATGAACCGTGACCTACAAACACTTCATTTTTTTTTGTCATAGACTCGTTGCTTGTTTACCCATAAAAATAACCCATAAAAAGTTAGAGAGAAAGAATGAAGACATAGATGTTCAATGTATGGCACAAAATGATGCTACAACACATTTTTGACCCTAGAGGAGAAATGTAAGGTGTGAAGTTTGGAAGCTAACATGTGGAGTTTCTAAATGGTTTTCATGTATTCAATTTTTTTGGTTGGATATTTTGTCAGGGAAAAAAAATGAGGTTCAACCACAACATGCAAAACAAATTCCCTCCTCAAATAAAGGGGAGGTGCCCTGTTTATTACTATTCTAACCACACCAAAGCATATTTACAATATTCACACTAATCTAACATTGGGGGCGGGATATCATCCCAGTAGATTTATTTCTTTCGGAATGAAAGATAGATTGAGAATGGAAGAAATATTTTAGAGAGTGAAGATAGGAAGAAGAAATAGAATGAAAAGAGAGTGGAAACATGCTTTTTCTCTAGAAACCACATATCCGAAGATAATAACATGAGATAAAATAGTAATAAACTTATTTGAGATATAATGAACAAATAAATGGAATTTAGAGAATAATATAACACATTAAACTTAAGAACAATTCATAAAACAAAGAAATAGCACTCAACACAAAGTTTGTAATGTATCTCTTATATTTCGTATAGTAAAAGATTGAAAACACAAAGTTTTTCTTCTCTTTAAAATTCTAGATTTCTTTCTTTGTCCAAAAAGATCTCTTTTTTATAATGCCTCACATTTTACATTTATAGAGAAGGAGGAGAGAGAAAAAGGGAAATTGTTTGGATTGCATTCTAAAAATAGTAAATACACATTAAGACTCTTCTGGACTAGTTTTTACACAAAGGACCAAGTCAACTTGTAAATCCAAATGATGTTCCAACATTTCAAAACTTTACATGTTTTATGTCAAAATGGAAAAACATGATGAATCATGAATCAATTTTTTCATTTTTGGTTTCTTGTTCATCTTCCTTATTACGATACTCATAAAACTTCTTAATCATATCTCATGTTTCCTTATCATCAGGTTTGCACAAGTACCGGTTCAGAATGTTGCATGGGTCAATCATGTTGATCATGTTTTGATGGAGCTTCTTGAGCCTTCTAATGCTTTTGGTCATATTGCTCAAAACATTTTGGCACCAAACTAGCTTTTCAAATGATTTCAGATCAAAATAATTTTCAAATGAGGAATCCTTTTCACCTAAATCCATGAATTCTTTGAATATTTCATATGTGGGTAACATGTTCAATTCATCATACAAGACATAGCTAAGTATCTTGAAAAACTCGTCACCAATATCATTTGGGGAATCTATGCCTTCTTCTCAAGCCTTTTGTAGCTTCTCATAGGCTTCTTGAAAAATATTGACCTAAAAGTCAATGGCCTTGTAAAACTCAAAATGCCTTTATCTTTCACCAATTATGCCTTCTTGGACAAGGGTATAAGGATTAACTTTCTTAAGCTCACTTGAGGTTTCCAAAGTTAACTCCTAATTGTTGCATTCTTCTCAGAGTTCATTATTAATCTTTTCAATGACGGATTTCTCCCTCTCTATATCATTGTAGACCTCAACAAGGTCCTTGATTATCCTTTTCCCTTGAGTCAAAATCCTCTTAATATAGTTATCTACTACATGACCCTTCTACCAAATTGATGATTTGTTGAAACTGACTGGATCCAGAGAGGAGATCAGAGTTAGTTTGGGGATCTTGAGAAGGATAGTTGTTAATTGCTTCACTTTTTCCTTCAACTCATCCTTAGTGGCCTTGGTTTATTCGAGTTTCAAGAAAAAATTGTCCATGACAACCTACACATAGTTTTGTGCTCCTTTAGTAGTGATTTTTCCAAGTTCCACTTTCGTTATTTGGTGATTAGAAGAAGTGATGTCTTCCTTAGTGTTATCTGTAGTAGGCAAAATTATCTCAAAAAATTGTTCACACATATTTATCAATGATGACGTGAGAAATGGTTTTGGGTTTCTTGGATGTGCGAGATGGGGTAGGAGTCAACACACAGAAATCAAAGGCTTTAGATTGAACAACCTTATTTCTCTTCTTTGACATTTGGCTAGCCATTCAAGATGGGATAGAAGAGGAGGGTGTTTTCTAATGGGGATAAGTAATCATTAGTGTGATACTTGTGGTGGTGAAAAATGTGGACACTCGGGGGAAGGAGTGGAGAAAATAGAAATGCAAATCGTTGAAGATGGGGGAGGTGAAGAAAGCATGGAGGAAAAAGTAACAAATAGTAAAGGGAACTGGGTTACATGAGGAGAACCCAAGGTCATACTTATCCCAGATGAGAGAGGAGAAAAGGATAAAAATACATGTGTTATCAATGACACATGTGGATATGAGGGTGATGAAGAAATGGGAGTGGTGGATGTGATGACCAATGAGATTGGAAGAGATGAAGAAGGAAGAGGATATGAAATAGGAGGAGGAGATGGTGCACGAGGAGAGGAAGTAACATGAGGTGATACATGTGGGAACAAGGTCACGATAGGGACCACATGGGTGATGAGAAGGGAGGAAGCTGGAAGAGGCTGAGCAGACATGGTACTATTTGATGTTCCTTGTTCTCATTGAGGGTAAGGGGAATCAACATTGATGATGGTGGTGGAAGGAATAGAAGAATATGGAGAAATTTTTCCTCCACTGCTGATGAATTTGAACTTCAATTTTTTCCTAGACACTTCACTTTTATCCTTAGATTCTCAGGAGGGACCCACTTTTGACGTAGTGGTCACTTTCACTTTTGGGAAGTGGAGATCCTTTGGCTAAATATTCATTGAGAAAAGCCCATAATTGGTCCAGATTATAATTTGAGTAGATCGATCCTTG
The DNA here is from genome assembly GCA_019776745.2 of Taxus chinensis. Taxonomy (NCBI): domain Eukaryota; kingdom Viridiplantae; phylum Streptophyta; class Pinopsida; order Cupressales; family Taxaceae; genus Taxus; species Taxus chinensis. The sequence continues at coordinate 536,483,411 of CM034153.1, read as the reverse complement.
ACAGATGTGGACTCTTTGATCGACCAGTCAATCAAGGGAAAACCCATACCTTCTACATTCATCTCCTCATTTACGGGATCTAAGATATCCCCATCATCAACAACATCTTGAGGGATATCTACGAGGTTATACCTTACTATTTTTTCCAAATTTAGATGACCATAATCCTTCTTTCTTATTTAAATTTCATTCCTACAATCAACCCATATATCTTCAATTTCGGGGACATGAAACTATAATATTCCATGTAAATTTTCAGTACTCCTCAATAATCAAAGCTAAGTCTTTAATGGAAAGACTTGATTATTTCCTAAATTTCAATAGAAACATTATTGGCATTTATTACCAATGTGCAAGTGTAACGGCCAATGGAAATTGGGAAGTGAATTCTTTCCTTATACTTATTTTGAAAGAACTTGTGGAGGTCCAATAACTATCTTACTAGCTCCACCAAAACCCACTTGTCACTTAGGAATCTGGGTAACAGATACGAGGTTCCTTGAAATGCTCCTACCTGGAGGTAGGTGAATGTTGGGAATGTAAGAAGATGCAACCCCAATGGGGTAAAACATTCCAATACACATCAGTGCACTATAATTTGGAAATATATTTGTCCAATTTACAAATGACGATATAGAAAAAGGCATCATTTACCCTTCGGAAATGTCTCAAGCTTTTTTTTTAAGACAATTGGGGGTAAAATTTGTAGACATAATATGAGGCTCTAGTTCCTTAGGTGTTTAACCAAGGATAAATTCTCATACTTGTTTCCACGTAGGTGACATTCATTGTCATGTAGAATTTCCATGTTTCCTACAACTCTTTCAATTGATTGTCTATTGTATGGCTGATAAATTCACCCCACCTATAGAATTGATCATTTTTCTGTATGATGGTAATGAACATACACATCCATCCTTGAAACTCCTTTTTTGAAGGAAGGCCTAAAACTCTACTTAGAAATGTAATAATATCATTTCTTTCAAGAAGTAAATCACTCTAGAGAAAGGTCTTTGAGAGCCTACTCACCACAATCTTGGGTTTCAAGAGATACTTCTTATTGACATGTTTGATGGAGTCTGTTGAATTTTTTTCCCAATCATGTTGAGCCCTCTTGAGGTCAGTGCCAACATGTTTAGTGAGGTCATGCAGTTTGAGGAGCTCCTCGAAATATTCATTGTATAAGCAGATTACTACCTCTCCATCTTAGTTCTTAATATACCTAGATTCATAATTGTAGTGGTTAGTTGCTATGAGGATGAGTTTTAAACACTGAGAAGACATAGGGAAATCCGCAGTGATAGGTAGTCCACTACTACAGATGCATTGCATCCATGTTGTTTGTATGGGATTTTTGACTCTTTTCCAGAAGTCTTACATGTCCACATGGCCCAATTCAGTATCCCTAATATCAACATCAAAGTCAATGTTGGAAGGGAGAATGACCCTTTCATACTTATACTTCATTTATTTGGAAGATTCTTCTTTGCCCTTCCTTTTTCCTAAATCATACATGGGGGAATGAACTGGAGAATTGTCAAAAAACCCCATATAGATGCTCATAAATGAGAACCATAAACTCAACATTGATTAACACCTTAAGAATTTGAATAACCTATCGTAACTTTAGACTTGCTTTACACCTTGGAATTTTTTATATATTGGGTGGAATCCTGAACATGTTTTACAGTATGAAAAACTTGACAAACTGTCAGAATTTTAGTACTGCTTCACACCTTAGAATCTCTGACACATTGAGTGGAAATGTCTTGATGTTATGCACTTCGAAATTCTCAATACTCTTGGCAGTAATTCAATGTTATTTTGAAACTTGAAATCCCCAAAAACTATTGGAAATTAGGACTTGTTGAGAACCCCTAAATCTTTGATATACTATCAGAAATGAGAACGTATTTCACAACTTGAAAATTCCAAAATATTTGTGAGATATTAAGTGTTTCTCCTTATTGATTCAGATTTTTACAATGATGAATATGTCAAAAATCCTGACACGTTCATTTTGGGTTTTTTGATGTTTTTATCATTGTAAAAATTTAAGTGAATGAGATTGACATTCTAGATTCTTCTCAAAATAGGAAAGAAAACAAGTATGGAGAGGAGAAAAAGAAAGCAAAGTAAAAACAACTCCCACAAAAATGTTAAATAAAAAATAATGAAAAACTCCCAACAATAAACTAAAAAATCATAGGGAAACTAATAAGATAAGAAGCACTTACCAAGAAATGGGGTTGGATTGAAGAAAAATGAATAAAAGCCACAAAAACACTAAGAAATTAAAATCAGGTTTTCTGGGTTCAGGAGCAAGAGCACAATTTAAAATTTGAATCCGTACTGGGTACGAATGATGTGGAAAATCCATTTATTTATAACCCTTATCACATTTAATACATGTAGGATGACACATGTAAAAACCTAACTTCACCCTAGCAATAAATGCATTGACTTAGAAGTGGGATTTTGACTACAGGATACATGTCATGCAATCATGGAATTAGGTTCCAAAAAATTGACACAAGAAACATTTGTGCTTTTCAGGATTCAAGGATCAGAACACATGATACATTCGACGTGATTTTCCCCTCGTGTTCTAATGCAAAAAAACCTGAAAACTTGACAGGAATAAACAATCAATTTTTGGAATCTAAAATCATGGGTGTATTAGACATGTTTTTTCCCTGAATGTTTCGATGTAAGGAAAGTACGAAAACCTGATAGACTACAATGTTTCAAAGTTCGGGTTTGGGAAACATCAAACATGAATCATATGTTTTTTGGCTCCGATGTTCTAATGCTTTCAAAACCTGAAACCTGAAATACTGCAGTGTGTCATATTTCGAGGGTTAGGAAACATATGATATTTAACATGCAAAAATGCATGTTAATCCTGAAAACCCAAAAATAAAATTCAAGGATGAAAAATGAATTTTCAATGATAACGCATAAAATATAGATGCCTGAAGATGAAATTTTTTGATTGATTATCTCAATTTTATTGTAGAACTCAAAAATTGGGATAACAGTAGGCTCCGACTAGGGAATTATTTTGGGTTGAGATAACTCGAAGGAAGAGAATCCCAAATTTAATAATTTCCTATCCATTAGGCCACATATTAAAAAGAGAAGCATAACAAAGAGACATGAAAAAATAAATGAAACACACAAAATTAAAGAATAAATACCGAAAGAAAAATGAACGAAACGGAAAGGTAAACACACAGCTGAAAGGAAAAAATATGATACAAGCAAGAGAAAACTTGCTCTGCTTCCTGAACAACTTGAGATATTTTCCACTGTGAGGTAGCAGGAGATGATTTCCATCTAGGTATGATATATAGAAGCTATTTTCTCCATACAAAAGGTGAATCTAGAATGGGTATCTCCATAAAGATTCAAATTTTCCATGCATCCCCTTCAACTCTCTTCTTTTATACCACAAAAGGACTAAGTCTCCAACCTGAAAAAACCCACTGTAGACATGTAAAATGTTAGCATAATTAATAAATAAATAAAATCCCTATTAAACATTATTAATTCCTAACATATATTTCCCTCCCCTATTACTAATTCATCATTCCACAATTCCCATCTTGACCCTATAATAATTAATCACAAGATTAATTATTACTAACCCCTTTCCTAACTTCCCACTAACCTCATTTAACATTTCTAGGAATTTAAAATTCCTATCTACCTACCCCACCTACTCTACACCTACCCTATAACTATCCTCTCCATGTCTATAGGCTTCTAATCACATAATTAACTCCTAATTAAACAATTAAAATAATTAATAATCCACCTCCTCTATTTCTAGAAGGTTCTAATTCTAGAAGCCTCTCTAACTTTCTACTCTTCTCCACTGAATTTTAAATTCAATGGATATTTCTCCATAATTCTAGAATTTTAAATCCCCCACCTCCTCTATTTCTAGAAGCTTCTAATTCTAGAAGCCTCTCTAACTTTCTACTCTTCTCCATTGAATTTTAAATTCAATGGATATTTCTCCATAATTCTAGAATTTTCTAATTCTAGAATTAATCCCACCTCCTCTATTTCTAGAACCCTCTCTAACTTTCTACTCTTCTCCATTGAATTTTAAATTCAATGGATATTTCTCCATAATTCTAGAATTATCTATACTCTTTTATCTTCTCATCCAATACTAACCATTGATATTCCATCTACTTGGCAAGATCCTAGCCCTCCATTTCTTCTTCCAAAAACTATAAATTAACATGCCACCCTCCATGGAAGCCAATCCTTATAATCCTTAGAATCCTCAGAAATCCATAAATCCTTAGAAATCCTTAGAATCCCGAGAATCCTTAGAAATCCTAGAAATCCTTGGGAAATCATAACAAAGTACTGCTAAAATTCCTACAAAGCTCTATAACATCCATTTGCATATTTATCAAGCATCCATAAGCAATCTTCAATCCACAAAGGGGAAGTGTTGTCCGTTTACTTCCATAAATATGAAGCAAATATTCTATCCAATCATCGTGAGCACAACTACAACATTAAGGGAGGTTATTCTATTGGTAAGTTATAGGTATTGCTTCTATCTCCCTTTCATATTTTCTCAATCTAAGGTAGTGTTTAAGAGGATTATATTTAGGAAATCAATTTGGTTTTGGTTTCTAGTTTGCATATATATCTAATCACTTTTTGGCATTACATTATGGCACCCACCATGGGGCCTTGCCCCAATCTTTAGCTTGATTTTAGTTAAATACATTGAGTAACATGGGTTGTGCAAGAATATTTGATATTTTGTATATATTATCGTATTATTTTGTTTTCGTTTGTTTGTATATATCCCCCTTGTGTGTTTGTTATATCCTGAAGGTGAAACCATGTATGCTCTCCTCTCACATCCTAGGATGATATTGAGGATCAAAAGTGGCTAACCTTCCCCATTTTTCATTTATAGGGGTAACACGACGTGGAAGTGACATCCACACACTTACCATAGTCCTAGGAGTCTCGTGACCATGGGCTTCACCTCCACGCATGTAGACACACCCCTTGTTCTGACGGGGTATATAAATCCTTGGAGAGATATCATTATTGGCTAAGCATTCTCTTGTTTTAAGATCAAGTGTGAAGTGAGGGGCATTCCACATCCCAATACCCAAGCCTTAGACAACATCCTTGCAACACGGAATTGGGCCCATGTACTGCAAGGTATATCGGGATGCCCCTAGCGAGCTTGTACATCCTAGTCTAGGAAACCTTTTGGCTGCATATCAAACTATAGTGCAAGGAGGCCACACTCCCCAAGAATAATCACTAGCTGACCCCACATTGACACATAGGTGGAGAGCTAGATTGTGGCACCATCTTCGGCATGTGTGGTATTAAAAGCGGGCTATAGTTTGGTTACAATCCTACTTGACTAGTTAGGTTGTGCTTGCATGATTGTAATTGCTTGATTTTTTTTCGATACCAGTACACAACCCCACACTAGTCCCCTTTCATCATACCATCCTATACACTCATCATTCATCCCTTTGACCACACGATTTGACTTCAATTTGACTATTACCCACATCACCTTTGACCATCATACTTTTTTCACTTTGACTATCCCCATACATCTTTGACCATACTCTTAGTCATACATCATTCACTTAACATCACTCATGTCTCCTCCACACCTTCCTTTTGATAGTAAACAAAATAAAACAACAATAAAAATTTCCACATAATCAATAAACTTTATAAACACAAAATACATTCACATACATCCCCCATTTCACGAACACATCTAAAATTCACTTACACATCCCTTACTTTCTACATTATATATAACACCATACCACATTGTATATAAACCACCTTTGCATCTACATCACACTTCACCTATCAATCATACATCCTCTCTTACTCCCTTAAAACTTATTACATTGTATACAAATTATCATTACCCACACTTAATCACACATCCCCACTTTATATACGTAATTTATTCCACAACATCTCATACACCTAAACATCTATTCATCTCATTGTCACAAAGCTTCCACCTATTGGTTTAATGTTTTATTTTGAAGTCACTACACTTTACATAGGTCCAAAAGATCCTAAAACATATCACATCACACATCCCTTCCTAATCAAAACATTTACTACACTTAAACATCCTCACATTCTCACACAATCCTACACATATTCTTTCACACTCAAACACCTTATCTAAGATTCCCTATTGGCATGATTAATTGAGTCTCACTAGTCGACACCTTGAATACAGACACAAAATCCTTATCTCCTATCAAATACATCCTAATCACTCACACATCCTGAGGCACATCCTAAGCCCTCTATCATCGAGGCACATCCTTCTTCAATCCTCTCATCCTAAAACAAGGTTCAGTTGTTGGGATTATACATTGGTCAATAAGAAATATTATCCTCTCTTCATCTACTAATCACACATCCTTCACCAACTTAATACAACTCCATCCCATCCTCACATCTCAAATCACTAGGATCTAATGGCACCCAGGACAATATTTACCCGACCTCAAACAGGAAATGATGACAAAACAAGCCACCAACTAAATACAGAAAGTGGAAATGGATTATTCAATCCTCAAATTTTTGATGCCAATGCAAAAGAAAACTAGGAACCGAGGGGAGATGAAGAAACAATGGTTAATACCAATAGCGATGACAACTCAAGCACCTATTTCATAGAAGGAAGATGACATGAAATGTTTAATCACTTCATAGACAAAAAAAAGATGCTCTCTCCTCCAATTATATCACATGGGAGAAAAAATTCCTTCTGACTATACCCATGACCAACTTCATAATATCCTCTCCGATGAGAATGAACACATTGGGAAACGATCTCCATCCCTACTCACTGCAATTAAAACAACCTAAATCACAAAAACCATCGCACTACACATGGATGGGATAGCAAAGAGAATACCCATAATTCTCATGTATCTAAGGAGGTCGTATTGTCCCAACTACAACAAATGAGCAACCAAATTACCCAGCTAGCCTCCCAACTTGATCCAAAATGTCCAAATGTCCATGGTAACTGTGATTCTGAACATTCTCAATGTCTCTAATTTCAACCTACCACCCACTGGCCTTAAGAATCCACCTTGGAGAGGAAGTAAATTCTATGAAGGAAACACTTCAAGGATTGTAACTTGGCAGAAAAATACATCAATATAATTTTGAGGAACTGTGTCCTTATCCATTTGATTGTGATATCTTACGCATCCCTTTTCCCCCATACTTTGAACCACCCAAATTTGAAAAATACAAGGGAAAGGAGATCCTTGTGAACACGTCAAGGAGTTCTATATGTTGTGTTAGGAAGTAGCCTATGATGACTCTTATTTATTGAGACTCTTCTCACAAAGCCTAGGTGGTCCCACTCTCAAATGGTTCCTTCACTTTCCCAAGGGATTTGTCACCACCTTCACTGAATTATTAAACAAATTTTTCAAACACTTCTCGTACAATGTGGAGAATGATGTCACAATGATTGACCTATGCAATACCAAACAACGCAATGGTGAAATATTTTCATCCTTCTTGCAACGATGGAGATCTCTTGTTAGTTGCATTCCATGGCCCATCCCTTGAAAATCAATTGGTCACTATCTTTGTTTCTAACCTCCATCGAGAGCTAGCCTTCCACCTCCAAGTCCATTGTGCAAACACCTTTGATGACATCATAGAAAAAAGAATGTAGATAGAAAAATCTCTTGTCTCCAAAGGCCTCATGAAACTATATTCCACATGAGATAACTATAATCAATCTAATCAACCTTCCACATTTGAGAAGCCCAAGTATTTTAACAAGAATAAGAATGTTATCAGCAACATGGAGTGACAGAGACCAAACATGTCCAACACATCCAAAAATATGCTGCCATATTCATTCCTAAGGTCAACCCTGGTCAACCCAATATCCAATTTAAATTTCATACACCCCTCTTGGCGAGTCCATTGAAATAATCCTTGAAAAACTTTTTGCCATAATATGTTTTTTTCCCGCAAACCCAACCAATTGATGAGTCTAGACCCAAATCCTCTTGGTTTAGGGAAAATGAATATTGCAAGTTCCACAAATTAAAGGGTCATGCCACCACCAAGTGTATGAAGCTAAAGAACTATATTCAATACTTGATTGATTGGGGTGAAATTGAAATTGAATTCAATACATCCTCCTCTTCTCAAAATCAGAAGTTAGGGATTTATCAAAATCCACTCCCTAATCATGGTCAAATCCAAAATTCAAATCAAGGTCAACAGAATTCTGGTGAAACCCCTGAATCATCCAACCATCAATCTAACCATATAAACTACCAATGTGTACCCTTTCCAATATGAATCTCTTGTCATGGCCATATTCACCATTCCCCCCATCAAGTAGCCACCATCAAAGTCAAGGGAACCTTCCCAAAACCCTCAATGTGTTGCTACTACTCATTGAAGCCATGTAGTGGTTCAAGGGGATTACCCCCTCTTCTTACAATCTACCTCTAGAAGCTCAATAAAATATTTTTGAACAACTTGAAAGATGCCCGCACAAATTTCCATCATGGATCTTCTCAAAACATCTTCCGTACATAAATATATCCTTTACCGCGCTCTTCAAGAGACTCATGTCCCAAGTGATATTGATCCCACATAGTTTCAATCCCTCATTTCCCACCTTTACCCTTATCCAATAATCCCACTTAATTTTACCTAGCATTACTTCCCACTACATGGAACAACCATAATTTTCCTGTTTATATTGAGGTTCATATAGAAAATACTCACTTCAAGTGAGTACTAGTGGACAATGGGTCTAGTGTCAACCTTTGTAATATTATGTCTCAGCTCAATGCCTAGGGTATAATGAATGGGATTTAAGAAAAGAGATAATCACTATCAAATCATATGATAACACTAAAAGAAAATATGTGGGCACTTTATACCCTCCCATTAATTTGGGGCTTGTCACACTTCCCACCCTGGTACATGTTGTGGACATCCAATTCCCCTACAATTTACTTCTTGGTCACCCTTGGATACATGAAATGTGTGATGTCCCATCCACATTACATCAATACCTTAAGTTCCGTATAGCATGTCAGCGTGGAGGTCACCATCCATGGTGACCCCCAAAACCTTCAATTGTTTCCAATCGCTTGAAGCACAAGCTTATGAGGAACCATATTGTCCCATTACTAAAATGTCACTGTCAAAATAAAGGATAAAATATGCGGAATAATCCCTCACAAAATCCAACAATAGAAACTATATGCAGAAAATATTACTAGATCTCAAATATTCCATGCCACTTCTAAAATAACACAACACAAAGAGATAGTGATTTAACATGGTTCACCCAATTTGGGATATGTCCACCAAGAATCACTTGCTAATTATTTTATTACAAGCCACTACTCTCTCAATACAATACCCAGATCTGTTTGGAGCTATGCTCAACAAACTCTACAAAATTCACACCCAAATTCAAAAACATCTGCAATTTTACATATATATCAACCATATGCATAAAACCATTTAAGTAGAGAAACTACTTAAGAATTTTACAAAAATCACGTGGGTATCAAATAGCATGGGCCAAAACTATCCCATAAACCTATGAGTCAAAAATCCCACCCATATGATTTAAAAAGGGTTTCCAATGGTATATCAAACATTGTTTTAAGGCCAAAAAAAATTCTCGGGGGCTGCGCCCCTGAACCAACTGGTGATGAAAATTGTGGAAAGTGTACATCCATACCCTCTTACCTGTACAGTTTTCCACACTTTCTCACATGAGGAACAGGTTCCACAACCTTGAACAGTCACTTCACAGTTTCCATCACCATCATCCACGATATCTTCCACTTCATATGATTTATCTGACAGCATTCCATCCACTTCATATAACACTTCCTCGTCATCTAATCCTATCTTATCAGCTTCATTCATATACACTTCTTCTTACCCATGCCACTTCTCAAAATAAAATCCATATGGTGTATAGAATACCAAACTTTCATTATTGAGAAACTCTCACTTTCACCTAAACAACATGGTAGGCCTGACATGTGTCAAGCTAATAAGAAAACATATTCATTGGGATCTTCAACTTTTATCCACTTTGGGTATCTCAACGACGAATACCTAGAGCCATCTGATATTACATGACTCCTAGATGATTCCACATCATCTTGTTACCTTTGAGTAATGAATATCCAATACCTAAGCACATGATTACTTGCATGGGTTACTCTGGTCAAGGACTAGGTCACCACGAATAGGGTGCCCATAAACCCATTATTGTCTTCCCAAATCTTGATGGTCATGGATTAGGATATTAGCCACCTGATGAGGGTATTCATGGTGATCTAAGTGACACAGTCGAGATAACTGATGATCCATAGATGTCATCAAAACAAGCTTTTTTTATCTAGATATGAAGAGCTTTCTGCCACAAACCTCTTCCATGACACCACCATCCTCACATCCCCATCTAGTGAACCAAAAATTTGAACATATCTCTCTTGACACATTTCAAAATGACGAAGCAATTCTCAAATTCATGGGAACTCAAGACAATATACCAGCTAAAGACCATAAAAAGTGTTTCAAAGTATGTCTAAATATTGATGCCTATTTTAGCGAATAGGAGCCTATCCTACCTATTCAATTCCAATCCAAAATCCCCCATCCTTACTCATCTTTCCATCTAGATGAGGAGGATGCCCTTATTGAATTTTTTGAAAATCCCTAACATCTAGATCATGACCCAATGAAACCAGATCAACTCCTATCTGGCATCCTAAAATTCTACAAGACAGTTCAACATCACTAATTGGCTTAGAAGAAACCATTGGTATTAATATCCCACTGAAGAAGACCCTGCAAGATTCTGAATATGAGGCACTTGTAACTACAAAAGAATGGTCCATCTGGAATATAAAAATATTAATTTATTCTGGTGACTCACAACTCATAATCAAGCAGGTTAATGATGAATACTCAACCAAAGATGACAATCTTGTTCCATATAAGAGTAATGGTGGATAGCTTCAAGATTTACTTTCAGCATATTTAGTTTGAGCAAGTTCCACAAGAAAATAACAAATCAGTAGATGTAATGGATACCATTGGTTCTCTCTTAAACATGCCTTCATATACCCATAACTCACAATTTTTGGTTGAATGAACTCATGGTTCCAGCATATGACATCCCTGAATCTGAAATGGTATGTGAGATTGTTGTTCCCAACTCCCCATGGTACCATGACATCTATACTTATCTCCATGACCATATCCTTCCACCCAACCTTCCTCGCAACCATCAAAAATCCTTCATCCAATGCACATTCATATTCACCATCCTTGGTGTCACCCTCTACCATAGAGGATATGAAAACCTTGTTACGATGCCTTAACTCACAAGAGGCCAAATTATCAATTAGTCAATCAAGGAAGTTCATGATGACATCTGTAGTGCTCACACCAGTGGTGTGGTACTTGCTAAGAAAATTCTACGCATTGGCTAACTATTGGCCTACCATGGAAAAATATGCATGCTCATATGTCTGTAAATGCATCCCATGCCAAAAACATGCTAACCTCATCTATGTGCCTTCTCAAGATTTGCATCCCATCACTACTCCATGGCCATTTTCTACCTAGGGTCTCGATCTCATGGGAAAGCTTAATCCTACCTCATCTGATGGTCACAAATTCATCATTATTTCTATAGAATACTTTACCAAATGGGTTAAATCCATTCTGCTCACCTATGTCACCAGAAAAAAATATAGCAAAATTCATCCTTAATCATATCATTTTTCGCTATGGTATTCCATCTACCATTATCACGGAAAATGGTAAATCCTTCAAAAATCATGACATTTGTGAACTTTGTGATCACTTCCACATCAAGATTAAGTTCTCCACCCCATACTACCCACAAAGCAATGGTCAATCCAAAGCATCCAACAAAATGCTCAAACGACATCCTTGGCAAAATTTTCAATCAAGTAGGACATAATTGGCATACACAAATATATCCTACCTTTTGGGCCTGACCGTGCATCCATCCACACCCCCACTAGCTCCACTCCATATTCCCTTGTCTTCACGACCAAAGCTATCCTACCAGTTGAGATCAAAATTCCTTCCCTCCTTATTTCTCTCCAAAACCTTATTGAAGATGAATACTATCATGTGTATCACCTTCAAGAACTTGATATGTTGGACGAGAAACACCTCCAAGACTTGGACCATCTCAAAGATTACCAAAATTGCCCTTGCACTGACAATATGGAAAATCAAAACCCATGAATTCAAATTTGGCGACTTGGTCCTTACAAGAGAACCAATGCAACACTAATGCAGATTGTGAAAAGAAAGGCAAGTTTGAACCAAATTGGCTTGGACCTTTTGTCATCTGTAGCAAAGTTCATCTCTGGTGCTTATAAACCTGCTACCAAGGATGGGTATGAGTTAGATGAGCCCATGAACATCATTTATCTTAAACGCTTCTATGCTTAAGTGCCCACTATCAAACATCCAAAAACATCCAGTTATAAAAAAATCCATCCAATGGTGAAAACCACTTCAGTGGTGCCTTAGGCAAGTACCATGGTGAAAAATGGTTTCCAACGCTATGGTAAGCTTGATCCTATGTCCACTAGTGCCTCACATACACATTAGCACACTGGGGGTAAGCCCCTTTATCCATACCCATATTTTCCATCCCTATCCACACTCCTCTCCTACTATTCTAATCCAGACTTCTTTTGGTCTTGACTAGAAGTAACAATTCTATCATGACTGGGAACACTATCTTGATCCTTGCAAAGGTCGCATTTTCTATAGAAAAAATTTGGTACTACAACATTGAGAAGATTCAAGCCTCTACATCAAATGACCAGAAATGCAACCCTTGTAAGATCCTAAGGATTTCATTCCTTTTCATCCCCCCATCCACCTAACATCATCATATCCTCCTCTTTTCAACTGCTTTCCTTTTCTCTCTGCTATTATGCTTCATTTAGTGAGACTGTTACATTGTAAATATTTATACAGTTAGATTACTTTTTACATTTACTTTGTATAATGGCATTGTAAAAATTCCATAACATTTACCACATGTATATACCCACTTGATATGTAAATCATCACATCCATAATTAAACTACAATATCCACATTAACATTAAACACCACACTAAACACTACACAGCTATCCATAATAACATTACATAACCATTTCTACATCTCATAATCCTATTCACAAACTAAATAATAAACCACGACAAACATTTCATCATCAATATCATCCATCTAAACATCAAAATATAACAACTAACCACAAAACCATAGCAATAAATAATCATCAAACACCATAATCCATCTACACCTAACATCCTCATCATAAAAACCCATTCATTTTACATCCAAATTAGTTAAAATTGACATTGTTCATACATATCTACATCTCATCAACATCAACACATCAAAATCATTTCATCATTACATATAATCTAATCATCTAACATCATCACATCACAATGAAACTACATCAAACCTCCATATAAATTCATAAACAATAAATGTCTCTAAACATATAAAATAATATAAACATCTTCACCATGTATATACCTCAAACTCATGAACAAAAAAAATCATAAAATTTTCAAAAAATCAAAAATTGTAAAAATTTAAAAAATTGCAACTCAAAAAATCATAAACACTATAAAAATTGTCAAAATTCCCAACAATGCTCAAACCTCATCCACTTGGTCAAACTATTCACAAATCCACCCCATCACCATAATCTAGTAAATCTACCCCGACCTCATTCACTCACTTTTTATTTTTTCTACATGTGTGAATGTGAATGTTTACTTTATTTCTTGCATCTTTTATTTTTTGACCAATGATATGAGACCCCTTTTGTTTATTTTTCTTTTTCACGGTCCAATGATATGATGACCATATTTTTTTCCCAATGATATGAGGGAAAGGGCATTTGGTAATTCACTCATCATGGTCTTTATACCTTGGTGCATTTTGCTCTATACCATATCAATAACATTGCTAACAATGAAAATTTGTATAGTTCATGACAACACCCATCCCCTTTAATCATCATCCACTACTAACTATATAACATGATCCTCCTCTCATTTGATCATCTATGCATCCACATTTATCACTCTAAATATTTTTAGCCCCATCGAAACAATCAACCACTCTAGCCAACATCCAATTGATCTTTAAAATCCAAACCAATAGCGTAAGAGGCGCGTGGTGCAATAGCACCAAAATCCAATCAAATCAATCATTAGCCAACCAAGCCAAGATCACATCCCCAAATCAGGGTCCATTTTAAGAGACCTCTTAGAAATAAGAGGTCGAAAATACCTGGCGAATATCCTCGAAACCGGTTTCGAGGGAAGGCAAATTTTTTGGAGGTCCGACAGCAAAATTTTCACCTAATTTTTAAGTGGTGTGATAGAAGGCTACATATGCACGACAGGAGATTTACTTTCATGCGTCAACAAGTTGGTTGATGCATGTCAACAAATGTCACTGACACACATCAACAACCTTGTTGACGCGTGTCAATGAACCTCACTGACGCGTGTCAACAAGGGTGTTAACTGACAGCATCCTCATTGACGCAAGTCAACAAGTTGGTTGGCGCGCGTCATCAAGCTTCATTGACGTGCGTCAACAAGGTTGTTGACGCACGTCAACAAGTTTTGTTGATGCACATCAACCACCTTGTTGACGTGCGACAGTAAATCTCATGTCGTGCGTCTACAGCCTCCACCCTCTGGTCACACGACAACAAACTCTCTGTCACACGTCTACTTCCTTCGCACTCCTATCACACATTAACAAAATCTCCATGTCGCGTGTCAAAAAACTCTCCCTATCGCGCGTCAATAAAATCTTTATCGTGTGTCTGTAGCCTCTGCCCTCCTGTCACGCATCTGTAGCCTCTGCCCTCCTATCACACGTTTACTATACTTGATAATACATATGCCCCCAAGTGGTATGAGTGATCTAGTAGTGTTCTACCTAGTGAATAACCTAGGATTATATAGGGGATAGTTTCAAGGGTAGGTGAAGCCGACCCCTAAAAAAAATTAAACTGTAATTTTTAGGTGAACAAGTCACTGACCCGTGCCAGAAAATTCACCTTTTCAAATTTTTCAAAAATGGAATATTCATCATATTACAAATATTCACCACTAAAATTATCCCTACCCCAAATCCGTCTGTGTTTGGGAGGTGTACCCGACTTGTCAAACATCCAATCATTTAATTAACCATTCCTAACCCCATTCATATATCATTGACTAGGGCATCTAATAAAATTTATCCAACTTAATCTTCCTGGTTGGGGCATCCTATCAATCCAATCAACCCTATCAATCATATCAATCAAATCAATCCAATCAATTCTATCAATCCAATCAATTATATCAATCAATCAAGGCTTATCTTCTTGGCTTGGGCATCCAATCAATCAATCTAACCCCCTTCACCGAGGCATGGTCACCTTGGCTGGGGCATCCTATCACTCAACAATCCCTACTGATCTTAACACTTCTCATATGCTT
Organism: Taxus chinensis; assembly: GCA_019776745.2. Taxonomy (NCBI): domain Eukaryota; kingdom Viridiplantae; phylum Streptophyta; class Pinopsida; order Cupressales; family Taxaceae; genus Taxus; species Taxus chinensis. Next base: position 536,467,762 of record CM034153.1, on the reverse strand, counting down.
CTACTAACATGACCTACTCTTCATTTTGAGTGGTCACCCGGCTTGTTTCCTCCCCACCTGATCTCTTGAGGGGGCATCACCCTCGTTATTCTAGTAATCTCTCTTTCTTTGAATGGTCATTTCTCCACAATAACCCTTCAAAGAGGGGAAAAAGGTAGACATTTAAAATTTCAACATAATAAATAAAATCCCTATTAAACATTATTAATTCCTAACATATATTTCCCTCCCCTATTAGTAATTCATCATTCCACAATTCTCATCTTGGCTCTATAATAATTAATCACAAAATTAATTATTACTAACCCATTTCCTAACTTCCCACTAACCTCATTTAACATTTCTAGGAATTTAAAATTCTTATCAACCTACTGACCTACGCTACACCTACCCCACAACTAGCCTCTCCATGTAATCACATCATTAACTCCTAATTAAACCTAAACTAATTAATCCCACCTCCTTTATTTCTAGAGACTTCTAATTCTAGAAGCCTCTCTAACTTTCTACTCTTCTCCATTGAATTTTAAATTCAATGGTTATTTCTCCATAAATCTAGAATTTTCTAATTCTAGAATTAATCCCACCTCCTCTATTTCTAGAAACTTATAATTCTAGAAGTATCTCTAACTTTCTACTCTTCTCCATTGAATGTTAAATTCAATGGATATTTCTCCATAATTCTATAATTTTCTAATTCTATAATTATTTATACTCTTATATCTTCTCATTCAATACTAACCATTGATCTTCAATCTACTTTGAAAGATCTTATCCCTCCATTTCTTCTTCCAAAAACTATGAACTGGCATGCCACCCTCCATGGAATCAATCCTAGAATCCTTAGAATCCTCAAATCCTATGAATCCTTAGAATCCTTAAAAATCCTAGAATCCTTGGGAAATCATAAAGAATTGTTGCTAAAATTCCTACAAAGCTCTTCAACATCCATTTGAATATTTATCAAGCATCCATAAGTAAATATTTAATATACAAAGGGGAAGTGTTGTCCTCTTACTTCCACAAATCTAAAGCAAGTAATTCTATCCAATCATCGTGAGCATAACTACAATGTCAAGGGAGGTTAGTCATTGGTAAGTTATAGGTATTGCTTATATCTCCCTTTCATCTTTGTTCAGTGTGAGGTAGTGTCTAAGAGGATTAGATTCAGGAAATCAATTTGGTTTTGATTTCTAGCTTGCATATATATCTAATCACTTTTTGACATTACACCCATTATTTGGCATTCTTGTCAAAAAAAATGGACTTTTCTTGATGTTATGTGATCCTATCAACTGCTTTGGATCTCTTCTCCTCCAAATTTTTCAGGTACATGACTCTCTTCTCCATAGAGATTTGAAATGTGTTATCCTCAATAATCTTGGACAATTTTAAAGCTAGAAACTATAGGGAGATAAGAATATAAAAATCAACACCATGGGTTACTAGGAAAGGGTACATACCAATATCTCATTTAGAAGTGATACAGTTTTCCCAAAGTGCATCATACAGAGCCTTGTGCCATGTTTGTTAATTAACATCGGCCAGCTTCTTGATTATAACCACAAAGTATTTGTTGTTAGATTCTTCCTAAGCATTCCAATAGCTCATTACTTGGAAAGGGGACATACCAATAGCTCATTTAGAAGTGATATGACCTGTAAAAATTTTACGTAGCTCCAATAACATGGAAATTTTTATATAAAAAATACAAATTAAAGACATTTATAACAGTTATCCGTTAGAATTGACAGAGCAGCTAAGGAGAGGAAGTTTGTTGAAGGTAATGAGGAACTGATCTTCGTCATGGTAGGTTTGAAGGTTAGCTCTATCCCTCCACCATTTGACGATTTCACCAACATGATGGTTCGATACATCTCCTTGGAGGAGAGATACGTCACAGTGCCCATTAAGCATCTTGTGTTCCTCAATCACTTTTGCAGAAGTAGCACAATATGTTTCCCACACTATCTTCTTAATTCTCTTGAACACTCCATTTTGGAGTTCCAAAAAAATACTTGTGTGGTCCCTTTACATCAAGGTCTCATCTTCTTGCTGCATAAACTCTGTATTCTTAATTATCCCAACCTTCCTTCTTCCCCCATCTCTGCTCCATTTATCCCCTTCACCGTTGCCGCTACCCCCATCTCTTTTCCTTCTATCCCCATCACCGCTGCCGCTACCCCTTTACCTTCCATCTCGGCTCCCACCACCATCCCCTCCACCTCTGCTCCCACCCCCTTCGCCTCCACTTCGACCAGACCTATAACTAGGTCTTCTAAGAAACTGAAACTGGATACCCCTGTTTTGGGGAATGTTCCTCAGGACTTGGAGGATGCTCAAAATCTTCTCCATATTAGTAGTGTTGGCTTGCATGAGGCTTTGCACACCAAGAGTTCCACACAAAGGTTGGAAGCCTTAGAAAAAGACATGTTGTTGTTGAAAGATGAAGTTAAAAATTTGGCTAAGCAAAAATCTAATAGGAAGAAGGAGGAGGAGGTTAATCTTAACAATAAACAAGTTGAGTATATTTATAAAAAATTGAACTCCCTGGACAACTATCTAGGGAAAGCCAAGAATCGTCATGACCATAATATGGCTATTTTTAGTGCAATCAGAGACTTCCTTGAGCAGCATGTCCGTAGCGTCTCTGCTCTTAGTGAAATCCCAGCAACTCTATGGGGCACGGAAAAAGAAAGCAAACAGACCATTGAAAAGCTAGATTCTTCAGACCTTACTCACATGATGACATTGGCTTTTTTTACCTCTTGGAAAACTATCAAATCCAGAATTTCCAAAGCCGCCAAGAAGTAAATGTGGAGCTTCGTTGCTGATGTTGCCTTCCTGCGTGTTTTTTGTTGTTTTTTAGCTATTTTTTGGCTACTTTTCTGCAGTGTTTGAACTGGTTAGTTGTTTTGTGGTAACTTCTCTTTGGTTACCTTTGGTTCTTATGACTTATCTAGATATTGATCCTTTTTTTGGTGCTTTTTAATTCCTATTCTGGCTTTTAGGCCCTCTTTGTATACAAGGGTATAGTCCCTTTCAAAAAACTATCTACCAATAATAAAAAAGTAGTTATCCGTTAGAAAATTTTGAATTGACTGGAACCATTAAGTTGAATGTATGGGATTGGTATGAACATCAATCAAACCATAATCAACTTTTCAAATGTCATAGTTGTAAATTGACCCAAGATCAAATCCCACTCAGAAATGGCATGTTTGTGCCCAACAAGCTTAAATTCCATTGAGAGAGGCTACAAGAAGTCAAAAAAAATTAAGTTCCTTAACATGCACCCTAGTTTGGTGAATGAAAATAAATTCAATCTAAGAAAACATGGTATTTTATGTCTAGAATCCATGGTGATATTTTGAATAGGGTATGGGCCCAGCATAGAAATTGACGATATGTAGACTATTTTTTGTGATTGAAACAATATATGAGCTATAAAAGATTTAGTCAAATGTATACAGTTACAAGTTGAAAAAGTAGTATAAGACCACTTTTTTTGTAATTTTCTAGGTATATGGATGTTTTGATAATGAGAGAAAAATAAAATCGAAGGTAGGATGAATTTTTTTGAAGACTGAGAATGTTCATAGCCTAAGTAAGGATTCTTTACCTATAATTAGGTATTTTTTATGCCATTCATTCCCCTTCAAACTTCCTTTTCTATAAACTGAAGTAGTACCACCTTCTAAGGTGTGGGATGTACATCTCTACATGAATACCAAAATCCTACAAACTTTATTGTGCAAAAAAACCTAAAATAAAAAACAAAAGAAGATAAACTAAAAGTTGAATATTTCAACAGTAGATATACAAATAAACCCTAAATAACTTGAACTTGGTTTACGTTATGGACATGCCAGATCTATTTGTAGAGTTAAATAAAAGTATAAATATATAGAAAATACAAGCTTAAAAGGTCGGGTTATGTTCCATAAACGACATTTATTTTAGGCATTTTTTGAACATCACATGCTCCCACATTTTTGCATAGCCCAATTTCAAAGCTCCACTTTTGCACAAGTTGGTAATAGGCTAATAAAGGTGAATTGAATGGATTATAAAAATTTTGGTTGCATTTTGTGAAATAATATCAATTCTATGTGATGATGTGCATTTTGTATCTTAGCTATAATTATGAAATTCCTCGAAAAGAGGTTGTAGAGTACAAAGGAAAACAAATTGGACATTACAAAAATTGTTCCATACATTTTTTCAAGTAGTTCATGTGTCTTCTATGTGCTTCCATATTATGAATACATTTGTACAGTGGAACTTGCAATAACAATAAACCAAAATCATTGCAGTTCATAAGACCACAATATTTCAAGAATTTTGTCGAACTATTCACATGTTTCCATATTTTGCAAAGTCCACCCCTGTTCCAAAAAGATAGGGGAAACAAATTTCAATTATAAGAGCATGCACATTTTAAAAATCACAAGCATTCCCTCTAAAATAAATAGTAATGATTAATAGTGTATCTTTCCCTTTTTCATTGTTCTCCTGCCAATGTTTTCCCACTAAAAAATTGAAGTGATATGTGCAGATCTTTAACTGTTTATTATTTTTAGTATTTTTCTTTTTTGGATGGGTTGAATGAGGGATTTGTTGGATATTGAGCTGAGTTAGACTTTACAATTAAATATGTTTGTTATGATTTGTTTACAAGAATGTAATATTCAATTATTGATCATGATAAAGGTTATTATATGTAGACACCCCAAAACTACATACTTATTTCAATCTTGTCCTCGGTTACCCATTTGAAATTGATTAATTTAATTAATTAATTCATATACATTCTATCATACCTTTTGGAATTGATTAAATTAATTCCCGACACAATCTTGCTAACTTAATTAAACAATTATAAATGAATGGATAATTATTATTCTCACACTTTATAGATAATTAAATTAGTTATTAAATTGGAAAATAAATATGTTTTCCTAGTCAATTGCCACTTAGACTCCACTTGGACCACACTTGGACTGCACTTCCCTATCCTATTCAACTCCACTTGGACTCCACTTATAGAATCCTACAAAGGTGGGGGCAATAAACTTGCACGTAAAACCACCTTTCCGGATGCAAACTTCTACCAACTAAAAAGTTACTACCCCTCAAATAGGAATTTAATCCATGCAAACTATTTCAACTTCCTCCAATGTTATTTTAAGCATGTGTATTGATGATTTCATTTAACCAATTTCAACAACTGTTTGGCCTCTATAAAAAATAAGTTTATCCTTTGCAAATCCTCTTGGATTTCTCTCTCTCTCTCTCTCTTGTAGCCAACTTCTGCTATTTTTCCATCTAATAACTACATATTGGAAGTTTTCCTAATGTCTATTTTGTGCTTGTAATATTGTTATTTATTTGTTTATAGGTAAATTCAAGAGCACCAACAATCCAATTTTCAAAAGGTTCTACAAGTTCAAATACTTTCACAACATTATCTAAGGTTTGCAAGAGAAACTTGGAGGAGTTTTATGTTCTCATGTTTTCTTATCTTTCCATTTCTACCTAGTTTTTCATGTTAACAGTATATGTGTGTATTTATGTCCTATCAATGTGTAGGGAATACATGGGTAAGTGCACAAAGATGGGGGCCAAAAGGGGGTCAAAAGGGACATCTTTTTCTTGAAATCACTGAAACCTGAACTTCATCTAATCATTTGGCATGCCTATGCTCAAAATTTGAAAAAGTGATAAGAATAAGTATTGTAGAGCTCGGAATTTACTTTCGAAACTACTAATTTTTTTATAAAATGGCTGAGATTAAGAGGCTAAAATGTTGTGCGCTCGCAAAGTATGTATATTTTTGTGTAAAAAAGATAAGAACCTATTGTGTGTGCGCCCACCCATTTTTTGAGTTTTATGATTTTTTTTCAAATCCCTTTGGTATAAAGTTAGCTAAGACCATGTACAAGGTCCCACTAAATTTTCATAATTTTTGGATGAATAGATAATTTTTTATTAATTTTCAAAGTGCACATATCCCGAAAATGAAATATTTGTGTATGCACCCCCATAACTTTGAGAAAAAAAAAAGTCATTTTTTAGATTTTTTTTAGTGTGTGTAGAATGGAGTTTAGAAAAAACCACATTTTTTTTATTTGGATGAAAAAATATAAATTGTGCACCAAAACGTATGCATAGGTTTTTGCAAGAAAACAAGGCACAAATAAAAGAAATTATGGATGAAAGCCTTAAACTAATCATATTTTAGAAATAATTATATCATCATCAAGGTAAAAATGAGCTCGACATCGTAGTATAATTTATTTTTGAATATTATGTTTTAATGCACGAGATATTGGGTTGCACACATGAAATTTTTATGTTTTTTGTCAAACACAGTTTTAATCGTGTAATACACAGTCCAAACCTCTGGTTTGGAAATCCAAGCCTTTGGATTGGGTATTCCAAACCCCAATAAGATGAAACACGAGCACATTATTACGCGCTCGAGTTATAACACACTCGTGTTCCTGTTTCCAATGAGAAATATGTCCATTTGGGAGGGATAATGTGGAAAAACACAGAAAATCATAACACAATTGTGTTTCAGCTTGGTAAACCCGATTCGTAATGCGACCTAGATTTTCCCTTTTCACGTTATAACGAGACCAAGCCATAATGCGAGCGCGTTATGGCCAAAATGGCCAAAAAAATGGATTTGTATCCACTTTTTTGCCCCCCATCTTTGTGCATACGCCCACATAGGCACAGAGAAAATTGACATTGAGTTTGGTTTTATAATGTTTGAAGGAAATGGAAGTGGAGATGTTGGATTCGAAGGAAATGACAGTTAATAAAAATTTATATTATCCTACAACTAGTACCACCCCTTTTTCGCCACCTCTTCATTAGACCTTCATTCATAACAATGCCCTAACATTCTCTGAGCACACCTTTGCTCAGATTAAAAACCCATCATTTCCTTCATAAGCGCTACAAAATAATGATAAAATAGATTACAACAACAATGGTTTCAAGGTTTGGAAGGAGCTTGTTACCTCCTTGTCTTCTGTCAACTCGTCTCTTACTACATCAGATCTAGATCCATGCGATAATAATAATAAATCAATTTATGTATTTATTCATTCTTTACCAGTGCCAGCATGGCCTCCATGGTCATCGTCATCATCATCTACTAGGAAATCCTACACCAATGGAAAATTAGAGGACGTCCAAGGAAAATCATCAAAATGGTTGGAAAATGGGATCGTGTTTTTTTCTCCAACATGTAGCTCAAGGTTTTCTTAGCTTATATTTTTTCTTTGGAATGTTTGATTGGAGGGAAATTCATATTTTAAATTGATTTAAAATAATAAATTTGAGTTACACTATAATTATGGTGGAAACTAATGCTTGAACATGGATGATAATGATTGAACACTGAATATTTAATACTTGTACATGTGTGATAAGTCTTGTACATGTCATGATGTGATTGGATACTCTATATAATTATTATTTCAAAAATGAAAAACCACTAAATAGTACTATGACAATTATTAGGTAGTACTATAATAATTATTGGGTATTGTTTGATCAAGACTCATGTCAACTATTAGACCATGTTCAAGTATGGGCCCCTCTCCCTAATCATCGTTGTTTTTATTTCTAGTTTAATCATTTTCACTCTAGAATGACTCACTTTATAATATGAATTTGCTTATTTTGTTTCCACTTGTTAACCATCAAAATTTTCATTTTATTCTTCAATTTTTTATTAAAATATCCTCTTAAATCTTGCATTATCTTTTTTTGTTTATTAGTTTTAGAGAATTTTTGACTTCTATTTTTGAAGATAAATTCAAGCACACTTGACATAGATACAATTAAAAATATTTTAAATATGCTTATAAATATAGATAAGATTGATATAGATAATAATTGTCAAATAAGAAAAAAAAACAATATTTAAGAAATTATTTGGGATTAAAAGAAACATGTCTATAATTTTTCAAAAATATGTCATTCAATTTATTGATTGATAATTCATAAGGTTCTCCATTGTAGAGATCAATAGTCTACATTGGTATTATTGTATGTGCTCTTCTATTTAACAAATCCAATTGTTAATTTTTTTCCTATAAATTAATGTTTTTATTTCTTCTATCGCTCAATCGATGCAAACCTTTAGGTGTGATTGATAATTACAAAATGTATATTAAATAGTCTAAATCTAGAGAGAGGATATTATAGAGCCTAATTTTAAAGGGAGGATGTTGTATTTCATTTTATGGATGTTATTTTTTTATAATAATTGCTCTCTAATTCAAATTCTAGCAAAACATATAAAACAATTTAGATATGAGGTGGAGCAGTCGGGGTTTGTACTTTAAACATTCTATATCATGGTGTGTTTGAATGACAGATAATTCATTTTAGAAATTTGATTCATTTCCTTATAATGGATCTATTTTACTAATGATTTTTTTGGTAATTATTTGTTGAATACCTCATGTTAAGTGTGGAATTGGAATTTATACATGAGGTTTTTTTTAAAAAGAGGAAGACAAGGGGTTGTAAAGGGCATTTGGAAAGCTTAAATTATTTCTTCAATTTCATATATTTGTTTTTTATTTCAATAGGTTGAGTCCTAACCTCTAACCTTTAAAAAATACCCCTGAAATTTGTGTGGTTGGTAGATGGATCGAAATTTGTTGATGGCATTAGATATCTAAATCATTTGATGTGGCACTCTTACATCCCCCACCCATCATCATATACCATGATAGCATGAGTATTTAAATGGATAATAGACCCCATGTGGTATGATGATATAGTGATTGGACTTTCTTTGTGATGTTACTCAATACATGTCGATAGATAGCTTTTTTTACACCCAACACTTCTTTGTTTCCTGAGGTGACAATGTTGTTTGTGTGAATTAGTTGTCTCTCTCCTACTTATTTGTAAATAGCCATTTGAAACCATTCATGTAATAAAAATCAATGTTACAATATTGTATGTATTCCAAGCCCTTGTGATTTACAAATGTAAGTGTACAAACACACTTCCTAGAATTATCCATCAACATCTATGGTTTCATTCTTGCACTCCAATTTTTTATGGGTACGTCTTATTTTTATAGGTAAACAAGCAATGAGTCTATGACAAAAAAATGAAGTGTTTGTAGGTCATGGTTCATCATTCCCTACATTCACTAAGTGAATCTCGCCGTTCAGTATTCCCTTCATTTTATTGCGATAACATTTCCACTACTATTCTAGTTGGTGTTTAAAATTTTAATGCCCTTCATTTTTTAGATCTAGTGTTATTCTTTGTGGGTTTTTTAAAACAATTTCTTCTGTGTTGATTTATTTCTCTATAAGGTTTTCACAAAGAAATGAAAACTGTCAAAGTAATATTACATTTATTTTTATTAGTTTCAAGTTTTTATGCCTTATTTTTCAATAAAGCGATGTGTTATTTGTTGTTGTTTTGACATAGTTTTTTTTTAAAGTGTGTTTTTACATACTTCTCATAATGATCTTCATAAGTGTATTTCAAATATTTGAATAACTTGGAAAGTAGAGGATATATGCACCAACATTAATAAATTGCATTAAACAACTTCCATTTTTCGATATTAAGTTATCTAGTTCTTAATTGTTTGATCCTTGATATTGTATTATGAAATACTCTATAGGAGCAGGTGTATTACGTTCTTAACCTCATTGTACGTTTTTGACCCTGCTTGCTTTGATGCACATTATTTTTTGGGTTATTTACTCCTCCTTAGTCGACCTTTGTAACTTAAATCACCTTTGGAAGCATATATATAAGCAAGTGAAACTCACTTCATTTAGTACCTAGAACTCTTATGGACTTCTATTTCAAAAGCTAGCACAAAAGGCACCCAAAGCTCCCTACACTCTGAAAATACCTCTGCACATTCATTGGGGTATCACCATCTAAAAGTCTAAAGCTTCCCACTAGGTTTAGGGGACTACTTCCCACATTTGCAAGCACACGAAGTCACTCACTCAAGTATATCTGCAACAACAAAACTCGAGTCAAGCTTTTTCAAATGAAGGATGTCAAATCTGATTGTACTATAACTAGATATCACATGCTAGGTGGAGAACAACATGTGGTTTGAGGCCTGTTCATAGTAGTGCTAACGTCGACAGTGCATGGGGTTGTCCACAACCCAATCAGTGTTTATTCTACCAGAAATTATCATTTGTGACCAGGATTTGAAAGGTTGAGCAGATTATTCAGAGACCCTCGCAATGTGACGGATAGTGATCAACAAAGAGCGATGAAGATATTCAAATAAACAATAAACCTAAAAAGTTGCATTTCATAGTTCTGAGTAGGGTCAAGACCATACAAACATTCTTGCCCCTATTCTACAGTCCTTCCCAAGAGCATTTTCAAGTTATAGTCTTAGTTTTGATGCACCCTTAGGTCCGGATATCTCTGTTTCATCATTCAGATCACCCAAATATGCCCAAAATCATTTGTAATCAACTAAGTGCACTCAATCCCTTGTGTTGTGAATTTCTATTGTATCGTGTACATTTATTACAAGTATTAATGTGTTGTTTTGATATTAAATGATCAATGTTGGAAGTTAATTAATCGTATTAACCCCTTGTAACTCCTATTTTGTTCATTTTTTGTTATAGGCATAAAACCCAAAATCCCAAATCTAAAAAGGGTGAAAACAATAGTTAGAAGTTCCATATTAGACATGCATGCACAATGTGGAAGCATACACAACACGTGATTTGTTTGGCAAAATGCTTCAAAGAGATGTGGTCTCATGGACTTCCATGATTGCAGGATATTTAAGGGAAATGAACCACACCCTTCTATGTTGTATTGAGGTGGAGGTTGCAGTAAGATTTCTTGGTGCTGATGCATTTGGTAGTGCTTCCTCAACAGTCAATGACAGTGTAAGTGATCTTGGTCCCAAGATTGAGAAGGTGAATTAAATATGCATTTTAAGTTTGAAATATTAGTTCCTTATGATAAATTCCTCTGTTGATTTGATGTGTTGAACAATGCTTTTCAGTATTTTGTATTTTAATCTCTTTCATACAATGATGGTAACAAATTTATGGGAATGTTTCCCAATGACTAAGATAACGTCTACTTGATGGATATATGTATAACATTTGTAATTTAGACGTCTTCAAGCTTGACTATTTGTGCTTTCGCCTTGCATGCTAGTCGTTTGTTCTAGTGTATGTAGGCTCTATGGTTGCCAATTCATCTACAATACCCATTTAAGATGACCTTTTTTCACTAATCTTGATTGACAATTTAAGATTTTCTAACAATTGAGATTATTGTTTTAGAGCTTCTATTTTGTAAAACTCTCATTACTAGAATGTATTGAAATTTGAGGTGGAGAAGTTGCAATCAGATTTGGTGGTGCTTCTTCGACATTTGATGATGGCGTAGATGATCTTGGTCCCAAGATTGAGGAGGGGAACTAATTATGCATTTAACTTTTAAATTTTTTACTACAATATGAACATCTGCGAAAACATTATATATTTCATTGCAAATTACGATGCAAACAAACTTATCATTGTCAGTCTTTGAAGCGTAGTTGACAACTCATGTACACTTGCTAGTTTAAATGCTAGCTATAAAATCATTTATTTATCGTACAAATGTGTGAAGGTTTTTACTAGAGATAAATAATCTTAACATAACGCATTAACTATTTATGAACGAATAATGAATCTGAATTGGAAATGTATGTCCGTGTAACCCTAAATATGATGCCCCTTCGTCGTTATATGCATAGAATATTTATGCCACTCCAGAAAGAAGACCATCATGTTAGACGCTGCCGATAAAGGTTTGTACGGAATACTCTCCAGTTTTGAACCCCCGACCTCGTAAGTACTAAAAACAAACTCAATTTTTACGGGGAAGCGAGAAGTCTGAGGTCGGAATCCTGGTATGGCCGAAGAATCAATGAAAAACAAAACTGAAGATCTACCCTCGACGCCTACTACTCCGCTAGATCGGACTGTAAGAGAAAGGAAACTTACTAAGGCCTTTGACCCTTCAATTGTAAGGGACAGCCCCAGAGAGTTCATCATTGAACAAGGCAAGGGCTCACAACTGAAGGAAATTCCAAACGTAGCAAATAAGCTCTCCAAGCTCATAAGAGGCGATGAAATGTTGGAAATTCTTCACATTCTTTTTTATGGGAGGCGTGGGAAGGCTTATCATTTTAAGAGGGATATTTTGCAGTTTTCTGGTTTTGTGTGGGGCGAAGATGAGGAAAATAAGGTCAAGGGGAAATTAAAATTGAAGGATAAGCTTGACAAGATGAAAAAAGATGATTTGTGGAGAATTTGTGATGTTATGGATGTTCGTGTGTCAAAATACGGTAAGAAGGAAGAGATGGTGTCGAAGCTTATTCAGTTTTTGCAGGCTCCTTGTGAAGGGGAGAAAAAACGGAACAAAATGGAAAAAGATGGAGGAGGAACTCCTAGTAAGAGAAGAAAGAAAAATGATGGCCATGGTGAAGAGATTGAAGGTGCCGAAGGAGGAGATAAAGAAGGCGAGAATGAGGTCGAGGCTGCTAAAAAACATCTCAAAATAATCAAACAGAAAAAGAATGGAGCAAAAACTCCTGGTAAAAGAATTAAGAAAAATGTTAGCAGGGAAGAGGAAGAGGAAGAGGAAGAAGGGATTGTCAAAGATGTTAAAAAGCAATGGAAGATGGTCAAATGGGAAAATGTTGAAGTGAAAACTCCTAGCAAAACAAAGAAGAAAAATGTTAGCTCTTATGAGGGAAAGGAGGAAGAGGAAGAGGAACTGGAAGAGGGAGAAGGTATGGAATACAAAGCTAAAAAGTGGAAGAGAATAATCAAACAACAAAAGGTTGAAACAAAAACTCCTAGGACAAGAAGGAAGAAAAAAGTTAGCTTTTACAAAGAGATGGAAGGAAGTAAAGAAGAGGAAGAAGGGATAGAAGATGAAATTGAAAAGAAAGAAGGCGAGGAAGAGGAAGAAGGGATTGAAGACCAAGTCCGAGAAAATGAAAGCAAGGATGAGGAAAAAGAAAAAGAAACAATTGCTCCTATTTCCCTCTCAAAAATGGAAGGTGATGGGACAAAAACAAGGAAAGAGGAAATGAAACATTCGAAAAGTTCAATTATAAAAGAAGGGTTTCAAGGAAGGGAGAGTGAAAGGGTGAAGGAAGAGGAAAATGACCATTCAAAAATCTCAACTATAAAACAAGGATTTTACAAAAAGGGAAGTTTTTCCCACTCTAGAATGGAAGATGAAGAGGTAAAAGAAGAGGAAGAGGAAGAGGAGGAGAACGATTCAAAAAGTTCAATTACAAAAGAAGGGTTTCAGAGGAGGGAAAGTGAGGAGAATTACTTAGAATCGAACAACATGGATGACGTCCCTTGGTGTCCTCCTACGAAAGAAATTATCCTAAAGCTAACCAGTGATATTTTGAAAGAGGAAGAGGCAAAAACTAAAGATGAAAGAACTGAATCAAAGAAAACAGAAACAGAATACCCTTCAGACCTTGAAATAAAGTTAACAATTTGTAAGGTACTTGAGGATGCTGATTTTGAGAATGGAAGGCTTAGAGATGTTCTAATTGAAGTGTGCAAACATTTTAATATGGAGTATAATAGAAATAGGGATAAATATTTGGGGCCATTTCTTTTCAAAATATTGCATAATGTTGTAGCTAAACAAGAGGGAGAAGAGATTGTAGAAGAAGATGATATATCACTGGAAAGTGTTGAAGATGATGGGGAGAGAGTGCCAAAGGAATATGATGAAGAGAAAAACCAGGAAAATGATGAAGAAAAAAACCAGGTAAATTCCAAGAAAGAAGATGATGAAGAGACACAACAGGAAAATTCCAAGGAAGAAGATGAATCAGAAAATTAAATGAAGATCCAACTCTTATTTTACCTCTTTATACCTTGGATTGCCATTTTAACTTGGTTTATTTTATTTGAAACACAACAAAGTTGGTCTTTATTTATACATGCTAGCAGGTAGATCATAAACATTATTGTTCCTGCTAACTTGATGGATGATCATAGATCCAATTTTCACTAATTTTGTTTTACATTCAGGCTTTAAAAAAATTCTCATTTCACTAATTTTGGCTGTACTAACATTGATAGAATTTTTTTTATATCATTTTAATTGATAAAAAACTAATACTAATATATGTAAGAAGTTGTCACGAAATTTTTAAATCTTTTATAGTTTCCAATTTTTAATAGTTGTTGGAAGAACTATGTACAATTATCATTATTTGGTCTTTAGTGTTTATGTGACTCGGAGCATTTTTATTTAAAAAAAATCTTTGGTAATGTTATATTTTGTGAAAGTGGTTTTTTTTAATACGGCCCTTTGAGTTTGTTCTTATTTGGTCTGCATGTGTTTCAGGTGTTATTAAACATTTATAATTTGATATTAATTTAATTATTAAAAATTAATTATTATTGTTTACGATGTTGTAGTGCAATCCTAAAGTGGATATATTTGTATTGGAGCAACTTAAAGTTCAATTCCTACTAGTGATTTAAAACTAGCAATTGCACATTAGTTGCAAACTATGCCGAAAGAGATGTCAATTTTAAATTAGTTTGTAATTTCGTTTTGATGTGATAATTTTGTAATATCCACTTTCCTTTATGCTTCAATAGATGTCCATAACATGTTCTAAAGCTCTCATTATGGTACAGGATGGGAGTATGCCGACGAGGATTGTGGACTTAAGGTTTGCATCTGCCAACTACATTTGTTTGAAAGTTGTCAAGGCCTTTTCAACAAACTCGTTTTGTGTATATCTTGAGGTATTTTGTTGAAGTTCACGTGAAAGAAATTAAATGTTAGGGCAATCTTTTCTAGAAGCACATCAAACACATCTACCCACAATTATATTCATTATCGCTTATCTAGCACGGAATTTACCATCATTAACATTGGTTAAATCTCGACCTTTTCTCTCTTAAGAAATTTTTAATTATAAACTTTGGTAACAAATAATTATTAACCAATTACAAAGAAAAAGACGATTATTTTAAAAATAAGTATCCGTATTCTTAATATCTTTTTACATATTATTTATCCGTTATCTAGTACGGATTGGAATCAGTTAGTGGTATAAACTGTAAACATATCAAAATTTTGACATTTTAATTCAACTCCTCAAAACAAATTTCATAGTCAACACCAAACAAATTTTATGGTGTTATTAGGACGCTCATTTTCCTTTCTTCGATAAAATTGGCTCAGGTTCTAAAAGAAATGCATTGGGTAAAAAAAAAATTCAATGTAATTTCTCTTTCTAACAGTCTTTAATCTATAAGTTGAACTCCCAAAGGTTTAATTTTCACCCCTATGTTTTGAGTGAATTAGGATGGAGATGTTCTCTGCTTCCAATCAATATTACCCCTCCCACAGTTCGCTTAAGGCCATATCTTTAGCTTCATCCAACTTTCCAAGATACGTTCAGATGTAATCGTCTTTGACATAGTACAATAATGGAATAATGGAGCTACCACTAATTTAGTAATAAATAACATTTGTTTCTCCAACTGTAGTGCTAGGTGTACCAGCTAAGTTTTCGGCCAAAAAACGACCACTAAAATAGAAATATTGTCAGGGATCAATGCAGTCCATGATGCCAACGCATGTTGACTGCAATCTTTTGTTAATTGCACATTTGTCATAATCCTCCTACACTGTGTCAAAATGAGACCTTTAGAATAGGATAGACACTAGAGCAGTTATGACATTATCAAATGGATAAGGAAGAGTCATAAAATTAAAAGAAGCTCTCATGAATGCAAGATATGTTAAACAATATATTAAACATTATGTATTGTATTCTCCATATTTATGATGGTTGATTCAAGAGAGACCTATTTATATGCATACATGATATAATATTACATTATACCTTTTAAAATTTTGAATAATTAATTCTTTTCCAATTTTAAAAAAGGGTTTGAAAGATGGCCCAAAACTTTTTTAAAAACGGATGTTAATTGTTTTTCCAAAGTTTTGAAGAATAATATATTAACCCAAAACAAACGAAAAAATGATAATAACATCAATTTCTTAAAACAAAATTTCTAATTTGTTTTAAAAATGGGGTGTGACCACTCAACGCGGAGCAAACTTTTTTAGTGTTTTATTTGTCACTAATGTCTACTTTTGTCTTAGTGGGCCCATAGTTTTTTTAATCAAACTAGTTTTCTTATTTTACACTCTAACTCTTTGTGTCGGTGGGCCACATGTCCTTCTCACCAACTATGTGGGTGTCTGTACTATTTACTCCGTGAGAAATATGACATGGACGTCGTGAGAGCCTGATAGGAAGAAATTAGTAGGAAATATATGCATTATGAGAATGAATGAATTAAATATGTTAATGATGTCCACAAGACTGAAGATTCTATGGGACCAAAAGCTGAGACTTTAAGATGATTTCAGACTCTTTTCAATATCAGATCTTCTAATGTAAATCCTGAGTATAAAACCCGTGATCTTTTCAAGTCTTGTATCTTCGAGTAACTCATTTAATTTGTCCACCTTCAAATCCTTTTCATATTGGAAATGAATATCATCATAAGTTGAACACTTCATGATGAAGTGCCATTCTGTCTCTACAACTCCTTCACTACAGAAAAGAAATGTTCTCCTTTCCCAATCCTTGTCGGGTATAGTCCATCTAAACCAGTTTCACATCGAAGGTTTCTTACCCAGCTTGCTTCCACCTAGGGTTGGAATGTCTTCAAACGTGCACACTTGTTGATCACATTTGGTGAAAGAGTGACAATGTTACAGTAAATCCGTTAGAAATAGATGCCAGAAATTGACTGTTGGAAAAGGTACATCGAAACACAGACGTTTTCTAGCAAAGGCAACTCTATAGAGGACGCCTCCTGGTGAAATATGCAAATAATTTGGGGACTAAGACCCCTACAATAGTATAAATATTACTAGCAATTGTACGGTAAATGTACGATGTCAACGCCAAAAGGGATATAGTGAAGGAGTGAAACTAGATGAAGAGAAACAATGGAAGAAGAAGAGGGGTGTAGGAAAAGGCGTTTGAGGGTGGAGAAGTGCATGGGAAAGGAAAAAGGAATCGAAGAGACAACACGAAAATATACCCTCTATGAAGTACACGACATTTTTCTCATTCGTAAAAAAGAGGAAATTGTTAGTGTAGGATATCCATCTTTCTTGTATTTGTTTATTTACTTTGAGCTTTCCTACACTCATGGGATATGTTTTCTTAGGTGTACTAGTTGTGTTGAGTTAGCTTACCAGTTGTGTTGAGTTAGCTTACTAGTTGTGTGGAGTCAACTCTACTGCCAATATCAATTAATGAGATTTATTCATCACTAATCTACGTGGTAGTTGCACTTTCCTCTTCTTATATATGTACATCACTTTCATCATTCTATGAGATGGAGCATTGAGTTGATTTGGAGTCATTCTTACCTTTTTGTATTTTATATCATTATTCTTCGTAACTTGCAAATTTGTATGTGTGTGTTTAGTCTTGCCTTTGTGAAATTCACATCTCAAATTTCTCACCAGTGCACCCTTAGATTCAACGGATCCCTAGCGTTCCCAATATGGTATCAGAGTCACGCTACTATTGAGCTTGTCTGGTTGTTATTCTGCCTGTTTTACTTGAGATTTTTATTTGCAATAATTTTAGTGTTGGGTGTTTCTATTTGTTGGTTGCTATTGGTTAATGTTGGTACAACTTATTGAATGCCTCCATAGTGCATTACAGGCTTATATAGGCATTCATAGACTCTTGGAACTTGATTGATAGTGTGTGAGCTTTGTTTGGTATTCATACTTGTGTTGGAGGCTCTATCTCCATGGGTTTGACGTTACAAGCTTGATCTAAGCCTTGATTTAAACAAACATAGACTTGGATAAGCGTGGTCAGATCCATGGGTTATGAAAACGCGGTCCTATAGCCACATCCAAGATGGGCATAGCTCACCATAGGCTATTCTCCTTTGCCACAATGTACAGGCTTGCTCACATCCTTGCACAGGCCTGGAACAACCTTAAAGACGTCTGGATCTTATTGTAATGGACATTTTTGGGGCCTACATGCCCTGTATTGCTAGAATCTAATTGCATTGGACATTTTTGGGCCTCCACAACCTATATCAGCTATGTAAAAGCATTCATTGCCATGTTTTCTTCGGATAGTCCGCGCCACACATCAAGACCAACCTCCTCAGGTCTACAACCTCTTATCATGACCCTGTAATCTCCATTTCCTTGGTCTTCATGCTTCAAGATGGTTCTACACCTCTAAAACATGTTGTTGATTAATGGGGGTACTAATCAGTTCAAAATCATCTTTGGCACCACATTTTTCATGTTTTTGTGCTCCAACACAGTCTTCATCCATTTTTGGCACTCCTCTATCAACCTTAGAATCTCTCTCCCATGTTCTGAACCTGCAATACTTCATTTGGAACTTGATAGACCTAATTTTGGAGTTGGGCGACACCAAAGTAGCAAAAGGATAAGAATTCCTAGGGTTTGATAACCCTAAAATCAAAGCACTCACCCATGTGTGGACCCCTCAATATGAACAAGGTGCTCTAATTTCCAAAATTATTACTTTATTGTTCCATTATCCACTTTAGGGATAAAATTTTATTTTGGGAAAAATTTCCTTAAGGAGGAATTTTTAGAGTTTAGTTGCTTGTATCTTCGCTTGACGAAGACGGGGGGTGAGGCATTGGTTGGTGGGAGGCCAATTCCCCCTCACAAATTGAACCATTGTAATCTAAATTTTGTCTCGGTTCCAACGAGTGTACTCACGACCCCATTTCCTCTCATTTCTGACATTTTTTTAATTAGTTTGCAAAATTTTAATTAATTCATTAGTTGCAGGAAATGGTTTTTGCTATAACTTTTTACCAGTAGCTCGGATTTGAATGTATTTTGGTCAAAAGTGCATGTTTTATTGCACTCTTCATGATGGTTACATTTATTTTTGTAAACACGATACTTTATAAAGTGCCACATTCCGAGGGGTTCTTGCAAAACTCTATGGGGACTTGTACTTTTCACACTAAGTTATAAAGTGTCAAATTTGAGGGGGGTTACTTGATATAGTTTCAGGAGGTGTATAAAGAGTGTATACTCTTATGTTCGGAACTTCCATCTTTTCTCACATTTCTGCAGCAAAATTCCACTACTTTACTTTCTGCAAAATGAATCTAAGCTTGGTTAATGCACTTACACCTTTTAACTACCAGGAATGGAAATTAAAAAAATTTCATTATGCTTAGAAGTAAAAAGTTGTACCACATCTCTATGGGGTTAGAAATTGAGCCTGGTGCAAATGCAAACAAATTCAAGTGGTTCAACAAGTGTGATGAATTTTTTAGTATCTTATGTCTTTCAATGTCACCTAAACTCCTCTTCCATGTAAAGTCAGCCTTATCACCAAATCAAGTGCGGACTATCTTAGCCTCACTATTTAAAACAGTTAATACAATTAGGGGGCATGAGCTAGAAATTGAACTTATAAGCCTAGGTCCTAACAACTTTGACACTTTGGAATATTTCTTTACCAAAATAAAGTCCTTAAGATTACATTGAAATGAATGTGGAACAAAAAAGAAGGATGGACATTTTGTTCTCTCTGTTCTTTCCAAACTAGTTCTTAACTATTATGTCTTTGTCTCTACCTTTTATGCCACTAAGAGATCCATTGGAGCTAACTGGGAAATTCCCTCCTTAGATCAATTTATTGTCGATTTGACTAAGGAGCAAGACAAGTTAATCCAAATGGAAACCTTGAAGTCCTTCAAACCTCAAGCTCTCATTGCCAAGAATGGAAAACAAAAATCCTCTAACAACAAAGAGTACAAACAGAATAACAAGGATCAAGAAAGTAAGAAGGATCTGTTGGAAACACAATGGACTGAGAGGCGGGTAGGTGAATCAGTCCTAGAATAATTTTTATTTCATTTACCAAACCATGCATTCCTTATTTAAGTTGTCCATTCATCATTCATAACCGTGTGAGCTTATTAAGATATGCAACATTAAATCACAAGTGCATGAAACAAGATACACAACACATGAACACCATACATAAGTGGGAAAGCCTCATGGGGAAGAAGCCCACTAAAAACCATTTCTTATATTACACAAAATAAGGACTTAAATGAATATTACAAATCACAAGAAATTTCTTTAGTGAGGCACCAACACCACAAAGAGCACCAACCCCTAATTTAGTAGACCACTAACCCTACAAGGATCACCAATCCCCCAAGATGATCAAACACCCACTCAACCACCTTATGATGTGTAGATATCTAAGGAAAAATACACATCACATGTACCTAAATTTTTTCTCAAAGCACTATGACTCATCCCTCTAACATATCCAATCATCATAATGTCAATGCCATAGCTAAAACTCTCCATTCACTAAGACTTTCCTATGCTTGCATGTTAGATCCTCAATGTAGAGGCTAGGGTCAACTGAAATAATGTAATAACTGAATAATGAACCTATGAAAATGACCCAAACATACCTCATATGCCATGGTAAACCTGAATGCATGCTTTTATGAGGTCATATAGCTCCAAACCACTATATCAAACCTCCATGCTACTATACCTACTCCCAATGAGCACCTGGAACAAAGTGAAACATGTTATAATTGGACCATACCATTGTTGTGAGTGCTCAAGAACCCTCAAAACATGTTAGAAATCATGTCAACATGCTTCCAAATCATCCAATAAGCTCACACTACCAAACAACACCTCCTAAGAACCTGTATGGGCTTACAAGAGCAAACACACCTCACTGAATCCCACTGTAGCAACTGATAAACATATGAACTAGTATGTTAGCACCATAAGAAACATCATGACATCATCATACAACATTAACTTTTTCATTAATGTGGTTTTGCATCAATTACAACACCTATTAGTACACCATGCCAACAATCTCCCCCTTTATCATTGATGGAAAACACCCTGAACTTCCCCCCATGTTTACATTAATGAAAAATTCCTATCTATAACTCACCATTTTCATCTTATTTAGCTATATAACTCCATGATTTGGTTGGAAATATCAACCAAAGGTCTCAATTAGCTCCATTTTCTTGATTTTTCCCAAAAATATGATTCTTTCCTTCATTTTAGGCATGCAAGCAACAATCCTCCCCTGGAAGAAGCACTTTAAACATCTGAACATCACCAAAAATCATGAATGAATCATAAATCACCTTGGTATGGGAAAATACATCATTTCCAACCTCCTAGGCATGCAAAACAAGCATAGATTGACATTGTACCCTATTTTGAGCTTCTTTACAACTCCAATTTTAGTCTATAGTCTGAGTCATGCATACTGAAATCATGTCAACAATGCCAAAAATAACCATGTGACATCATTACTTCACCTTTCTTGTCAATGATCCATAATTTATAGGCCTAAATCATGCAATTTAAGGCATATGCATACTCTTCACACTAAGAATAATGTTATGAGACCAAAATAGACTTCTAAGAGTAATTTTGACAAATTTCAACATGCCACTATAGGTAACTCAAGCATTGACTCAACCAAAAACCACTCTATGTGGAAACAATGCCTCAAATAATAGCTCAAGAGCACAAGTTAGAACAACTATCCTTACTACCATGCCTTGAAAACACCTTTCAAATTTTAGCAATCACTCAATAACTTTTTCAGTCTTCTACAGTCATATTTGGATGATATAATCCATTACATATCATCTTAAGCATGGATAAGGAACAAACCTCACTCTCTCACCTTGAATGGCCTAAATATCACCATTGCAATCTCATGAAAGGACAACAAATTACTCCCCCTATCTTGGAGAGCTCGCACACACATTGAGAAACATTTCTTTTTACAAAGACAACACTTCAACACTGTTAGAGGGCTTTCAGCAACATATAAATACCAAAATTCTATATAGAAAGCAATAAAATGTTTTGATGGCTCCTAAAAACCTACACCTACTTGTATAGTGAATTATACCAATCCCCCCTATCATTAAAGGCGAAAATACAACTCCTTACTAATCAGACCTCTATTTCATAACATTGTATCATTGTTTCATCATTCACTTGGTGGTCAAGAATCAACAAATTGACGTAAACTTCATCATTTTCTCCATGAACACACTTCTCTATAAATATTCACCTTGAAAATATCAACAAAGGATTGAAAGACATCATTTGACTTCAACATCACTATCACCATTCAAAAACTAAGCTCTTACAGGCCTGTAGGTTGTTATTATGGAGCAAGAACACATTTTAACCATTTGCAGGTAGATAAAACCTTCTCCTTCCACTATCACATTCTAGACCACTGATAGATGAAGGATCATAATTTTTTACATGAGAACAAGCTTTGAAAAACATATCATACCTTTGAAAACATACTACTCTGCCTCTTCTACACATGTAGACCTTTGCAATTTTTTCTTACTCACCTTGAAGATCATTGAATCACTTGTAGGGATTGAAATATATATATATATATATATCATTGAATCTTTTTCACTTTGAAGAAGATTACACAGAGTAATGACACATTACTAGATTGGTCTTGATACCATCTCAAAACTCATTCTCATGGCTTAGCAACTTTTTCCTTACTGTACCCATTTAGGTGAAGTCATTCAACATAATTTTGAAGCAAATCAAGCACTCCACTATTCATGAAATGTATCTCAGGCCTTTAATGATCATTTAATTCCCTCATTCACTATTATATAAATATAAAACATACATGTAACTGAGATTTTGGAGACCGCCTCTACAACTAATGGTTAGTTTTACTCACTAAGTCATCAGATTTGATCATAACAAGTTTTTGACAGGGACCTTACTTTAAGTATACTTTCATTCCTTTGGAAAGTGTCATAGTCATCCTTGTAATGATTTGAATTCAATCATGTTTGTAGCGATTCAACTTCTTATGCATACTTGGAAAGGAAAAATAGGGTTTTTATGTTAAAACCCCTGTCATTGTGATCTTCAGTCTTCACCTTGATTTAGTCTTGAAGTTCTGACCTCTACTCCTATGATGGGCCACATACTTCATGAGTACAAACCACTATAATAAACCTATACGCCAATCTTCCTTGCCATGAAACATTTGATCAAGAAAAATATTACCATAAAGTGAGTTTACCATACATTTTTTGTCATAAGACACCATCCTCTGCTTCTGGGGGATACCCACAATGCACCTATAGGTGCACATTTTTCACTTCTAAAAGCTCTGAGTAAGTCATATGTCCTTAGTTGTGACTTCTCTTTTCACATTATCACAAAATTTTCCGTGTGTTCATAGACTCCAATGTAGGTACCTTGCTTCATAAGGTCTTAAGCAACTATGTCTCATTCTCCTAACTATAGCATAAATTAGTTTTCATAGACCTCTGACTTCTTACACGATGAAGACATATATTTTGATGGAGAGTTTCCAGGAACACACACACACACACATACTTCATACATATTTGTACTTCGATAATTCCAATGCTTCTTTGACTTAGAGAACTCTGCATTACATCCTACACAGATCCTTATGACTTTAGAAAGGGTAACTTTGAATTGAAAACATGCTATTAGTAGCATGAAGACACTTTTGAAATCAATTTCTCAGACTTTCATATAGATCTTGACAATATTTAAGACCTTTCAAGTTGATTTGATCTGTGTTTTAATGCTTTAGACATATTTCAAACCACAAACATTGTCAATTTTGTTCTTGTAGCATCCTTCACAGACTTAAAAGAAACATTTCCTTATGTATACCTTGAATACACTTGATTTACCTTAACACATAGAAGCTACAAACTTCATGATGCATTACGAGACTAAGAAAACATTGACACAGTCCATGAAGAAACTTACTTACTCTTAGACCTTAAACTCAAAGATCGACTTGATGTGACATAGTGAACATACCAACAATTTTCCAATAATACCTTTAAATGAGATATCAAGCTATCCATGATGATTAAAAAATTTGTCTTCCTTCTTCAGATATGGATTTACACTTCTTGAAACTCTTGACACAAGACTTAACAATCAAGAAGCAAACTCAAGAAAATGCAATAATTGACCAACACGAACTATTTATAGAGACTGATTGTTTTATGACTCATGACTTTCTAAATTATCTTTTGAGATAAGAACATATATGACATAGATTCATATATATACATATCTTATGCATCTCTAACTCATGACAAATTCAAAAATACATTACATATCTTAAACTAAACGTCATGAAGTATCATAGACCATATATCCCTTTTCAACATTTGCTGAGTATAGAATTCAAAGACATGAGGACCAATCAACATAATATCAAGACTCTTGCATACTCCATATAACATAACAGATAACTTCAAGAACTTATACATCCAACTTAGACCATGATAGAGCAAACACAGATCATAAGGACATCATACATGTACAACTAGTAAATCAATATTGTGAATAAGACACCTTAGACAAGAGCATCCATCATGTACCAACAATATCATGAACAAGAGCACAAAAATACATACATTGACCTTATGGAGGATACACGAGTTGACATAGACAACGGGGTTAGTCACACTAGTTGAACATATATATTATTCAGATCTAAGCATAAAATCAATAAATAGCATAAATAAACTAGAAGAACAATACACAAGATATAACATGGTTCACCCAGTGTGGGCTACATCCACCAAGAAATAACCAATATATTATTCAAAGCTTCACAGAGGATATACAATTGAATATCTACAATCTTCCACACCTCCTAGATGTATAAGTACTTTCTTCCTCACAAGATTCTCTTTTTCTCTCACCAATAATTCCTTCTTACAATTATCCCTTCTTATCTTCTAACCCTAGTTTTATAGCTTATATAACCATATACAAACTTAGGGAAACTTAGCTATGTAATTACAACCATTAGATCAACTTTATATCAAAGGTTAGATCTAATTCCTATGAGTTAAATAAAATAATCACGCACAGGTAACTGATGTCAGTTACCCTAACCGATGTCAATTCCTCCTTTCCTTGACCGATATTGGTCCCTAGGTGACCACATGCCGGTATAGCCGACCAAAACTGGTTACTGTGTATTCCAGCAAGTTAATAAAAGCATGCTAATGTGAAGAAATTAAGCTCCACAACTCAACAATCTCCCACTTGGAGATAAATTGTTGCACTGCATACCATACAAATCCATTCTTAGATCCTTTCCTTGGATTGTTTCTTCCCTCTTCAAGTATCAAACTCGAAGACCAACAGAAGTGGAGTGTAGCTCCAACTTCTCCTTTTCCAATGACTTCGTTAGCATATCCACAAGGTTCTCATTTGTATGAATTTTCTCTAATTTCAGTTACCCATCCTCCAACACCTTCCGTATGAAGTGATATCTCAACTGAATGTGTTTCGTTCTTGAATGAAATGACTGAGTTATTTTCCAGATGAATCACACTTTGACTATCATTGTACAATCTACAATCCTCTTTCTCTTTTCCCAACTCTTCCATGAACCTGCTCATCCATATCATCTCTTTGCTAGCTTCTGTATCTGCAATATACTTCCACCTCTGTAGTAGACAATGCCACAACCTTCTGCAATCTCGAAATCTAGCTAACTACCATCCCACCTACTGTGAAAACATATCCAGTGGTGCTTCTCCTACCATCCAAATCACCATCCATATCTGAATCAACATAGCCACATAAAGAAATATTTGACCCTCCATAGCATAATTGCATGTTAGATGTCCCTCTCAAATACCTGAGAATCCATTGGACTACTTTCTAATGCTCTTTACCTGGATTGGCCATAAATTTTCTCATAACTCCCACTGTCCTGTGTAATGTCTGGTCTAGTACAAACCATAACATACATAATACTTCCAACTGCTGAAGCATATGGAACTCGTTCCATGTACTCGAACCTCCTCATGTGATGTAGGACACTGATATTTTCTCAATTTAAAGTGTCCAGCCATAGGTGTACTTACAGGTTTTGAATTCTGCATATTAAACTTTCCAACACCTTATTGATATAATTATCCTAAGACAAATACAATTTCTTGTTCTTCCTTGTCTCTGTGAATTTACATGCCAAGGATTTTATTTGCAACTCCCAAATCCTTCATTACAAATGTATGAGATAAATTTTCTTTAAGCTCACCAATGTCCTACATACTAGATCCTATAATAAGCATATCATCCACATACAATAACAAAATAATATAGCTTCCATTTTCAAGCTTCTTGAAATAAACAAAATGGTCAGATTCACATCTCATATAACCATGCTCATGCATAAAACTATCAAACCTCATATACCATTACCTTGGGGCTTGCTTGAGCCCATACAAGCTCTTTTTCAACCTGCACACAAGTTTCTCCTTACCCTTGACTTCATACCCAAGTGGTTGTTGCATATATATCTCTTCCTCCAAATCACCATGAAGGAAATCTATCTTAACATCAAGTTTCTCTAAATGAAAATATTCTACTGTAAACTAAACTCAAAAAATATGAATTGAAGTCATTTTTACTACAGGAGAAAATATCTCACCAAAATCAATACCTCGATTTCTGTGTAAATCCTTTTACCACAAGCCTTGCCTTGTATATTTTCTGTCCACCCTCTTCTTCCTTGATCCTGTAAACCCATTTGTTTTGCAATGTTCTTTTACCTACTTGAAACTTAACCAAATCCCATGTCTGGTTCTATTTCAAGGAGTCCATCTCCTCATCCATTCCATGCTCCCACTTCATGTGGGTCTCATCCTACATTGCTTCTTCAAAACTCTCTGGTTCACCACTATCAGTCAATAATAAATAAGATAAGGAAGGTGAAAATATTTTTAGAGGTCTACTTACCCTTTGTGACCTTCTCACTGAGATTTGGGGTGTCGGAGGCTCAATCTTTCTCATTCTAAAAATTTGTATCAATCTCAGACAGTGATTGATGCCATTCACCTCCTAGCCAACACTGGTTTCTAGCTAACTAAGTTGACATAGCCGGTTGGGGATCTTCTGTAACCGACATCAATGGTTTGGAGACTGACGTTCCAGTCAGTGTCAACCAACACCAATTACTGTGTAGACCTGTAGGTGTCACTTTTAAATCTAAGAATGCATTTTCATCCACAAAATTTTCATACCGGTTCATCTTTGGGTACCAAAACTTGATCCCTGTACATTCTCTTTTCATTTCATTCAATGTCACAACTCCTAACAATCTTAGAATCTTCTAAATCCCAAAAACAGAATCCGAAATCACCAGATCTATAACCAATGAAAGTACATCTCTTGGATTTAGCATCCAACTTCTTTCTATTTTCTTTATCAACATGCACAAAATATTCTGAACCAAATACTCTAAGAAAAGAAATATCTACCTCTTTTCCAGTCAAAGCTTCTTCTGGTATTCCACCATCCAGTGCACTTGAAGGCCCATGGTTAATTAAATAAACTGACTATGTCTACTGCTTCTACCCAAAACTGCAAGAGGTAATCCAACATGTATCCTCATGCTTCTTACATGTTCCATGATTGTCATGTTCATTCTTTCAGCAACACCATTCTCTTGTGGTGTTCTAGGAACTGTTATTTCTCTGTGTATTCCATTCACTGAACAATAATCATTGAAAGCCTTACTGCAGTACTCACCACCATTGTCAGATCTAAGGCATTTTAAATTTGAATTTGATTCATTTTCCACAAGGGATTTCCATCTTTTAAAAGTCTCAAAAACATCATATTTATGTTTAATACAATAAACCCATACCTTTCTTGTGGCATCATCAATGAAAGTCACATAATATTGGGATCCTCCATGAGAAGCTACCTGGGCTGGTCCCCACACATCTAAGTGCACAAGCTCCAATTTTTACTCCTTCTTTGTTGCCCCAACTTTGAGAAATATCACTCTCTTTTTCTTTCCAAATATACAATGCTCACAGAAATCAAGATCTACATCTTTCAAATCTTGATAACTTACCCTTAGCCTTTAAGATCTGCATTCCTTTTTGAATCATATGGCCTAGCCAATTATGCCACATGCTTGCATCTGAATATGAAGTAGATAACACAGAAAAGAATCAGTAATATAGGTAGACAAATAAAATGTTCCTACCTTCTTGCCTCTTGCTACAACAAGATATCCCTTGGTAACCTTCCAAGATTCGGTTGTGAATGTAACCATGTAACCAAATTCACCTAGTTGTCCTATAAAAATTAGATTTCTCCTAAGGATTGGCACATGCCTCACATCTTTCAATATCCATGTATTTATATTCTAGAAATTTAGATGAACTTATCCTTTACCAATAATATTTCATGGTTCATCATCTCCTAAATAAACATGCCCAAAATTACCCTGGACATAATTTCTGAAATAACCCTTATTAGGGGTAGCATGGAAAGAAGCTCCTGAATCTAAAACCCATGATTCAATTTTATTATCCAAGGAGAGAATAAGGGCATCTTGCATTACCTCAAAGATGCAACATTTTCCTCTTTACCTTTCTCTGGTACATTCTCTTTGTTTTCCTTGAACCAATAATCCTTCTTTGCATGTCCTTTCTTTCCACAATTCCAGTAGGTTATTCCTTTACCTTTGGATTTAGATCTACCATTCTTAGACTTTGATTTCCCATTATTCTTGATCTTGGATCTCTCCTTCTTCCTTCCCCTACTTTCTACATTCAAAGCATTACTAGATGATAATTCTCATGTACTTTTCCTGTATATTTCTTCATTCAGGATTATACTAACCACATCATCAAACTTTAAAATATTAGTAGCAGACTCTGTATTACTAATAGCCATTACCAAGTTATCCCAACTATCTGAAAAAGAGCATAAGAATAAAATTTCTTTCACTTCATCATCAAATGAAATATTAACTGATTTTAATTGATTTACAATAGACCAGAAATCATTCAAATGACTTGATGCAGATTCACCTTCTTGCATCTTTGAATTAAATAATTTCTTCATCAAATAAACTTTATTTGAAGCACTAGGTTTTTCATATAAATTAGCTAAATATTTCATCAACTCTACCGTAGTTGTTGCTTCGGTAATATTCGAAGCCACAGATGCTTCCAGGCTCAATCTTATAGATCCCAGAGCCTTTATGTCAAGAATTTTCCATTCTTCATTAGTCATCTTTGTAGGTCTTTCCTTCTCATCCAACGGTAAGTATAGATCTTTCTGATACAGATAATCTTCCACCTGTATCTTCCATAATTGATAATTACGGCCGTCAAATTTCTCAACTTTGTATTTTCTATCTTCTGCCATTGTTGTAGCTCCCACTCAATCAGAAATCCCTCTATGAGTAAATTTTTCAACACACAAAACCCTCAAACAAAAAAAAATGATACTAGTTGTTGGGGTTAATCACACCAGTTGTATAGATATATTATTCAGATCTAAGCATACAAGTAATAAATATGGAAATAAACCAGAAGAAACAATACACAAGATATAACGTGGTTCACCCAGTGTGGGTTACGTCCACCAAGAAACAACCAATATATTATTCAAAGCTTCACAAAGGATATACAATTGAAGATCTATAATCTTCCACACCTCTTGGATGTACAATACTTTCTTCCTCACAAGCTTCTCTTTTCTCTCTCTCCAAGAATTCCTTCTTACAATTCTCCCTTCTTATCTCACCTCTAACCCTAGTTTTCTAGCTTATATAACCATATACAAACTTAGGGAACTTAGCTATGTATTACAACCATTAGATCAACTTTATATCAAAGGTTAGATCTAATTCCCATGAGTTAAATAAAAAATCACGCACAGGTAAATGATCCAAGTTACCTTAACTGATGTCGGTTCCTCCTTTCCTTGACCAATACCAGTCCCTAGGTGACCAAATTGGTCTACCAACCGATGCCGTTACTGTGTATTCAAGAAAGTTAATAAAGCATGCTAATGTGAAGCAATTTAACTCAAGTACGCATTTTTCAAAAATTATTAAACTAATTTTAGAGCTTATGACAACTCTAATGAAGGGAGATGAAAAAGTGACAAATTATTTAGCAAAAATCAAAAATATTAAGTCACAGTTAGATGGATGTGGCAGTAATTTGATTCGGGAAAAATTACTTTATTTCATTAGTCAGTTGAATATTCATAAGAAATTTAGAAATTTCATTTCAAATTTGAATTCAAAATATTAATCAGAACAAGACATTCCAAGTTTGCAAACCCTTAGTGCTCTCTTGGTTTAGGAAGAGCAGGTTATGACTAATTTTGATTCAAAATAAAATGCCACATAAGCACTTCTTGCTCAAAAATCAAAAGGTAAACCTTCTAGGATTAACAAGAATCAAAAATCAACTTTTAAAACTCCTACTAAAAACAAGAAACCAGGAAACTTAAAAGTTAGTTTTGATGGTAAATGTCATAACTGTGTGAAATTTAGACATAAGAAAGAGGATTGTAAATTTAAAAAAAATCTAATTTCAAAAATCAGAAATGGAATAAATCAAATCAAAATCAAGATAATGATGATGATAATGAGAAGAATCATAGTGCTAATAATATCTTTATAAATTACTTCTAAATGAAAAGTATATTTTGTATTTTGTATACTATTGAAAAAGGAGTAGTTTTTTTTTAACTCAGATGAGTTAGTAAAAATGAACTAGAAGTAGCTACAAATGAAAACATACACAAGAAAATGGATTATATGTGTTTTTTAAAAAAATTGCTTCATTTTTTGATAGTTTACTAAAAAATAGAACTATGTTCATTTTTTTTGGCATGAAAAATTGATCATAGATGACATGTTTAAACTTAATTTTACCACCTATGAAATGTATTAAAGGTTGCTTACATGTCATCTTGTGAAGCAAACTTCATGAGAAGTGTTCACAATTAGTGGATTATGTTTTCAGTGAATATTATGATTATTCTTGAATAATTTGATTATATGTTTTATTCAATCAAGTCTTATCTCATTTGTAAAGGCTTAAAATAAGATAAAGAATGTGTGTGTGTGTGTGTGTGTTTGATAAAATATTTCTTAGTATCTTATTATTAAAATATTATTATATGCATATCAAAAGACACTTGGAGATGCATTTGTATTTGTATTCTAGGACGTCCAATACTGATCACATTTAATATATATTTTACACGAATAGTATGTTGACATTTTTAACATGGTTAGTTGTTAAAGCATATTGTTAACATGGTTAGTTGTTAAAGCATATTGTTATGTTAGTTGTTATACAACTAGTGTTTAACTTTTACAGATAGTTAGAAGTGAAATCAATAAAGATTTATATACTTGTTCTGACATCTATATGGATATTGTAACTCTAACCATGTTGATGTTGTGTTATATATAAAATATAATAGATATGTGTTCAAGATTTTTAGTGCAAGAACCATTACTTGGAACACCAAAAGAAACCAACATTCTCCATTTCTTCTACTGAGGAAGAGAATTATAATGGAAGAAGCAAAGAAGTTATGTGGTTGTAGCGATTGTTGGAAGAGATACACATGGAAGCTGAAGGAAGTATTCCTTTTCTATTTGGTGGTCAGGGTTGTATTACTCTTGTTAAAGAATCTAGTTCAACACCATAAAATAAAAACATATTGAATTTCATATGCATGATATCTGAGAGAAGGTTCTCTGTGGTGATAGAGATCTCCAGATCTGATTGTCTGAATATTAAGATTGCAGTTATGTTTACAAGATATTATGTGTTGTAAAATACTGTAAGTGTGTGCAACACTTGACCTTTCAGAGTTTCCGTTGAGGGGGAGTGTGCATGGAAATTCCACCTCCTAATGGTTGGCTAGTTGTTGACTCCTTCTCCTCTATACTTCTATTCTGGTTTAAAAGCATTGTAAAAAGATCTTGTATGATCAATGTAAACTGATAGAGTTTATGGAAAATATAGTTCAGTGTGCATCTATTTGTAAAGGAGGTCCTTGTGTTATAAAATACTCCTACAGATGAGGTATAAGAATATTTCCACAAGAAATGGAAATATGTAGTCTCACAAATACATATGATAGCCTAAACATTTAGGGTTTATGGATATGTAAATTGTGTTGTACAAACAAGTAATGTTGGCATACATATCCCCACTTAATATTAAGGAGGAGTGTTAAAACTATAATATTAAGTATATCATAAAATTTAGTTTATATTTAAATAATATAGAATAATCTATATTCTTATTATTTAAATATAAACTCTATATTAGGTGGTTGGTTAATATAATTAACTAACTAATTAAATTGAGGTGTGCCCCATCACTTAAGAAGGACATAACCCTTTGTGTGATTTAAATATGACCATAGCTCATATTCAGGATATATCACGTGAATCGGGGTGATCCCTGTAAAAATAGTGGATAGAAGTGAGGAAGGAGTTACTGGAATGGTGGTGTAAAAATTTTCTCAATTAGTGGATTTATCCTTTTTGGTTTTTACCCATTTAGGGGTTTTCCACGTTACATGTTCTGTCAGTTTGTATTTTATTTTATGTTTTTATTTACTTTTACTATGGTGTGGACATTTATATTTCCATTTATTAATTTCTGTTAACCTAACATTTAATAAAGTTAAGTTATGTCTTTTCCACCCCTCGTCCTGACAAGATTGGGTAAGATCATTATTCCTAAATTTGATGGTACGGATAAATGTTCTACTAGAGCATGGTTACAAAAGTTAGATACTTGTCATTAAATCCTTTTTATGCAGAAGAAGCTCTTAAATTTTTCACCTTGCATTTGGAAGGTGTGGCTCACAAATGGTTGGTACCATGGTCTAGTAACACAAGGACATGGTTACATTACCTCTCTTGAAGAGTTTGGCAAAAGGCTAACAAAAAGGTTTGACAAGAAAGATCCAGAGGTACATTTCAGGGAGTTGGCACAACTCAAGCAAGAGGCATCCGTAGAAAGGTATGTGGCTGATTTTAAGAAATCAGTAGTCATGGTTTCAGATATTAGTGAAAGAATATTAATTATTTTATTCATTGAGGGGCTTGACCGAACCCCTTAGAGGTTTGGTAAAGGCTTTTGAGCCTTCATCTCTTCAAGAGGCTATCAAAATATCACTAAATCTAGAATTTAGAGCAAGAAAGAATAGAAATATATAGTTTGGCCAACATAAAACATCACCTTTTGGGGCAACAAACAAGTTCATGTGAACCACCAAAGATAGCCCCAAATGATAAGCAAGGAGCAGTAGTTAATGGGAAGCAAGGTAGATCATAAGAATGGGAAAGAAACAAGTCCAAAATGTAAGCAAGAAATGAATTAAGGGGGAAGAAATTATGTTTTGATTGTAAAAACCCATGGACATCCAATCATCATTGCAAAGGTAAAGGATCTATCTATTACATTGAAGTTTTTTAAGATAATGATGAGGATGAAGGCAAAGTTGATCCAAAAGATCAAGCAAAGGAAGATGAGGTGGTTGTCATAGGTGTTACTTTTGCTACACTAACAATATTACCTAGTTCATATGTTTTCCATGTGAAAGGTGATCTTCTTGGGTAAAAGATCACCATCTTGATTGATAGTGGAGCAACACACAACTTCATTGATGAAGATTTGGTTGCTAAATTGGGTTTTCAAGAAGAAAACTTCTGATGATTCAATGTGATTGTTGCAGATGGACATTCAATCACATGCACCAAGAAGATTCCTCAACTCCAATTCACCATGGGAGGTCATGAGGTAAGTGATGAATTCTATGTTGTGGGTATTGATGGTATGGATTTAGTACTTGGTATATAATGGCTTCAATCCTTAGGAGAATTCAATCAAAACTACCAAACCATGGAGTTGAAATTCAAAGTGCAAGACAAGGAAATTGTTTTGCAAGGTATGAGGAAGGTATTTCCTCAAAGAATGGCAGCCAAGAGCATGATAGGAGTATTCCAAGAAGGGCATATTACATAAGAGGTGAGTGGTGAAGAAAGGAGCATGACATTGCATATCTGATTTGTGAAGAAATTCTACCTTTTATGAACCTCGGTGACTTCATGAGGTATGGTACAAGCCAAATAATGTCATATATGTTGCATATTTAGATTTGTTTTGAGAAGAGTGATGAACTTGAAGATAAAATCTATAATTTGAATTATGTAATGCCTTAGATACAACCATGTTTATATGAGCATCTTGTGAATGACAAGTGGTGGCAAGCTTTAGCTCATTTAACAAGTATAGGTGCCAAGATCTTGAAACATTTTAGCATGTTTTGTCTATTGTGCATGGCACTTAGACAAATAAAGTCATAATTTCTTAAGGGAAAGCAATCTTGGAAAGGAGGACTAAAATGTCTCGCTTCCTAGGATGATCATGGTGAATACCCTTATCCCATTTTGTCCTCCCAAAGGCTAAGGATTAAATCAGATGGAAGACTTAAGTTATAATATTTAATTACAAAGTGTAAAAATAAAATAAAACATTATAAAAAACATTTATAATAAATTATTATGGACTTAATGACAACTTAAAAATAGAAAAGGTAAACAAAAGCAAAAAGGTATTTAACCAAAAATGAATTATTCAAGTAAAATATGACTTGCATAAGGAAGGAAAGTTGGAGGGAAAAAAGTATTTAATGAGGGAAAAGTTGATTGGTCATCAAGGGTGGCCATTTTGGGTCACAAGTACTATATAGGCAATTCAACTTGCCTTAGGAAGACACACTTGATTATTCTCTCATTTTCTGATTTTTTTCTGAAGCTCTTAGCTTTGTCAAAATTATTTCTATGACGAAACCCTTTAGAAATATTATCTTGAGGAAAAAAACCCTCCAAGAGATCAAGGGGATTCTCCACTATTGGGGTTTCCATTATGATTCATCGAATTAGTAATAATTTCAGAGTATTTTCCAGCAGTTAAAGAAGAAGATTTGCATATTTTGGCTCAAGGGTTTGAAGTAAAGTTTGCAGTTGTGTTTTCCTAATTATTTCATCCTTATCTCATATGGAGCGACCCATTTTTAATGCAAATTTGTTATGTCGAAGGCCACTTCTGATATGATTTGAAGAGCCATCAATAAAGCTAATTTTTAGAGGTCGAATCGGGTCATTTTCATATATTTTGGTGTTCAAAATGTACCATCTTTATTAATTTCTAAATGCAGCCTATTTGTTAATTTAATAAATTTATCTCAGCCTCTTGATACCTCTAAATATGTATTTTTCTTCATATATTGGTATCAAAAATACACTAGGACATATTGGAGTGATTTTCTTGTATTATAAGGGTATATTTTTATGTGTTTTCTCCCATGCCCTAGTCGCAATTTTCAAAATATAATTCAGATCTGTAGAGATTAATTTGATAAATATTTTATAGAATTGCATTTGGGGTTTGGATTTGCTAAAAATCAACTAGGGTTCAAATATTTCCTTTTGGGGACATTACACCATCTTTATTCCCTTGAAAAAAATTCACTCTCTTACCTTGGTTACATTTTTCCCTCTTGATCAACTAGTTCAAAACTGAACCAAAAGAATTACTTTATATACTTATCGGCTCAAAAACATAACATAGGTTAGTATATACCAAGGATCATAACAAATAAAACATTAAAACATTAAAACTTAATACCACACTCATAAAAAATCATAAAATGGACCCATATAGGTCGGTCATGCACCAAAACATCCAAACAAGCCAAAAATGGCTCAAAACCCCATCAGCTGGCTCATCAAAGACCTCTAAACACATCACCATACTTTTTCAAGCCTTAAAAGGACTCACAGATGTGTCATATAAACATCATACATACTCACACATTAACTTGCACCAATCAAATTTTGCATAACTCTATCAAGAAGGATCATTTCCTTCACAAAACATTTGCCTCTAGGAACCAGTCTTCACCAAACATGCTTAAAATCACATCATAGAACCTCAACTATGTCATGTAGCCACTCATTAGAAATCCACTGACCCGCATAACACATCCATGCTTGTTATACCTCATGAAACATCCATCAATGCAAACCACACTTACTTTCATCTTCACTAAATTGAACTTATAAGAAAGCAATTTTGGAAACTCAACTAGTTTGCACCCTTTCTATCACTTTCAAGAATTCTAAATTCCTTCACTATAGAAAAAAATAATCCCTATTCACTCTCCAATGGATATTAAGCATAAGATAATCCACAACATGAGACTTATACATCAATCTTCTTAGCCAAGGTAATCCTATCCTAAAACAATCAAGCTTGTTTGAGTTGATTCACCTATCAAATCACATCATCAAGAGATAACCATATACCATTGGAAATATCTCTGAATATAATTTCTAGAACATCTTACATTTCCTTGCGACTCTGAGTGGAAGGCCTTCAACCAGTTCAATCTCTGAAACTTCTCAAAACTACTCTTTTAGGGATTAAAGACCAATATTACTAAATAGGGCACACTTTTCCCTCTAGGACCTCAACCATGATATAAAACTATCATATACATGTATTAAAACTCCCATGATACAAAAAATGTTAATTTATTCCATACCTTATTTGAAAAACTTTGTCACAAACAGAAAGTCTTTAAAAACTTGCATGTTTTAGCAGGGTCCACAAACTATCACATGTTCTATTATACCTTTTTTGAAAATTTGGAGGAGTCCTATAAATCTCCAATCATAAATTTTTCAAAACCAATCAAAAATAAACTAGTAAAATCAGCTTTCTCCAAATCATTTTTGACCTAAGGTTTCAAAGCCAGAAAATGTTGTTTACCTTCTTAACATTCGTTCATAAAAAACTGACAATGAAACCACTCCATTATTTTTGTGAACTTCTCTTATCTCAAAGGAAAAAAAAACTTGAAATCCATAAGGTACCATGCAAATCACATAATTCAAAATGATCATTTGAATTTACCATTCGAATTGGAAAATGCACTCTAGAAAACCTAGTTTTACCAAAAATTTCATATCTTGCAATTCCTTCAACATTTTGACTTAAAACTTTTCATCAAGCATCATGAAAACATCCTCTAACCATCAATACTCACCATATAGATCAAATATGTCTAGAAATCTCCAACCACAATGACTTACCTGTGTCTACCTAGCTTGTCTTCACTTTCTTGCTTTCCAAGGACCTCATACATGCACAATACCTCTGAGTACTAACTTGAAACTCATCACACACCTTTTATATCATGTCACATTACCTTTCCTATGTTTGGATAGTACTTATCATCTCAAAAAATCATACCTCTATACCATTCTACATGCTCTATGACTAGGAATAGGCCTAGAATGACCTGACTCAAGCCATACATCCCATGAAATGACCATGATGAATCATTACAGACTCATTAACACCTATAAAAAAACCTCTAGGACCATGTGTAATCTCATGACAACCTTCGACCAACTTTAGATATCTCATACAATGATTATGCAAGCTAGACCATGCTCCAGGACCTCATAGAACATCACCAAACATGAGACTACCAATCAACCTTCATGTTTAACCTTTTACTGACACCTCATGGAGATTGATATGACACCATTTTCCATCAATGGCAACACTAAGACACAATGTCCAATAATCTCCCCCTTTTTCATTGATGATAACCACCTTCAAAAACATTGATGGCAACCATAAGACTAAACACACCTACATAACTCTTTTCCATGTTTTTGATGCTACTCTCCCCCTTTGACATCTATGAAAAAGTATATAATGACAATTGGAAATGGAAAATGACAACACACAACATGACACAATGGAAACAATGCACTAGACACACTTACTTGCTCAAATGGATCCCCTTGGATTATACTTGCAATTTTCTGACCTCAACAACATCAAAACTAATCCATGAACCTAAAAGTGAGCTTTCACATAGATCCCCTTAAATTGATATCCTCATATGTTGTCTTCAAGCATGTCATTACAACTTTCATGCATTATTTTTAACAAATATCCTCATATTTTGTCTTCAATTATGAATTGATAGGACATGTACATCTTACTTTCATTATTAGAACTTAACATTACACATGTTGTTCATCACTTTATTTTGATTAAAAAAACATGATTTATTTCTCTACGCACATGTGTTCACTGGGTATATTGAGTTAGATGCAAGACACAAAGATTAGTACAAACTTATCATAGCACTCATGTTTCCTCACATTATCATCATTGGGGGCAATCCCTCCACATTCTATAGGAGCTATTATTCTATTAATGTTCCTTTACACTTCCTCATTTATGCTCAATTATATAAATTTTGTACTTGTAAATTTTCGGAATAATAGGACTAACACATGTGTCTTGTGCAACATTGACATCTATAATTTAACATATTTCACTCGTTTTGGCTACTACATCATATTTTCATGTTTTGACACTCTTGTTTCATGCATATTTTTCTTTGTGTGATTATGTTACTACTTGTTTGTTTTCTTTGTTGGTGGCTTATGTGTTATGATTGGTCTTGTGACACCATGAGTGTCCCTATTTGTAGCATCATACCTATTTTTTTTACAATTTCTTGCTCTTATTTGTAGGCCTACATGCCTTAACTATCTTGTGACAACATGGGGTGTCCCATGTCTACAGGCTTTACACCTTTTGTGTGACATTGTTTTCATACTTCTTACACCTTATTACACTATAATTATCTTTACATGCACTTAGACTACATTTTTTATTAGATATGTGATTTTTATATATTTCTAACATTATTTTCATTACATGCCATGATTACCACAATGTGTAAATACCTTTCTTTTTGTAGGTATAGGTTCTCCATGGTGGCCACTATACGTACCCAAAATTATATGTATTGTACTGCCAGGAAAGAGGTTACAGAAACCCCAATGATGATTCAGATCTCTTTATAAGGTGTTCGGAATCCAGAAATCATGTTAAGTATACATTTGCATCCCAAAATGCCTTATCTAGCCTCTGCATGCTTTGTTCTGACCCCATTCCACTCTTTTCTTGCATTTTGGTCTTTAGTTGCATGACCGCCCACCCTGCTTGAGCGACGGTCACGTGACCATCACCCACGACAGGGCGGCAGTCCTGTAACCACTGCCCTACGCAAGGCGACGGTCCTATGCGCATTTTCTAGAACTTTCTGATGCTTTCGTCAATGTAAAAAATCAAGTGGCGCTCGCATTTCTCAACCACTCTTGCTTGCATTTAAGTTTTAGCCACCTAGTAAATAGTAATCCCTCTTTGTTTATAATAGAAGAGTTCAATTCAAACTTACCCTCTGGTAAATCAAAGTGCTATAAATACCAAGCTTGTTTACAAGCAAATGGCCCCTCTCCCTTTATGAATTATTATTCAGTGTGTTTTGAAATTTCTTTAATAAGTCTCAACAAGTTTAGATTTTGTAAAGCTTTTAGCGTCTTAGTTCAAGGCTCCACAATTTTGGTTCTAGATCATGTCCATTTGAATCTTGATTCTACTTAGAATTATAGGTTGTTGTTTTTATCAAAGGAAGTATAAGTCTTATAGATTTCGATATAATTGCATTGTATCCCTGTAACAATCCCGTTAGGAATTGAATAGTCAAGCTCTGTTCTCTTGCACTATCCCTCTCCTACTTGCATTTTGTTCGGCTTACGTCCAAGTTGTCACTGTTTGAACATCTTCTCCTACTGCCACTATCACATTTCCACTTTTCTAGATTCACGAGAACACGAAGGAATGAAGAGATCACACTGAGGGGACAAGTCACGATACAACTAGATTTGCCACTGTTCTGTAAACTCCAGGTTTGAATTGTCGAAGTTATAGTTACAATATATCAAATAGAATAGCAAATCATTTCATTTCAGTTAAGCTTGCTTTCAATATTACCAGGGAAGTTGTGAGGAATTATAGCTTCTAAGAAGCTGTGATTTATTCCTCACTTCTGAGGTAAGATTAAAGGTCTTTCAATTAAATTAGTTAGTTATTTAATATTTAGGATAAATTCACAAGTGCACAAGAAAATAGCTACATCTAGCTACCTTGCTTGTTTTAATTTTGTTATTAGATTAATTGTTTGTTATCTGAATATATTACAATAGTTGCTCTTTAAATTTTGTTCAAATTCACATCTTTGAAAATACAAAAAAAAAGAATATAAGAATAGTGTAGATCTATTTTCATAGTTAGCTTACTTCTTTCAGTTAAGTTTGGTTATCTCTTGCATGACAATTACAGGACCTAGAGAGCCCAGGGATTACATATTCGAACTAGTAATACCTCAGCCAAATCTCTTCACAACATTAACATATATAGATCAAGGTCTTAGAATTCACGTCTTTCAAACAAAAACAAACCCACAAGCGGTTAGGGAGTAATTGAGAGAATTGAATATTTAAGACGACAAAGCATACACATTCTAGTCAAGTCAACCCAACTATAGATTGCCTTGATAGGCTATCTGCTATGACCATACAAGAGCCCAAAAGAGAGAAAATATTTGGTGGTGATTCACTAGTTCCACAGCCAAACGCAGGAGACCCTTCTCATTGACATAAACATAGGCTTACGTATACAAGTTGCTAGAACACCTGTAAGGTATTCTGAGAAGGTCGCACAACTCCTGGTATTAAACATACAAGCTGAAAAAGTTTATGACTATTGGATAGTTGGAAAAAGAGATTAATTCTTCACATGACCATTATAGGTCCATAACAACCACGAACTCATGGTTGTGATCCCCAGGTCCCACAACCCAACAGGCCAGCTAATCAGGTAAATATTGACACCAGTTTATGTACACTAGTATTTAGATCCTCACCGCTCTCGCTGGATATCATAACATAATTTTTTGTATTGAATATAGAAGCCAATCAAGCTAATATTTTTTGGGTTGGACCAGATAACCACCCATAGTTTGATACAAATCCACTACACTTCTCAGTACCATTTTTCATGACCTTGTCTAGAAATATACACGAAGCACCTACAGGTCATTTTCCTCGTATCCAACAGCCAATAGATAGGATCTCGGTAGAGCTCAACATTGATTGGAGCCTCTGAGAAGCTATTATATCTAAATGATCCATTACACCAATTCAGGTTAGGAGAGCTTTCTTTGCCTTAGACTCGCAGATCCCATTATTGCGTGTTGAGGATATAAGATTTGCCCAACTAGTTTGTCTACACCAGCATATATTTCATTTCCACCAGCTATCTCAGCATGACTTCGGGAGGTCGGGTATGAAGAAAGGCTACTTTTTTATTCTCATGCTCACCTGTCATTTTTCTATCATACAAAATTGGTGAACCTAACGTGAACACAACAATTTTTCCCTTTTTCATCTCCATTTCTTTCATCCATCTTTGCTCTTTCCCATTATTCTGCGTGTATTTATATACCCACTGAATATGTTGGGATACGATGTATATGGTAGACCTCTCTTAGGTCTCAAAGCATATTATGGTCAAACAAATAGACAACCGTCACCCTGACTTTCTACATGGGTTGACAACTATTCAAGCAACTACTTGTCATCATAAACTCATCCTCAAAGAACTAGCTCTAGTTCTTCGTTCCGAATTGAGGAGTTGGATCAGCTCACACAAACGCAACAACCAGAGCCCTCAGGTTCTAACAATATGATGTTTACTGGACAATCCATTTCATCTCCTCAGGTTTTGTTCAGACCACAAATCAGTAGGTAGTCAAATCCACTCCCATTTTTAGATGTGGAGTACTTAGCACATTATGCTAGTTGTGAACAATGCTTCCAAAACATGTATCCACCTATAGGAAGTTTGCAAACACAACCCAACACCCTGCTCTAAGAAAACACCCCCATTCCTCCACCTATTGAAAATACTCTTGGTGAAGCTTGGCAGAGTGATGATCAATTCATAGTAGGGTACCACACCCCTTTAAAACCTTAAGGTATACAACAATAGTCATTAAAGAAAAACACTATGTCATCACCAATCGAGGTCATCTCAAATTTGGTTGAGAAGGTTAGAGGACTAGAACTTGCTCAAGCAAATCAAAATTCACATTTTGGGCAAGCAGGAACTTCTAACCCTCCGCATCATCCTAGCCAAGTTGACCTCCTCACAGGAACGGGCATGTTAGGCATGCCTCCTCAACATTTGTATAACTACCCAAAGCAAACACCAACTAGAACCGCATTTTCAAACGTTGCTCCAGTTGAAAGTATGATACCTCCCAATTTAGCACCAAACAACCCATATCAAAACAATGCTCCTCCCTACTTAAAAATTTATTCAAAATCACCACAGGGAGACATGTTCTCCTCTCTTAGGATGTTCACTCAACCACATGGGTTTCTTTATGTCCCCACAAATACATATGTTATGCCATATCAACAACCTATTCCACCTCTCCCCCCTCAATAGGAACCATCGATGGTTGAAACCTGTGCGGTAGGGACTTACTCAGAATATTTAAAATAACCTCTAGATTGCACCATACGAAGCATCATGCTTCCAAGACATCTGCCTGATTTTCATAAATTCAAGTGAGGGGAGATCCAAATACACATATCAAGGCCTGTGCCACGGCCATTCGAGAATTACTCCCTTAGGATGCGGTTGTTGCTAAGATATTCCTTAAGACCTTAGAGGGTATTTCCCTTGATTGGTATTATAGAATACCTGAAGCCTTGATACACTCAGTCAAACAACTTGTGTTGGAATTTATCAAAGCTTTAAATATGAACAAATTGTTAAGAACAGGGATCAGGGAATTCCTTCACATTAAACAAGAGTATAATGAATCTACTGCTCATTTTATTCAAAGATGGCATACAGTCCTCTACTCATCAGTAAGTGCTCCGAACATGGATCAGATGGAACTATGTGACTCATTCCTTCATTATCTCAATAGAGAGAAAAAGGAAGAAGTACAGAAGTTCCCACTAAGGACTTATGATGAGGTACTCGAGAGTGCCCTCCGAATCGATCAAGCGGCAATAGACAGTGGTCGTAAGACATATGGAACGAACGGGAAATTAATCACTCTCAATCAAACCACTACGACTTATCCTAATATCGGGAATGCCAATCAAGGACCCAAGATTCTTAACAAAAACCATGGGGTTACAACAGATGGAGTCACAGACCAGGTTAAAAGGGCAAACATCGTGAACACCTAACCACCTGTTAACAATCAACGAAATAATAACTTTACTCCAACAATCAATGCGGTGGATTTTAATCATCCATCATGAAAACAACAACAACAACAACGGTAAATCCAGACACAAGGTCCAATCTGAAACCCAATTGGATATCATAACTAAAACCAAAGGCAACAACCTCAAATTTTTAACTCTAACAACCAACAACCTAATCAGAGTTTTGGACCACAATAGGTTTCAAACCAACAACCTCGAAACTACAATCCTAACATGTATTGTGTTTTCCACAAGACTCAAGGCCATGATACTAGGACTTGCTACGATTACAATAAATTCATGCAAGATTTTCCAGAAGACCAAAGAAAACTCTTTATAGATATGTTCTTGGAAAATTCTACATTACACATGCCAAACACTTATACAGGGGCAGTTTCCCCTCAAAATGCACCCCTCAATATTTTTAACGATCCTCTCTCGAATCACTCTAACAATAACAGGTTAGATCCAAATGAGACAAACAAAGGTGTTATGGTAGGACATAATGACCATGAAACCTCAACTTCATCAAATCCACCGGTTGCACCCCAATTAGGAACTCGACCACAAACCAAGATAGTTGGTCTGGTAGAGTTAGATACCAAGCTACACGTAGAAACCATAACAAGAACACGCGATTATTCTTCTCAACAAGTTCCAACCTACCCATTAGAACCAGACAACATTCAAAAAACACTAATAAAACCCATAGGCACTTATGATCTAATTAATGACCTAACAAAGACCTTCTCTCACATTTCCTTCTTGGATTTGTTGAAAAACTCTCCTGCCCACAAGGTTGCTCTCTTTAAAGCATTAGGTCTTGGTCATCTAATTAACATCACTACTCCTGAGACCCAAGTAAACCATGTAGACTTTGATGTCTACCCTCCAGGGCATCCAGATAGTATCCTGAGTTTATATTTGATATAATAAAAATGCCAACAGACACTGAAATCACACGTAGAGGCGACCTAGCCTTGTATTTGCAAGTATGGGTTTACAATAATTATGTTTAGCGCATAATGATTGATGATGGGGCAGTAGTTAACATAGTCCCCTTCACTTTTCTTCAAAAGCTAGGATATGGATAAACAAATTTTTCCACAACATGAAATACACTAAGGGGTTATGATAGCCTCAAGGCCACTTCAATTAGGACTATAGTGTTACTAGTCACCTTAGGACCCAAGACAGTCCTCACCAAATTTTATATTATAGATTGGGAAACCAACTATAATATGATTCTCGGTCGACCATGGATACATCGCATGAAGGCAATCCCTTCCACATTATTCCATGAAATAAGATTTTTACACCTAGGAAAAATCTTTAGGGCACAGGGTGACCCAAAGCCCTTCGACATACACCTAGCAGATTTGAAGAAGAGACTAGGTGTTCATTCTGAGTTTGAGCTCCCAACAAATCAATTTAACAAACTAGTCAATTCAAAGCCAGAAGTAAAGTTGATACCTATAACAGAACTAGAAATCACGAATCTAGTTGAAGGTATTCC
This sequence comes from Taxus chinensis, assembly GCA_019776745.2. NCBI lineage: Eukaryota > Viridiplantae > Streptophyta > Pinopsida > Cupressales > Taxaceae > Taxus > Taxus chinensis. Next base: position 536,422,979 of record CM034153.1, on the reverse strand, counting down.
GGTACTCAAAAATTAGACTAACGTCATAGAGACAGTATCATTAGGAACTACTGCAAAAATTGTCGAGTTACTAGAGAAAGACTTGCTTATTCTCCTACCATTTGATTCCATGGGTATAGGATGTACCCTAGGAATTGGCTCCCTTCCAGCAGATGAAGTTTGTATGGTAGAAGTAAGCGAGGCAAAAGAAGTAGACATGAAAAATGTTCCAACATCCATTTTTCCAAGCAAATATTGGACCCTCCACTTCGATGGATCTAGATGTCATTTCGGTGCTAGGGTGGGTGTGATCTTTACTTCTCCTAAGGGAAATATCTTACATTTTTCCTTTAAATTAAACTTCGAGTGTACAAACAACGATCTGAATACGAAGCACTCCTCATTGGACTCATCATAGCCAAAAGGATGGGCATTGATAACATCAGAGTACTAGGAGACTCGCAATTAGTTGCAAACCAAGTATCAGAAGTATATGAGACTAGAGTTGAAAACCTAAAACTCTATAAAATGGTGGTGTTAGATCTAACCAAGGGATTCAACTTCATATCAATCAAATCAATCCCACAAGAAAAGAACCTTCTCGCTGATTCAATAGCAACCTCAGCTTCACATTTCACTCCAAGCAATGAGTTGGAAAATAAAAGTTTCACGGTATCACTTCGTAATGAACCATTGGTGTGTAAAATACCAACAACCCTGATCTTGACAAACATAGAAGCTGAAAATAAGCTTGCCATCCTAAATAATTTTGACAGTGATAAGGCCACTCTTGAATATCTAAATGCCTATGCAGAAGTGCATCTTGCTCATCACATAGTAGATTTCTCTCTAATCTCATCTTCCTCTTCCTATTTTGGAAATCACATGACAGAATCTCCCCCGCAAAAGAATCTCAAAATCTATGAGGTAGAGAATGGAGAAGGTTTGGAACTACCTCCGGCCCCACTTGAATTTGAAGAAGGCAACGCTTCCTTAATTGAAGGAACAATTGACATAAATATTGGAATGAAGGAAGAAACAAATATTTTGAAGTTGGGATCCTCATTAACTCCAGAGGAGATAGAAATACATACCAGATCCTCAAAGAACATCAAAAGGCTTTCGCATTTAATTACAAAGAAATGATGAGAATTGCACCACATATCGTGGTACACAATCTTGTCACCAAACCAGATGTAAAGCCAACTAAGCAAAAGTCGAGACCAATAAAATAAAAAGTGGCTCTCATGGTGAAAGAAGAAGCAATGAAACTTCTCCATGTGGGATTCATCAAACCAGTCGACTATTCACAATGGATATCTAATAATGTCCCTATTCTCAAAAATAATGGGAAGATATGCATTTGCATAGACTTTCGGGACATTAATAAATATTTCCCCAAAGATGACTTCCCATTGCCATCCATCGACATCATTGTTGATGCAACAGCTGGATTTGAGATTTTGTCTCTCATGGATGGGTTCTCAAGATATAATCAAATCAAAATATCTAAAGAGGATCAAGCCAAGACTATGTTTGTAACTCCATGGGGAACTTATTGTTATGTTGTCATGACATTCGGTCTTAAGAACGTTGGCACTACATACCAACGGGCAATCACATACATATTCCATGACCTTATTCATAAGATTGTGGAATCCTACGTAGATGACTTGCAGGCCAAGGCCAAGAAGTGATGTGATTACCCAAAAGTGCTCTGTATCATTCTCTCATGATTAATCGAATATGGCGTCACATTAAATCCAGAGAAATGCGTATTTTGTATGAAAAGAGGCAAGCTTCTGGGCTACATTATATCGTCACAAGGGATTAATGTCATTCCATCCAAAATCTGGGTTGTTCTTGAAATGATTCCACCATCAGACGAGTCTGGTTGTAGACACCAAATTTGGGTCTTACGACGCCCTTTACCCCGTATCTCGTCCCGCAACCTAACCCTACCTCACCACCTAAAACCTTACACACCTAATGATTTATTAATTACCTTATAATTAATAAATCCACATCTTCAAACCCGCCACCTCATCTCGCCACCTCACCATGACCTAGCCCTAACCCTAAACCAACCTAATTAAGACCTATGACTTGGTCCAGACCCACACCCATGACTCATTACCCCTCACCCACACCAAAACGAGCCTAATAATGACTTGACCAAGCCCACAACTGATCCCTCGGGAGAAAAGGAGGGAAAGATGGTTGTTTTACTAAAAATAGCCACTTTGACCTAACCAACATCGGTTCCTACTCGACCTCCATTGGTTACGTAACTGCCATCGGTTCCCTGTTAATGACCTCCCCCAACCAAAAAGAAAGGATCCGGAATTCATTTGCAAGACAGAGACAAGTGAAGAAAAGAGAAAAGGTTGCAGAGAAGAGCATCGAGCTGAAGACTGCAACTGAGCAACTGGATCGCTGTCACCCTCATTCAAGCATTGGAAAAGACTGAGGATAGCTTCATCAGCTCACTTTCCAATACCAGATCATCCCAACTAAGCCTTACTGTCACCACCACATTCCTTGGACCTGTATCTTCATCAGGAACCAGTAAGTATTATCTTGTAGTTCTTTGTTATCATTTTTCTTTAATTCATATCAAATGGGGAACTGACCACCTTCGAAAGGAAGTCTAATATTTCCTGGGCCTAAGGTAGTTCCCTCACTTGTTGTCTAACTAAAATCTAGTGGTCTTGCATTCTTATTTACAGGTAGTCCTTCCCAGACAAAAAGGAGTTCTTCACAATCGATCTGATCTCTCTACGGTACGCGCACACCTTCCCAACATTCAACAGGTATTCCTCCTAGCCCTAACCCTTATCTATTTCTCAAGAGAATGAAAGGATAGAAGCAACTCTATTCCGGAACGAAACATTCTTTGTGAAACATTTTGGCACGCCCGGTGGGACCCATTTCGGGTTTCTTTCTTTCTTGCTTGCTTTCATATAGGGAGCATACTTGTTGTTTGTTTCTTCTAAATATTCACAAAATATTTTGTCATTTTGGTAAAAGAATTTGTCTTGCTTTCATATCTTTGCATTTAGTGAAAGTCATCTTCTTTGCTTCATCGAATATCATTTTCGATTTGGGTTTAAAACACGTGCATCACATTCTTGCTTGTTGTTTTTAATTCTAGTGAATGTAGATTAAGTAACAGGTCGTACACGTGGGGGTGATATCCATGGTATTGACGAGAAATTAATCTTACTCTCACTGCACAACACATACCAAATCACATCATAATCAATACAACAGCTCAAACCTCCCCCCTTTCCGCGGTATTCCTCCGCCCGATTGAGGTAGCCTTATGAGCCACAACAAACTTGACATCTCCCTTAGGTCTTTCATTTAGGATTGACATCATCTGGCGTCTAAGGCATAAGCCCAAAGTGATTAAAACTAATCCTAGGGTTAGTCTATTGATTTGCTTGTGCATCTTGCTTGTTTTTAGTTCTGTTTCTCTGTCATACACTGTTTCAGTGATCACTTCAAGACAGTTTGGTAGGTATATTAAGCATTGTTATCCCCAAACCAGCAGCTTCTTACATCCTCTCTTTGCTTTCACAGTGACCGACACCAGTCCCATACTACCGACATCGGTTAACTGACCGATGCCGGTTACATTCTGACCGACATCAGTTATCTGACCGATATCGGTTACTGTGTTTAACAGTTCTTGACACACCAGCAACCTATCAATTCCAACATTTTGTTGTTGTTTTCGTTCCGGATTGATTAAATCCCTGTTATGTCCTCTTTTCCATGGTTGTTATCACCCAGGAAACAAGCAGCAGCCATGGTTTCACATGCATGTTCCATGCCTTTTCCTGAGTCACCCCCTTCACATCCTATGGGGAATCCTACGGATACCAGCAATTTTCCCAAGATCCCTGTAGGAGATAAGGACTTTGCCAAATTTTTGGATGCTAATCCTAGCACCGTGTAAATATTATTTGTCTCATACCCCTGACCGTACACCCGACGGTCAACTCCTTGTTGGTATGCCTATTAGTATAGCCAGCTCATTTGGCTCCTTCCCCACCTAATAACTCTGCTTCACCATCTTCATCCTTAGCTCCATCTCCTAGCACAGTGGCTTCGTTAGTTCATACTGCACCGATTGGCTTTCCTTTGGTTAATCTGGGGCCCCACATATCACTACCATCCACTGCCCCTACCCCTCTCTCATAACTTGCTCTCTGCCACCTATCCACATGAGCTTTCCTTCTCAAGCTTCCGCCCACCTTTTCATTTCCACAAACTCATCCGGTGGCCTCAACCTCTTATATAGGACACCCTTATTCGGCTGCCCCAACACATTCATCACCATTATCTTATCAACATTCAATCCCACCATTGTCTAGTAGCGGCTCTTGGACCAATCCTCCTCTGTTTACAACGAAAACACCATCATCTAACCCAACCAATGATTTAATCAAACAGATGATGGACAAGATGCAAAATCTTGAGGCTTCTGTTTCAGGAAGTCGTAACACCCTGACATACGAGCAAGTTTGTCGAGGAGCCTATTCATCCTTCTGTCCCCCTTCATACATATCCTCCTCAATGGGAATTACCGAAATTTACTCGCTTTAATAGTAAGGAGGACCCTCAACAACACTTGCGATCATTTAGACATGCCTGCTATCTGATTGCTCATGACGATGCCTTACTACTCCGTACCTTTCCCATGTCCTTATCAGGACCTGCCTTGGAGTGGTACAGTGCTTTAACCCAGCATTCAATCTTCTCCTTTAACCAGTTAGCCCAATCTTTCTTGGATCACTTCTCCATCAATATTGCCAAGAAAGTATCCATTACCGACCTCTATGCCATCCGACAATTTGAAGACGAGTCTATCGCAGATTTCGTTGGATGATGGCGGGGCCTCATCAACCAACTTACTTATGCCTTACCTCAGGCCGAGCTCATCGAACTCTTTACGTGGGCCTGTGCTAAACACATTTCTCCCACCCTCCAAATTCAAACTTTCCGCACATTTGATGAGGCCTTTACTATGGCTCGGAAACTAGAGATTCGAGCCTTAGAGGAAGAGAAATTGAGGTTACGCAACAAAAGCTCAAATTTCCAGACCCAAGACTCTACCACCAAACCCAACACCACCAATTCTCACACATCGGCTGCTTCGAAATCAAAGGGTGTCGTACACGCTGTGACGGTCAAATCTCAAGCACTGTCTAATACCCAGCCGAAAGCCACCTATAAGTATAAAGCCGAGCCCATCAACTATACTCCCTTGGGAGAAACTTATGGTGTGATCTTAGACAAATTTGCTTAAAGCAGGAGCTATCACCTTGCCTCCTGTTAAACCTCACTCCGGGTTTGATTCCACCCGCGCTATTCCTTCTTGGTATAAAGAAAATGACTTCTGTAACTTCCATCGCGTGAAGGGACACAGTCACGAAAACTGCAAGATGTTGAAAAACATAGTGCAGGAAATGGTTGATGCAGGGGATATAACTCTCGATAATCCTAATGCCCCCGCTAATCGAAATTTAAAAATCTTCAACAAACCATTTCCAAACCATGCATCTAACAGTAACACAAATCAAGACACCTCAGCCGAGGAGAAGAGTGTTCATGAAATCCATGCAGTTTTCAACTCCCAACCAAAAGCTTCTATCGAGGAAATTCTGAATCAGGCCTCTTCACTAACGCAGGGATCCGCACCCCCTACACCACCATCAAGACAAGACGATAACCTTGCCATTCCTTTACCCATAAAGGAATTAACCGCCCAGAGTTCTCTTCTCACAAATGAACCTTCTTACACCACATCCCTGCAAGACTGTGAGCGGATGTTATCTAACTTATCTATTTCCCAAACATTTCCTTCCGCCACTCTTACTGTAAAAGAAGAAGGCTTGCCACTGTTTCTGTCATCCTTAGAAGAGAAACCTCTTGAACCGACATCACCAAACTCCTTAATCATGACGGATCCCCTCAAACATGCCTTCCTACCTATTAGTTCTTCATCACCTAAATCTTTTCAGCGACCGGTTGACCTCTTAACACCCATTGATACAGCACCTCATTTACCCCCTGTATCACACCCACAGTGGACCGGAATCACAACCCACCTCTCTTCCATACAAAATTTCTTCTTCACACGTGAAGATTGTCATCCCTCAGAAGATAGACGAGTCCTATGGGAGCGTTTGAGTACACCATGCTCTACTCAAATGCAGATGACCGATCCAGACACCTCTACCATATACCTGAGGTGTTTACAAAAGCTCAAAATGCCTATGTCCTCATCTTCACCCCCCTCATCTCTACCGAATACCTCATCCACCTCTATTAACCTAACCAAACCTTCCCCTATGCTTGGGACTTCACCAATACCCAGCCTAACACACCCACCTAAACGGTTAGATTTATCCAAAAATAAAGTCGTCCATCCACCTAGGAGACAGACCCAATCTCCTCAAGTCCAATCTATGCCTCTGTCACAACTAAAACCCTCACCGTCACACCTACCTTCTATATTGGGACCTCACCCCTCCACCTTGCCTCAATACATCATACCTCCTGCGTTTTCTTTAAAACGACCTGCACCTTCTGCACCCATACAGAGATCCACGGGTGTATCAACACTCGTCACCCCAAGTATCCTGTCCACCTACCAACCCTAAACAAACTCCATCATCAAAGGATTTGTTTGTTGTCACTCCTCTTTCCCCGTGGTTGTTTCCTGCCACCACGTCATCTGTGGCCTCATCATCTAACCAGCTAAACATGACTTCTGCGCCGAAGAAGCCACATTTAGTTAAATCCAATTATCAAAACCCCTTGTCTAAACCACCACCCGTACGAACCAACCATACCCAACCATTACCAAAACCCACCCAATCAATAGCCTCATCTTCCTCTGACTTTGACCCGCTCAAAGGATCTTACGCCAAGATCCTTGATATGTTGGTGGAGAATGCGACCATTTCCCTACCCCCACTCAGACCCTATGATCCATCTAAACCTCGACCTATAGGTTATGATGAGTCTAAAATCTTGTGCTTACCACCGCACACCAGGACATGATGTGGAGGGATGCAAAGCTTTGAAATCCATCCTTCATCAGTCACCTATCTCGGATAGAAAGGTTAAGAAAGACAACTTACGAAGGGAGAAACCTTTAGCTTCAATCCCCTCTCCTATACCACCTGTCCCCACCTCACCAAGATCTATCATTATTGCAACCCCACCTCTCGAAGACAATGACTTATCCCTGCCATCTTCCTCCTCTCGTGTTCACGAGATCAACATGATTAGTATTGCTACTCGAGGGTAGAAAAACAATGGGAAAGCTAAAGAAAGCACACCTGCGGCCTCTCTTTCTCCGTCCGCCATCCCGATCGCACCACCACCTAAAGTGGTTATTCATGGACCTGCCTACCCCGTCTCTGATGGAGTTGCCCATCGTACCATGATCAAACAGCTTCACCAATCACCTGTAAAAATGACACTGTATGATCTCATTCAAACCTCTGAATCTCATCGACAAGCTCTCATTGAAATCCTTCAAGGGATAGAGGTCCTACCTAACGAAACCTTTCCCGTTGCCTCCATCTTAACACCCAACCACGTTGCTTCTCTCACCAAACAATCTACCACTTCTGTCCCTGTACAGCAAGCCGCTGCTGTCAGTTTCTCTGAAGATGAAATTGTCGTCTTTGGTGCAGAAGATCCTGACCCCGCTCTTTTCATCTCGGCTTACGTCCGGGACATCTGAGTACGTCGTGTTATGATTGACGGGGGCACTAGCCTAAACATCATCTCTTCCAAAGCCTTCCAACAAATGAATATCCCTTCTAGCTGCATGTGTGCCAACCCCACCATGTTGCGTTCATTCAATGATGCTATTACTTCTACTTTAGGCACCGTGATCCTTAACATTCATGTAGGGCCACGTACCTTACCCGAACTCTTCTATGTCCTTGAGGGAGAATTCCAATACAACATGTTGTTAGGCCGCCCTTGGATCCGGGCTATGGGATGCGTTCCCTCCACCTTACATAGATGCATAAAATTCGAGTATGAGGGGAAGTCATACACCGTAAAAGTTGATGCTCCCCCCTTCAAAACCTACAATATGTTATATCACCCTAATGATGTGCTTGTACCAGTCAAGGCACCCATTCATCCAACCCAACCATCTACTTCACCCACACCTCAACCATCCACCTTAGCCGCACCTACACCTTCAACCAATGAAACCGCCGCCACAAATACCACTTCCTTCCCCACGGACAACATCCCAACCTCAGATCCCTTGGTAGATGTTTTTCAACGCCTTACGCTGGGGGAGTATCACCTATATAACGTTAGCACTTTCCATACCCCACAGGAGTACGGACAGTTACATGCATCCTACCTACGACCGTCGTGTGGGGGAGGTGATCTCCTACGGACCACCTAATTGCCACACCAACCTAATGTATGGGGGTGTCGACGCATCCTCCATTACCCCTGAACCTCCCCTTGGTGTGGTTCCCTTCCAATCTGATTTTCAATATCTAACAAATCGTCATTTCGCCCTCACCTTCTTGACTCGCTGTGCTTGGAAAGGTTTTGGTTTCGGTCTTTATGAACAAGGCCGACATACAATCATTCCCATGACTACACGCAAACACAAAGATCGTAGTGGTCTTGGATTTTCTGAAACACTTACACCAAAGAAACCTCATGTCAGTTGTATCCGGGAAGACAACGACATTACCTCTTCTGAACCATCATCACCTATTTTTCCATCTTCACCCACAGAGTCGATAGACCCGGAATCTATCCCTCCTAACTTTTTTTTTTCGTAAATGCTATCTTCCTGGGTCCTCTCACTTATCAACGTGATAATGAAGACCCATCTTCTCTTCCCCTTCTGTATCCAGACATGATCGAAGAAGACTCGCCTTCAATTAATGTTGTTGAGTGCCAGGATGACGACTCCATCCTCACTTACCTTGGCGCAGGACGACTCTTATATTCAACGCGCCTTACCATCTGAAACTCAAACCATGTTGAATGAGTCGACTATAGAAATCAACATCCACACAGAGGATGATCCTCACATTGTGAAGATCGGACAATCTCTTAACGCATCAGAACAAACTGCCTTCACTACCTTCCTCCGTGCCCGCAACCAAGCTTTCGCTTGGTCCTACGCTGACATGCCAGGAATCGATCCTGAACATTGCTGTCCATAACATTACTCTAAAACCTGACTCCAAACCAGTTAAACAGAAACTGAGAAAAATGCATCCACGCATTGCCCTCTTGGTCAAAGAAGAGCTTCAACGACTCCTTTCTGTTTCCTTCATCTTACCTATTGACTATCCTCAATGGATTTCTAACATCGTACCTGTCACTAAAGCGACGGGGGGACTTTGGATATGTACAAATTTCCGGGACCTTAACCTCGCTTGCCCAAAGGATGACTTCCCCCTACCTAGTATTGATCAACTTGTTGATCTCACTGCAGGCCATGAGATGCTTTCTCTCATGGATGGCTTCTCGGGATACAATCAAATTTTGGTAGCCCCGGCCGATCAACATAAAACCACCTTCATTACTCCTTGGGGAACCTTCTGCTATCGTGTCATGCCATTTGGCCTTAAGAATGCTGGTGCGACCTATCAGCGGGCTATGACTTACATTTTTCATGACATTATGCACACTATCCTTGAGGATTATGTCGATGATCTTCTTGGAAAATCTAAACATCGCAGTGAACATCTCGATGTTTTAACCATTATTTTCGATCACCTGTTACAATACTGTGTTCGTCTTCAACCAAAGAAATGTGTCTTTGGTGTCCTTTCGGGAAAACTCCTTGGTTTTATCATCTCTTTGCGTGGCATTGAGGTTGATCCGGAAAAATTCAAAGCTATCCTAGAAATGCCCCCACCCACTAACCTCAAACAATTGCGTAGTTTGCAGGGAAAACTCCAATCTATCCGGCGTTTCATCTCACAACTCTCAGATCGATGTCAACCTTTCCATCATCTCCTTAAAAAGGACATTGTCTTTCAATGGAGCGAAGAGTGCCACCAAGCCTTTGAGGCTCTTAAATCCTATCTCTTGCAGCCACCCGTGCTTGTCCCACCTCAGGATGATCACCCTTTCTACCTTTACCTTTCTGCCACCGACCATGTTGTAGGAGCCATGCTCGCACATCGTGACTCTGAGCATCGAGAACAAGCCAGTTTATTACATAAGCCATACTTTTGTGGATTACGAGACTAGGTATACACATGTAGAAAAGTTGTGCCTAGCCCTATCATTCGTGGCCACCAAACTCTGACATTACCTCCTGAATCACAAAACTTTTGTCATCACCAACGCTGACCCCATCCATTATATGTACGCCAAACCTCATCTAAACCAACGCATCGCCCGATGGCTTATGCTCCTCGCCGACCTCGACCTTGAGTTTGTACACCAGAAATCAGTCAAAGGACAAACTATCGCAGACCAACTCGCGGAAGCCCCTTTACCTGGGGAACAATTTACCAATTTTACTTTCCCTGATGAACTCATCGCAACTCTTTCACTCAGTGAGGTGTCGTATCCAATGACCCTCTTCTTCGATGGATCCAAATGCCAGCGCGGTGGAGGGGCAGGCGTTGTTCTCATTCCTCTTGATGTTGAACCTATGCCTCTTTCATTCCGGCTCGATTTCCCCTGCACTAATAATACATGCGGAATACGAGGCCCTTGTTTTGGGTCTCCATGTTGCGTTACACTTAGGTGTAAAGTCTATTAACATTTTCGGTGACTCTCAATTGGTAGTAAATCAAGTTACTGGGCATCTACCAATGTAAAAATGAGGAACTTCAAAAGTACAAACATTACGTGGATTCACTTTTGACCTTATTTACTCATTATTCTATCCAAACCATTCCCCGCTCAACTAATAAATTTGTGGATACTATGGCTTGCTTGGCCTCGCAAATTCCTGCCTCACCAACTGACTCTGACATATTTGTCTTGGTCCAACAACTCTTTGCCCCATCTTACTCAGTCCCAGATGTTTGTATGGTAAATAATGTATCTGCTAATTCGCAGGATACCTGGTATCACCAATTTCACGACTACCTTACAACCTCTGTTCTCCCACCTGACCTTACTAGTAATGGTAAACGTGCTTTTCTTAAAAGTGTTTCTCGTTATGTCGTCATGGGGGGACTCCTCTATAAACGTGGCTTTGATGGCATCCTCCTTCGATGTCTAACCGGTGCGGAGGTCACCTATACCATCCAACAAGTCCATGACAGAATTTGTGGTGGACATTTTAGTGGCCTTGCCATGGCCAAACGGATCCTTCACCTAGGCTATTATTGGCCTACTCTTAATAACGACTGCTACGAATATGTTAAGCATTGTGTTATGTGTCAACAACATGCCAACCTTCAACATACTCCTAGCCACCCGCTACAGGTCGCACGAGATCTTTGGCCTTTCTCACAATGGGGTTTAGACCTTATTGGTGAGATTCACCCGCCTTCTTCGCAACGTCACCATTGGATAATCACAGCAACCGAATATTACACTAAATGGGTGGAGGCCATTCCACTCATTTCAACCAAAAAAGAAAAAATCGTAGAGTTCATCAACCATCACATTATCTGTCGTTTTGGTGTTCCTCATCGCCTGATAACAGATAATGGAAAATCTTTCAAAAATAAGTTGTTACAAGACCTTTGTGACAACTTTGGTATCAAACTTAGCTTCTCATCACCTTACTATCCACAAGAAAATGGTCAAGCCAAATCTTCTAACAAAACCCTAACCAAAATTCTCATGAAAGTCGTTAACGATTCTGGAAAAAATTGGCATGATCACATCCCCTTTGCCCTTTGGGCTTATCGTACCAGCATTCGTACCTCCACTAATGCCACACCATTCTCTTTGGTATATGGTACCGAGGCTGTCTTGCCTCTCGAAATACAAATCCCTTCCCTAAGAATATCTCTCCAGGATATTCTCACCAATGATGATTTCCGCCAAGAGCGGTTAGCCCAATTAGAGCTTCTTGACGAGCGTCGTCTTACAGCTCTTGACCACCTTCAAATCTATCAAAAGCGCATCAAGCGTGCTTATGATAAGTGAATTCATGAGCGTACCTTTCAGATTGGTGATCTTGTCCTCAAAGAGAATCAACATGTGACCAAACTAGAAAAGAGAAAACGTGGAAAATTTGCTCCTAATTGGATTGGGCCTTACATTATCACTCACACTTATGGATCAGGCACTTACCGTTTAGCTTCACTTAATGGTAAACCTGAGCCTGAACCCCTTAATGCCTTGCATCTCCGACCATTCTACTGTTGAATTTAGTGTTACATCACTTCTTATCTACCTTGCGCTCGTCCCTTGAGCTCATTTACCACCTCATACACCTTTTTTTTTGTGCATCTCAAAGTAAAATCCAACCCACGTAGTTTGATCATCACCTCCTCTTAAAGATGCCTTCCCCTTTTTAGTCTGGTCCATGACTTAAAAGTATCAAAATAACAAGTTCTCAATTATACAATTCTGGGATATTCTTGAGTCAAACTTCCTGCAAAACTAGATGCTTCATGCCAAACAGACATCTAGACCTCTAAGTTATACACTAGACTGTTCCCTCGAAGGACAGCTATGTGCAAAGCCACATCTGCTATTATAAATAGACTGCTCCCTCGAAGGATAGCTATGTGCAAAAGCCGCATCTGCTACTATAAGTAGACTGCTCCCTTGAAGGACAGCTATACAAAGTCAGCCTCTATCAGAAGCTTCTCGCATTGATCAGCTTCGTGAAGACCTCAAGAACAACAAAATGCATATCCCATATAGACTTCCCACATCGATCAGTCTATATCCTGAAAAATAAAAGCAATATTCAAAAGCACTTTTGAGTCATGGACTTGTCTATTCAGGTTTGGTTCTCTTTCATCAGAATAATCACCTTATAACAAGTTCTCTGTGCCCCAGCTATACCATCCACCTCACCTCACCATTCTTCAAAATAACAAAACTCAAGGGACGTGACGTATATCCGATATATTGTGATTATACAACTCTTTTCACCTATCGACTTCTCGCCTATGCAAGGTACCTAGGGATTCAAGCTCATCCTATGATAATACGTGATTTGTTTAGCTCTTTCCAACTATGGGACATTTTTGCCTCTTTTACCCGAATCTGGGATTATATGTTGACCTTAATCAGGACATGGTTCCCTTATGCTTGGGTAAGCTAACCCTCGCTTCACCTATACCTTACCAACTCCAACAACCTTACCCTACCAATATCAAAAATTTTACCAACCAACAAATTGCCTAAACACAACCAAATTGCCTAAATTCATCTCTCCCTGGTCCTAAGGGAGAACTACATCGGTCTGAGGCCCCTCCTTGCTTTGTGCAATGGGCTATGTAGGCAGCACTTAGGAGACATGGGGTCTCCCAAGGTTAGCTCGACCATCCCCTACCATAACCTATCATGTGTTGTGTTTTTGCTTAAAAATATAAATGATTTCGTATATTTATATTGATAACACTCACCTTTGTCCTTTATCAATTCAAAACATTCAAAACACAAACATTTCTTATTATTATCATAAACTCAAAATCACCATACATATTCAGTTTTATTTAGATGTTAAACAAATACATCTTCTCTATCATCGACGCGCAGGTCGGCATCCTTATTTATTCTTCTACCCCTATAAAATTCACGTAGACCCCCGCACCTCATCCCGAACCAGGTAGTGATGGTGATCGTCGACGCCGCTCACCTGGCCTCTCCATCCTCAAAGGTGCCACTACTATTGGTTCCTCCCACTGATCCACCAATCTCTCCTGTAACATATGAATACGCCCTCTCGCATGGAGGAATCTCGCCTCTAGTCTCTCCACTCGTGACTGCGAAACCGCTAACAATCCCGTTGTCTCATTCACCTGCGTTTGAAGCTGGTGAACTAAACCCTGTAGGTGATCTCTCTCCGCTATAATCACAGCTATGTCAGGATGATCGGCCCTCTCACGTGTACCTCACAGCTCTGCTACCCACCATAATCTATAAGCCTCTGTCACTCCTGCATCCATTACCCTGCGATCGGCTGCTGTCTCTTCTGGTCCTTCTGGAGGTGTCAGCCGGGGAGGTGAGAATGCTGCCTCGGCGTCGATCCTCATGTATGGTCTATAAGCCATGGGTATATCCTGAACAAATCCAAATTGTCACCGCACGTGATCTAGAGGAATCCTCTCGTACTCACCTGGCCTGTGTCCCGCGATCCACCTCAATCACTCTACACCCCTCAAATCCTCAGCTATGTTCTCCATCACCATATAGTTCCCGTAAGGCCTCCAATGGATATCCACAATCGTCACCATCTCCCACATCTGCCTATAATACTCGACGTCATCTGTCACGGCCTCGGATCTCACCTCTTGCTCTGTCTGGACCCATCGTCTGAATCCCAACCTCTGCACTCCTGTCTCTCTTCCCTGGATTGGTCGGCCTATTGGTCACACACACACAATGTGCTCATAGGCCCAACAATGTAATAAGTATGCACAATCTAGTGTAGTCCTGTGATTTCACCTGCAGGCCCATAAACCCCTGTATAGCTCCGCCAGATATGCGGGTGCCCATGCGAAAGTCACGCTCCTTTCTATCATTTCCCAAATAATACACATCAATGATTTTGGAAATCTTCCCCCATCCACCCTCGGTAATGCATAATACCCCACCGCTATCATTAATACCACTGCCAACCTTGTTGCCTCAGGGTGTGCTGCAAACATTATACCATAAGTGAATGTCAAACCTCGCTGTGTCAAATCTCATGCAGCTGGACCAAATACTGTTGTTATCGCTCCCCGCACCGTGTTAGGCCCTGCCTGATACACTGGTCTTCCTGTAATTGGGAGTCTCAAAATTCATAACACATCTTCTAACGTCACTGTCATCTCCCCTGTTGGCAGATAGAAGGTATTCTTTTCTGGATTCCATCTCTCAATCAACGCCTGCAACATAGCATGATTGCGTGCGATTCGTGAATAATAGCGGATTCCACTTAACCCCACACAGTTTATCAATGCCCACTCAGCTGGTGTTACATCCGCTCGGACCCGTGACAACAAAGCTGGCACCCTATCATTCATCCTCAACCCTGCCTCTGCCTGCATACATCAAATCAACAAACAACAAATCAATAAATAAAATCCCCAGGTGTTTTTTATCACATTCTGGAATTTTACACAGTAACCGATATCGGTTATAGGTAACCGATACCGGTTATCTCTAAACGATATCGGTCACTGTCAATTCTATACACCCTGCTTAAAAACACCACCTACGATAATTATTCACTCGTTTACCCCTCTCTGTACCTACAAACATACCCGAAACCCCTGATTACCTACCCCATAACACTCACCCCATCCCAAACCCTTGCCTATCACCTTTTCTTTTTCATCTCTACCCACTTACCTTCTCTCATCCTATTCATAAACATGCAAGAATTGAATTCCAACCAAAACTTATACCTCTTGGGATGCAGCAGCTTGAGGTGGAACCTGTCTTCCCTCTCTTCTCTGCCCGCTGGATGCTTCTCCTTGTTCAGCCATGTTCACCACCCTCTTCAATATAACTTGCCTTTCTGCCTTCTTAATCTAAGCCCATGATTACTTTACCTGTCTCTTTCCTCCTTATCACTCAATTCTCCCATGCAATTACCTGTATAAGCCGTCAACAGCGTCGCATTCTCGTATTTAACTTGTTGCATGACTCTAAAAATAAGAACTTAAGTTGCCTCCCAAGCTTTTCTATTTTTAGAAAAGCTCGTTTTAGCATAACCGATATCGGTTACCTAACCGGTATCGGTCGAATGACTACCGACATCGGTTACCTAACCGATATCGGTCACCTCTCTCCCTTTGGTTATCCTAGGCCATTTCTTTGTTTTTTGCAAATTTTTGGTGGCGCCCACCTCTTTTCCTTGCATAACGACATAGTTATCAATATCTATCATCAGAATACCATCAACACATATGCAAAACTTCATCAACATCATCTATATATACATCAAATTTCAATACCATCGACAAAACACATGAAACATTCTAATACATGCATCAAATCAAAAATTTTACACACCATGTGGAGCAAACTCATCTATATATCATCATCAAATCAATGTCAAAATATACAAATTGCCCTGCATGGGGCCTCTGTGATCTAAAAATACAAAGTCGGCACGCAGGCCACTGTCTCTGTCAAAATCTCGACTCGGCTCGCAGGCCGGTCTCTCATGTCAAAAATATACTCGGCTCGCAGGCCGGTATCAACTATACAAAATGTACTCG
This sequence comes from Taxus chinensis, assembly GCA_019776745.2. Classification (NCBI taxonomy): domain Eukaryota; kingdom Viridiplantae; phylum Streptophyta; class Pinopsida; order Cupressales; family Taxaceae; genus Taxus; species Taxus chinensis. Next base: position 536,406,615 of record CM034153.1, on the reverse strand, counting down.
GCTCGCAGGCTGGTATATACAACAAAAATGAATAAATAAATCCTATGTGGGCACGCAGGCCTCTATATACACACTCGGTTCATAGACCGGTGTCTCTATCAACAAATCCTCTATATACCCATCTCTGCTCCTGGGGTGACTCAGCTCTCTCCCCCTCCCTCGGCTCGTCTCTCAGCTGGCCCCTGTGCCGGATCTCACCTCCTACCCATCACTGACCCACCGGCTGTGGCTGCGGCCCCCTGTGACCTGTGACTCCAGGATGTCTCCGCCCTGTGAGCCGCATATGGCTGATAGTCGGCACCGGTACCATCTAGCACGTCCTGATAATATCGGGCCTCCGCTCTCGCCTCCATATATCGGGCCCGTGCCACCATGGCTGGTGGGGCTGGTCCCCCGGCTCCTAATAGAAGTGGCCCCTGACCTGCCTGTACACCCTGTGCCTGAGGCGGTGCCTGTACCTGCACCTGTGCCTGAGGCAGGTGCCTGTGCCTGTGCCTGCCTGTGGCTATGCCTGTGGATCTGCCTGTGGCCTGTGCCTGTGCCTGTAGGCTGTGCCTGTACCTGTGCCTGTACCTATGCTTGGGCTAACTGCCCCTGTAGCACCCCAATCTGTGCCTGTGCAGCAGCAAGCTGCCCCTGTAATAACTACACCTGGCCCAAGAGATGATCCCTCTCTGCTATAACAGCCACCAAATCTGGCTGTGCGGGCTGTGCTCTCATGACTGCCCTCTGCCCTGCCCACCACACCAAAAATGAACCTGTCACCCCGGCATCATCCACCGTATCATCCACCGGTCTCTCTGCGACCCAGACTGGGTCCAATGGCTGCGGAGGAGGCAGTGGTGCCTCTACATCCTCCCTCTGATACTGTGGGAAGGGAGGTGGCTCGTCCTGTCGTAGACCCAACTGTCGGCGTACCCTCTCTAGGGGAATCCACTCATGCTCCCTTGGGTCTCCGTCCAGCTATCCAGAAGATATACTGGATCCATCGTAGCTGCGCTCGGGCTCCTCCTCGGGGCTGATGGCCTCTGTATGGCCTCCATATAATATCAAGTGCGGTCAGGCCCTCTAACATATGCCGGTAGTATGCCACATCTCGCCCTGCAATCACCGCTCGTGGCTGGCCCACGACCCCCAACCACCTCTGGAATCCATATCTATACACTACCTGTGGCCCTGGCTGCTGGGGTAACCCTACTGGTCGTAAACACACAATGTGCTCGTAGGCCCAGCAGTGTAACAAAAATGTCGAACATATACCAAATCACCTCATACGGCGATAGCCCCAGAGCTCTCTGTATAGCTGCACCAGATACACCGGTGCCCATGCATAGCAGGTGTGCTCCTCCACCATCTCATGTAATACTCCCATCAAAGCCCATGGGAAGTGGCCTCCCTCTGAGTCAGGAAGGGTGAAGCAGGTGATACCAATCATCATCAGCACGGCAAGCCGTGTCTCCTGTCTATGTGCGCGATACATATCGCCGTAGCAGATGCTCGCACTATGATATGTAATCAATGGGGCTGCATCCCCGAATACCTACAGGATGTTATCCATCGCTGTCTCTGCATCCACCTGGAACACTGCCTCACCTATGATCGGCAGTCTCAGGATGCGATACACATCCTCTAGTGTGACCGTCATCTCTCCAGTAGGGAGATGGAAGACATTGGTTGCCGGATCCCATCTCTCGATGAGGGCAACCATCAAGCTGTGGTCCCTATCCACAGCCCTATATCTCTGGACTCCGCCGAGTCCAACCTCCCGCATGACTGCCCACTGTGCTGCAGTCACATGTGGCCGCATCCGCCCCAGTAGAGGCGGCATCCGATCCCGCATCGTCAGCTGCTGGCGTGCCTGCAAAAACAACACACTCCATCAGGCCTACCCTTTACAAAACAACTACCTTAACCCTCTATACTCACTCCCCCACCCAATAACCCCAATATCACTAGCCCCACCCAACAAACACCTACAATATCCCCTTTACCTATTCCACAACCTACCAACTACCCCACTCATACTCCACCCGCTTTATTCTCGTCCTCTAACTATATCCCAGCCCATTTAACCCCTCCCAATTCATCCACAACCCATAACCTATCCTACCCGCACCGGCCCCCGACCACCCGATTACCCCCCACCCCACTCACCTTTCCTAGCCACTCTACCTTCTCCCCCTTCACCCCAAAACTCTATCCTACCCACCTACAACAAATCAATATACCTACTTTCACAACATTACCTCCTGCCCATAGTGACCGGTACCGGTCACACACGACCGCCGTCGGTCGACACATGACCGACGCCGGTCTCAGAACCAACTAGTCTTTAGTTGTGACCGCTGCCGGTCGCTTAGTGACCGACATCGGTCACTGTCGGATTTCGGGGCCGGATCGAAAACGGCCCCCAAATCCCCTTTTTTTAATTTTTTACCTATCTACCCAGCCCAATTGCCTACAAACTTACCCACCCTACCGTGTTGACTTACCTAACATATCTACCCACTCCATTTTACGATTTACCTTCATTTATTCATTATTTTATCACATTTTAGATTCCTACCCCAAAACCCACATCCTAGCTAAATTCATCAACTTCACACAAATAGGGATTTAGAACCTACCGGTACGACTACACGTCATCGCGGTGGGATAGGTGGTGGTGGTCCAGCTCCTCCCGCACCTCCTGCTCCTCCAGGCTGTGCCATAGCTCCAAATCTCCTCAACAGGGTCCTCCACCAATCAAACTCTGCCTCCTGATCGCTGGGGCCTACCAATCACTCACTCCTCCACTCAACTAGTGCCAACTCAGCCCACAAACTCAACAAAATCAATTCACAACTCAGACAAGCAAAAGGTTGGTACTCAAATTGACAATGTGAAAATGACATGCCGTATTTTTCTTTTTATAGGTTTTGACATATAACCGATGCCGGTTATGGCGCGCCCTAGAAGACCGGTATCGGTCTTGTGACCGATATCGGTCACACATAACCGATATCGGTTACCTACTTACTTAACCTAACTCCCACCCTTATCCACCAATCTCCATTTTTCACCACCTCACCTACCCCCAGCTTTGCTAAATAGCCTTATTTTGAATTCATCAGGCCCGACCCAAGGCCACAACCAACCAATCGACCCAAGGCCACAACCAACCAATCGGCCCGACCCAAGGCCACACCCAACCAATCGACCCGACCCAAGGCTGCAACCAACCAATCGGCCCGACCTAAGGCCGCACCCAACCAATCGGCCCAACCCAAGGCCACAACCCACTAATCGACCCAAGGCCGCAACCAACCAATCGGCCCGACCTAAGGCCAAACCACCCAATCGGCCCGACCCAAGGCCGCACCACCCACCAATCGGCCCGACCCAAGGCCGCAACCCACCAATCGGCCCGACCCAAGGCCGCAACCAACCAATCGGCCTGACCCAAGGCCACACCAATTAAGTACCTCGACCAAGACCCGTAATTTACGATTCTATCATGTAGCTGTTTGTTCCATCGAGCTCACCTGTTCGTGTTTTAGCATAACTAGGATACTTGAATTGATCAGCCGACCAGCATTGCCTAGACCAAGACCGTGACATTTATCTCAACCAAACCAACCATTTGGTACTGCCGAACATGCCTAAATGTTCCGGTACCTTACCCGTTATATCCCCTGGAGCTACTTCCTATGCCTTGGATACCAGGATTATATCAACCTTGTTTGGATAAACTATCGACCTTTGCCTATGAATTGCTTGTTTGCTCTTCAACTCATGTACCCTGGTCGCACTACTGCATTTCAACGTGCGTCGGCTTCTTTGAACTTACCCCACCATCTTACCATCATCTCATCATAATTCACCCTTTATCAACCCTATCCCTGATTTCACATCACCTCAATCTGTGATAGATTTGAGGGGGATTACCTATACCCTTAACTGGGGCAACCACTTTTTATTTTTGTCAGTGCAGCTTTACAATACAAGCTACATGACAACAAGGGGCAAATGTAGACACCAAATTTGGGTCTTACGACGCCCTGTACCCCGTATCTCACCTCGCAACCTAACCCTACCTCACCACCTAAAACCTTACACACCTAATTATTTATTAATTACCTTATAATTAATAAATCCACATCTCCAAACCCTGCCACCTCACCTCGCCACCTCACCATGACCTAGCCCTAACCCTAAACCAACCTAATTAAGACCTATGACTTGGTCCAGACCCACACCCATGACTCATCACCCCTCACCCGCAATCAAAACAAACCTAATAATAACTTGACCAAGCCCACAACTGATCCCTCGGGAGAAAAGGAGGGAAAGATGGTTGTTTTACTAAAAATAGCCACTTTGACCTAACCGACATCAGTTCCTACTTGACCGCCATCGGTTACGTAACCGCCATCGGTTCCCTGTTAATGACCTCCCCCAACCAAAAAGAAAGGATCCGGAATTCATTTGCAAGACAGAGACAAGTGAAGAAAAGAGAAGAGGTTGCAGAGAAGAGCATCGAGCCGAAGACTGCAACTGAGCAACTGGATCACTGTCACCCTCATTCAAGCATTGGAAAAGACTGAGGATAGCTTCATCAGCTCGCTTTCTAATACCGGATCATCCCAACTAAGCCTTACTGTCGCCACCACATTCCTTGGACCTGTATCTTCATCAGGAACCAGTAAGTATTATCTTGTAGTTCTTTGTTATCATTTTTCTTTAATTCATATTAAATGGGGAACTGACCACCTTCGAAAGGAAGTCTAATATTTCCTAGGCCTAAGGCAGTTCCCTCACTTGTTGTCTAACTAAAATCTAGTGGTCTTGCGTTCTTATTTACAGGTAGTCCTTCCCAGACAAAAAGGAGTTCTTCACAATCGATCTGATCTCTCTATGGTACGCGCACACCTTCCCAACATTCAACAGGTATTCCTCCTAGCCCTAACCCTTATCTGTTTCTCAAGAGAATGAAAAGATAGAAGTAACTCTATTCTGGAATGGAAACTCTATTGCTTTTAGTAACGAGATACCTAAATCATTAGTTCGCAATAGCTTCTTGGGATTACTCATTTGCATCAATTTGTATTAAAAGGGAACTGACCACCTTCGAAAGGAAGTCTAATATGTTCTTGGGCCCAAGGCAATTCCCTCACTTATTGTCTAACTAAATATGGTGTTCTATAGCATTCTTATTTTACAGGTAGTCCTTCCCAGACAAAAAGGAGCGCTTCAAAATCGGTTTGATGCTCTCTATGGTACGCGCACACCTTCCCAACACTCAATAGGTATTCCTCCTAGACCATAACATCCTTTGATCCTGTATTCTCAAGCTACCGAATGAAATGATAGAATTACACTCTATGGCTTAGAACAAAATTCTATGCAAAACACAGCATCTGTGCAAGTTCTGATATGTTTCATTGGGTCCAGATGGTGCTTGACTTATGAAACACCATCCACGATCATAGCATGTATAAGATGAGATGCCATGTCAAATAAATCTACTGGGAAACAACAAAATAAGGTTTAAGTACAACTACATGATAAAGAGTGTCTCCCACCCATCTTCGTGTGTCAAACCCAGGTCCAGTATTGAATCTCTAAGTGACATTCATCACTCCATGCTCTTTAAACTAACCTTTAACACCTTCCATGGTTATTCTCTCCATCATCACTCTTCGCACATGATCATGATGTATGCCATGTTCCACTACAACTTTGTAAACCAGAGGTCCCGACAATGGAACCAATCATTGTAGTCTATTTTGCTGACCCCATCCATTAGAACAAGGTGAACCTCATGTAGCACCTAGACCTATCACCCAACGGGCGCTAGGTGCATCACCCGAGGTGCTTGAGAGGGAGCCGAGTCTCTCTTCTCTATGTGATTTTAGTGGAAGGCATTGATTCATGATTCTGACTTAGTGATTTATAATAGACCATGAAGATAGCTATAGAGCTCAGGATGACTTCTATACCCCTTTAGTCATAACAAAAAACAAGGCGTGCAATAGAATTAATAGCTACTAGGAAGTATGTAAATCCACAATTAGGTGCTCTAACATTCAAGTAAGGTTCATAATTGATACAATGATCAAAAGATGTAGTAGAAACATGCAGATAATACAGGAAGGGGATCTTAATATAAATCCCATAGTGGGATATGCCTGGAGGCATACTTCATTGGCATACGCCATTACTCGCAAAACATCATCAGAGTGGTAGACCACAGTCATGGCACCATATCTATATCTATACATGATGCTCACAAAACAAAATTTGCATTCCCCATTGTCCCCATTACATATTTCCTAGAATCATCTACCCATTTTATCCACATAGTTTTCACAGTAATTCTAAAGAGCTCTACTACCAATCACTTCTGTCTTTGTTCTTTTCCAAGTGGGGCCTACGCATATAAATAGGGAAATCTAAGCTCTAAAAAACTCCTCGTGCAACCTCAGATCTGGCCCCAAGTGTCAAGGTGTGGGTCGCCCCAGGTAATCACAGCCACATAATATTTTACTAAATGGGTAGAGGCCATGCCTCTCACCACCGTGCCAGGTTCTATACTCGCTAAGTTCATTTTAAATCAAATCATTTGCAGGTACAATGTCCTGTAAGTCATTATCTTAGATAATGGCACATCCTTCAAGAATGATGAGGTCCATGATTTATGCAACAAATTCAAGATAAACCATCATATGAACTCTCTTTTATTACCCCCAAGCCAATGGACAAGCTGAAGCCACAAATAAAACATTAAAAAATATTCTCCTCAAAACAATCAAGGAGAACAAACGGGACTGGCATTTAAAATTATACTCAGCCTTGTGTTCCTATCGAACGTCAATAAGAACACTACTAGGGACAACCCCTTTCACATCGGTATTTGGGGCAGAAGCAGTTCTCCCGCTTGAGGTCGAAATACCCAGTCTTCACATCTCATTACAAGGGATATTGGGAGAAGAAGCCCTATAGAGAGGCATGCCTCTCTCAACTAGAAATCCTTGATGAGGCTAGGTTAAATTCCGAACAACGGTATAGAGCCTATGTTGACCAGATGTGCCAGCAATATAACAAAAAGGTCTACGAACAAGAAATATACGAGGCGGATCTAGTTCTGAGACTAGACAACTGGATTGATAAGAAAACTGGTGAAGGAAGGAAATTCCGGCCCAAGTGGTTGGGCCCATACCGAGTCATGAAAGACTATGGAAACAGTGTGTATCTCTTGTGTACACTAGAAGGTGAGGAATTTGTTAGGAAATAAGTGATAAAATATGCGGAATAATCCCTCACAAAATCGCAACAGTAGAAACTAATATGTAGAAATTATTACAGATCTCAAATAAAATTACAGAATAAAATAACACAACACAAAGAGACAGTATTTAACATGGTTCACCCAATTTGGGCTATGTCCACCAAGAATCACTTGCTTAGATTTTATTACAAGCCACTGCTCTCTCAATACAATACCCAGATCCGTTTGGAGCTATGCTCAACAAACTCTACAGAATTCACAACCGAATTCAAATCACATCTGCAATGTTTTTTCATATATCCTACCATATGCATTAAAACCATATAAGTAGGCAACTGCTTAAGCAGGTTTACAATACCATGGGTATCAAAACCATGGGCCAAAACCAGCCCAAAAACATATGGGTCAAAAATCTCACCCATATGAGAAGAGCATGTTTCCCGATATGTTGGGTGCATTTTTTCAAGGCAAAAAAAAAGTATGTTAAAAAAAAAATTCAGGGGCTGCGCCCCCGAACCCCTACTATCGGGGTCTGTCGCCCCCAGACCCCCGCTCAAGGCCCAACCCGACCCCGAACCCCGGTGAGGGATACATGAAAAGTGTATTGTACTCTTAGTGTACAATCTTCAACACTTTCACACATGAAAACAGGCTCCACAACTTAACAATCTCCCACTTGGAGACTAGTTTTCCTCTGAGCAAGTTTCTCAACCCTTCACTAGTTTCTGTGAAAACCAACCAAAGCTAAACACAACTTAAGTTTTTCCCTTGTGACCACCTTGGTCATCATGTCTGTAGGATTATGACTGGTATGAATCTTCTCAAACTTGAACTTATCTTCCTCCAAAGTTGTCCTGATGAAATGGTACCTTAACTGTATATGCTTTGTCCTAGAGTGGAAAGCAGAGTTCTTAGCTAGGAGTATAGCACTCTGACTATCACTATGCAACTTTCCTTCCTCTTGCTTATGCCCCAACTCCTCAAGTAATTGTTGTAACCAAATCATTTCCTTGCTTGCCTCTGTGGCAAGCAACATACTCAGCCTCCGTGGTTGACAAAGCCACCAACTTCTGTAGTCGTGAAATCCAGCTTACTGTTGTTCCACCTATAGTGTAAACATAACATGTTGTGCTCCTCCTGCTGTCTAAATCTCCAACCATATCTAAATATACATAACCACACAAAGTGGTGTTTGATCCATTGTAGCACAAAACTATCCCCGTGGTCCCTCTCAAATACCGAAGGATCCACTTTACTGCCTGCCAGTGATCTCTACCTAGATCACTCATAAATCTACTCACGGCTCCCACTACATGGGAAATATCAGGCCTAGTGCACACCATGACATACATCAAACTGCCAACCGCCGATGAGTAAGGTACCTTGGACATCTGGTTTCTCTCCTGCTCTGTCTTAGGACATTGTTCCTTTGATAACTTGAAGTGGCCTGCCAAAGGATTCCCAACTGGTTTAGCATCCTACATATTAAACCTCTCCGAGACCTTCTTAATGTACTCTTCCTGAGATAAAGTTAGCTTCCGTTCCTTCCTATCCCGAGATATCCTCATACCAAGGCTTTGTTTTGGCTACACCCAAATCCTTCATAGCAAAAGGATTCACTTAGATGCTTCTTGAGTACTTTTATCTCCTGCATGTTTTTACCTGCAACCAACATGTCATCCACATACAGACACAGGATAATATAACTTCCATCCTCAAATTTCTTTGTATACACTCAATGGTTAGAATGACGTCTAATATAACCTTGATCCATCATGAAGCTATCAAATTTCTTATACCATTGATATGGAGCTTGTTTCAAGCCATATAAGCTCTTCTTCAGTTTACACACCAACTCCTCTTTACTTTTGACCTCATAGCCCTCTAGTTGCTACATATATAGTTCCTCCTCCAAATCACCATGGAGAAATGCATTCTTTACATCAAGTTGTTCTAAGTGCAAGTCTTCTGCTACAACTATTCCTAGAACAGTACTAATAGAAGTCATTTTTACTACAGGAGAAAAAATCTCATTAAAATCTATACCTTTTTTCTGTGCAAACCCCTTGACCACCAACTGGGCCTTGTATCTTTTCTTACCTCCTTCTTCCTCTTTGACTCTGAACACCCACTTGTTTTGTAATGCTCTTTTTGCCTTCGAGTAGCTTCACCAAATCCCATGTCTAGTTCTCCATGAGAGCCTAATGTTCCTCATCCATGGCTTGCTCCCACTTCTTCTTGGCATCTACCTACATTACTTCATCAAAGCTCTCTGGCTCTCCACTATCAATGAGTAATAAATAATAAAGAGAAGGAGAAAAATGTTCAAGTTCTCTTATACCCTAGAAGACCTCCTCAATATAAGAGTTTGGGGTTCCTGTTGAGTGGGTTCTTGAACTGATTCATGTGTCACTTTCCCATCCGGAAGATCCTCTGCCGCTGCATATTCTTTCTTGGATTCTTCCCTATTTTCCTGCAACTGCTACTTATACATGACTTTCTCATTAAAGACCACATCCCTAGATTGAATGATTTTCTTGTCCTTAATACTCCAACATTTATATCCAAATTCATCACCACCATAACCAATGAAAGTACATTTTTTTATGATTTAGCCTCTAGTTTGGTCTTATCATCCTGTCTGTCTATATGGACAAACACCTCACATCCAAAGACTCTAATAAATGAATAATCAAATTTATTACCATACCAAGCCTCCTTGGGTATGCCTCCATCCAAGGAACTTGAGGGTCCTCTGTTTATAAAGTACATAGTTGTGCTCACCACTTCTACCCAAAAAGAAAGAGGCAGTTCTGCATGTAACCTCATGCTCCTAACACGTTCCATTATTGTTATGTTCTTCCTTTCTGACACTCCATTCTACTGTGGAGTTCCTGGAACTATCTTTTGAATGTGGATTCCATTCTTAGAATAATAATCATCAAATTCATTGCTGCAATACTCCCCTCCATTATTTGACCTGATACATTTTAGGTTAAGATCTGTTTCATTCTCTACCAAGGCTTTCCATTTAACAGAAAGTGTCAAATTCATCATATTTGTTTCTAATACAATAAACCCAAACTTTCCTTGTTGCATCATCAATAAAAATAACATAATAACTTAAACCCCCAAGAGATGATACCTGATACTGGCCCCCATACATCAAAATGCACCAACTCTAACTTACTCTCTTTCTTTGTAGGTCCAACCTTGAGAAACCTTACTCAATTATGTTTCCCATATATGTAGTCCTCACAAAACTCCAAACATGTTTCTGTATATCCAGGAAAATCCTTCTTTATGATCTCCATGCCCTTATGGCTCATATGACCGAGCCTATAGTGCCACAATGTTGTATCTACTTTTTAAAGCCATAAGATTACAAACATTAGTGCTATAAGTGGTTAAAAACAAGGTTCCAACCTTCTAACCTCTTACCACCACAAGAGCACCCTTGGTAACCTTCCTATTAGGAAATAAGGGACAAAATATGTAGAATAATCCCTCACAGAATCACAACAATAGAAACTAATATGCAGAAATTATTACAGATCTCAAATAAAAGTGCAGAATAAAATAACACAACACAAAGAGACAGTATTTAACGTGGTTCACCCAATTTGGGCTACGTCCACCAAGAATCACTTGCTCAGATTTTATTACAAGCCACCGCTCTCTCAATACAATACCCAGATCTGTTTGGAGCTATGCTCAACAAACTCTACATAATTCACAGCCGAATTCAAAGCACATCTGCAATGTTCTTCATACCTCTATCATATGCATAAAACCATATAAATAGACAACTGCTTAAGCAATTTTACAAAACCGTGGGTATCGAAACCATGGGCAAAACCTGACCCATAAACCTATGGGTCAAAAATCTCGCCCATATGAGAAGAGCACATTTCCCGATATGTCGGGTGCATTTTTTCGAGGCCAAAAAAATTTACGCCTAAAAAAAAAATTTCGAGGGCTACGCCCCCGAACCCCACCGAGGATACATGAAAAGTGTACAGTACTCTTAGTGTACAGTCTTCAACACTTTCACACATGAAAATAGGCTCCACAATCTAACACTTCCAAGAGTCTGCTATAAATATCATAGTACAACCATCACTTCCCAACTGCCCTACCGATATCAAATTTCATCTTAATGTAGGCACATGTCTGACATCCTTCAATAGCCAAGTATTCCCATTATGCATATTAACCTGAACATAACCTTTTCCAACTATGTTGCAAGACTCATCATCACCAAGAAAAACATGCCCAAAATCTCCTTGAACATAATCAACAAAATAATGCCTATGTGGAGAAGCATGGAAAGAAGCCCCCGAATCTAAAACCCAGGATTCAGTAATATTGTGCAAAGAAATAATCAAAGCATCCTGACATACATTACCTTTTGCAACATTTGCCTCCTTGTTTTCTTCAAGTTGTTTCTTCTTGTCCCGAAGCTCCCAACAGTCCTTCTTTGCATGCCCAAACTTTCCACAGTGCTAGCATACTATCTTGCTTTTGGATTTTGACCTTGCCCAATCCTTTGATTTTCCATGGCTTCCTCTATTGTTCTGTCTCCCTCTAGTTTCCACTGTCAAATCATTCCTTGAAGTAGAAGATTCACAAGAGCTTTTTCTTCACATTTCCTCACTTAGAATCACGCCTACAACATCCTCAAACTTCAACTTTGAGTTAGCTGGAACCGAGTTGCTTACCGCCATTACCAAGCTATTCCAACTCTCAGGTAAAGAGCACAGAACTAATAAAGCCCTAACTTCTTCATCAAATTCTATTGTAACCGAAGCTAGCATATTTACAGCCATATTAAAATCATTTAGATGATCTTCTACTGAACCATTCTCAGACATCTTCATATTAAACAAATTTTTCATTAAAAATATCTTATTAGAGGTATAGGGTTTTTCATACAACTTCCCTAATGCATCCATCAGTTCTTTTGTAGTCTTTTCCTTTGAAACATTAAATAATACCGAAGATGCAAGACACAGCCAGATTGTCCCAAGTGCCTTCCTATCTAGCAAATCCTATTCTGCATATGTCATGCTCGAGGGTTTGTTCACCTTCTCAGACAGCGGAGTATAAAGATCCTTCTGATAAAGGTAATCTTCCATCTGTATCTTCCAAAGACTGAAATTCTGCCTATTGAATTTATCAACCCTAGATCTCCCATTATCTGCCATAGCTCCCACTCAAGATAAAACTTTCCCTACAATTCAACACTTCAACAAACCAAACCAGGCTTTGATACCAATTATTAGGAAATAAGTGATAAAATATGCGGAATAATCCTTCACAGAATTGCAACAGTAGAAACTAATATGTAGAAATGATTATAGATCTCAAATAAAATTGTAGAATAAAATAACACATCATAAAGAGATAGTATTTAACGTGGTTCACCTAATTTGGGATACATCCACCAAGAATCACTTGCTCAGATTTTATTACAAGCCACCGCTCTCTCAATACAATACCCAGATCCATTTGGATCTATGCTCAACAAACTCTATAGAATTCACAGCCGAATTCAAAGCACATCTGCAATGTTTTTCATATATCCTACCATATGCATAAAACCATATAAGTAGGTAACTGCTTAAGCAGTTTTACAATACCGTGGGTATCAAAACCATGGGCCAAGTGTACAGTCTTCAACACTTTCACACATGAAAAAAGGCTCCAAAACCTAACAGAATTCAATGAGACTGTCAATTCCTTGCATCTTAAATGGTTTTACGCATAAGTCATTACCATCACCATTTATACATTATGTCTACATGCATTGCATTAGTCACTCAGTTGTTTCATTTTGTTCACTCATTTCGTAAAATTTTGTGGTCAAGGAACTTATTTTTAAGCAATTTATTACAAGCTTCTAAAAATATTAGCAAAAACATTCAAATTATATCTCTTCAATTTTCATAATAGCATCAAACAATTTCGAAATAATTTCATCAATCCGACAGACAAAATCTTGACAAAAACTATACCAAGGCCTACATACTTGGTCTTACTCATTCTTTTCTACTAGGTTAAGTTGTTCTTACCTACGGTCTGTTCTAGAAGCTTCTTGGTGTCACATCTATCGCTATTACGTCTCTTTGAAACAAGGATAATCCAAAATCACAAATCAGAAATGTCAAAACCAAATTAAATTAAAAAAATACTAAACAAAATAGAATATTTTATTTTACACACTTCTTTTCCCTACCAACCTTTGGTGATGAGCCCGCATCTCTTACTAGTGATGCGAGGTTGAGAAAGGAAAGTAGTGCGCTTACTTGCCTATGTCCTACCTTCGGAGATAAGCCCATACTTCTTACTAGTAGCATGGGGTAGGGCATAGGGGGTCCATTCACACATATTAATGAATCTTAGTATTTTAAAAATGCAAACCAAAGTGTAATAAGTAAAATTAAGTATCCAAATTCCAAAGAGATTGAATCCTCAAAACCAGATTTTGTCAACCAAATTGCCATCCATGGATCTAAGTCTAGATAAACTGGAAAATAAGTTGCATTCTGAACTATGTAGTAGTTTTTGAGTAAGAGTAAGTACGCAGGTCTAAATTTGATTTCTTTCAATACCTTGTCTTTCTCTCATCATTTCCATTCAGTCAAACTTGTACAACTCGTGCCCTTCCTAGCTCTTGTTGTTGAGCCCTCGCATCTTACTAGTTACGTGGAGTTAGGAATGGGGCAAGTTTATCTCATTATCACTACATATTCATCACATTTTGCCAAAACAAGAAGAAGTAACGAAAATTTCCCAAAAAAGCCAAAATTTTAGTACTACAATGTGTTTACATCATCACATATCAGCATTAAAAAAATAAATAACAGAGAAACATTTTGTTCAACATTTGTTATCACTTGTCATCCATTGCATACATTCTAAAAAACATATAAAACCAAAGATTCTAAAAACATCTAGTGCACACATGATAAACGAATCACAAAACTCTAGATACAAGAAGATCTAGATCCAAAAAGATATATATATATATAAGAATCGTGTTTTACATACAATTCCATCATGCACTAGGCATGGTCAAAACGCTCAATGAGCCCGAAAAATACAAAAACAACTCATATAAACATCCAGCAAAATCACTACAAAAAGGCCAAACGGCCCTTTAATCCCTATGGGATCCCTCAGAGGGTGCACAATCACATCTAGGGCTCCTACTATGATGACGCTCTGAATGAAATGAGTGCTCATGATCACAACCACTGGTTGTGGTCTCACTACGAGAATGGCTCCACCTCATCAGGCACTTAGCAGTCTTATACCTAGCTAGCTCAGTACGAAGGGAGGTCACTAACTCTGCCACCTTCCAGATAGGGGCAAACACATCAGTGTGTCAACCAGATGCTAAAGGCTCTCTGACATCCTCGATAAGTTGAGCCTGGGTCTTCCTCGAAGGAAGCAACAAGGTGTCGGCACACACCCGGTGAATCAAATCTCGCCATCCCTAAGCAGTTGTTGTAAGTAAAAAGGGAAATAACAAGTTAGAAAATCACCAAAAACAAACTAAATAACAAAAAAGAAATATCATCCAAACATCTCTAACTAACAAGGTCAAGAAAAGAGTAGTAACTCACTCGGATCTCCAGGCATCCAGGTAGGGGTCTCTAGGATCTACGCCTACTACCAACGTTGTGGCCAACTGCAAAGCCTCCCCAAAATCTTGAAAGAAATGACGTCCTGCCACAGACTCATCATCTCCCCTAAAGTCCTGAGAAGGTAACTCCTCTGAGATCAAGGTCACCTTCTCTTGCACTTACCTCCTCCCTCTTAGCCCTTAAGATATCCTGAGTGTCATGCCACTCAGAATCGCTATCATCCTCCTCGGCCATCCCACTGACCTCGCCTCCCATTGTCTCCTCCTCTGTCTCCCCTCCTGTGAACTCATCAGAGTCTGAGTCTACATCAATAGGCTCATCCTCCCCCCTACTGAAAGCAGAGAGCAACTCTCGATCTAAAGTAAAGGTACTCGAGGAGCATTGGCTGCCCCTCGGGCTCTGAACCACTCGCCTAACCATGATAGGAACTCCAGGAGTAACCGTGGTCCAACCTTGGCCTCCTCTAGGACCTCCCCAGAGCCTCACGAACAGACAAGTACACTGGCCCCACTGGAGGAAGCATATCAATATAGGGTAGGCCAAACTATTGAGGGACTCAATCAAATGGGTGGACCTCCACCCTCTCTATCATTGTCTACTAGCTAACTTGTGGTAGAGCAGGAAATCAATGTATGCATCTCCTCTCCCCATACTCTCGCCATGGCCTGATAAGGAGTGGCCTCCAAATTTGCAGTAGTCAATGAAGCCACTGGTTGGTGTGGCATCCTAAGTATTGTCATTCCCCGTCCACCTCGCTGCTCTAACAGCCCCCAGATCCTTTGCTAGTACACCCCTTCCATAGGGGATGATGCGCTCATACACCCAACTCATAACTAGAGTGGGATGACTCAAGGACTACCCTTGTAACCTGATCACCCTGTATAGGTCATGGTATGTGGTCCCAAGAATGTCTATGCTCCCCAAGCATAAGTACGGCCATGGGCCCTCAATCTGTGCAATAATGGGAGCCCAACAGTGTAAGAGAGTATCTCCTCCCTTATCCCCCAATCAACCGTGAGGCCAAGATACCCATAATAGACTTACAGATGATAGGGATATGAGAAGCAAAAATAGTTCAGACCTTCACCCCCTTCTTCGAGCCAAAGGAGGCAACAACATCTCCCATATAGGTAGCCCACTGAACCATCTAAGACCTGGATCCTGTTGTTTTAAGAGACAACCGCTTCCCAAGAATCAAAACCCCCAGTATACGATAGACGTCCTCCAGGGTGATAGTCCACTCACCCCTAACACCTAGAAACCAAAAAGTTATTCAAGTTTGCATCCCAGTACGAGAATAAGTCACACAATATGTGACTGGCAGGAGCAACATGAGGAACCTGTGAAATCCTCAAAATGTCGGCCCTCTGCAAAGTGTCTCGCTCTGTTTGAGGTCAGTAAGTCTAATACTGTCGGGAGACTAATCAAAATCCCTCTCTCTGCTCCACCTAATGTACTCCTTCTTCTCCATCCACCTAAAATACATAGAAAAAGAGCAAGTTAGCAACATAGTCCAATAGATAAGTTCGTCAAAAACAATAGAAAAATGTCAAAAATGCAAAAAAAATCTAACTAAGGCATCTTTTTTCACACTCTTGTCCATAAACCACCACCTTGTGCAGAGTGACGGTTTTGTGACCGCCGTCATCTAAAGGCACGGTGTCCCTGCGACCGCTGCCATCACAGGGCGGCGGTCCTTGTGACCGCCGCTCGGTGCAGGGTGGCGGTCCCGTGCCGAATCGGCATGAACACCCCTAAAGCCCTAAAAATTCCTAAAAATAGTACAAATACACCATTTTGAGTGAAATAAAATCCTACCCTATGGGTGCCCCCCTAGAGACTCATTTAACACTAAGATTTTCAAAAATAACCCCCCCAAGACAAAGATTTCAACATTTTTATATTTTAGGTTTAAAAACAATGAATTGAGAAAAACTAACCTAAGACTTCGCAAGTCAATGCCCAGCTCTCGGAGGCATGATCACAATCTTGTAACGAATGTTTTGACTGCACTCTCATCAAAAACGGTTATCGTGGGTACCAGAGCTCAAAAATTGCCAAATCAAAACGCGTAAATGAATAGGAAAATGAGCTCATTTTATATATATATATATATATAACATTCTGACCTTGTTTTGAATGTTCTTTCATAGAGTTGGAGCGCCGACGGAGGTAAGTTCTTATCCTCGTGCAAATGGTAATTCCTCATTTCATTTTACTTTAGTATTTATTTTTTGATTTCTTTATCTATCTACACTTGAGTCCTCTTTTCATTTTGCAGATAACGGGGATCTGGATGATGAGGTTATGACACATGGGTATGTCAGGTATAGTTCCTAACTCCCCATTTTGGGACCGCCATACTCGGACCCACTGTTTTATGCCCCTTCATGGCTAAAACGCTTCTCTGAGGAGGTAATATGTACGTACCCAAAATTGTATGTATTTTATTGCCGGACAGAGGTTGCGGAAACCCCAATGATGATTCAAATCTCTTTGCAAGGTGTTCGGAATTCAAAAATCACGTTGAGTATACATTTGAATCCCAAAATGTCTTATCTAGCCTCCGCATGCTTTGTTTTGACCCTGTTCCTCTCTTTTCTTGCATTTTGGTCTTTAGTTGCAGGACCGCCACCCTGCATAGGGCAACAATCCTGTGCGTGTTTTCCAGAACTTTCTGACACGTTCATCAACATAAAAAATCAAGTGGCACTCACATTTCTTAACCACTCTTGCTTGCATTTAAGTTTTAGCCACCTGGTAAACAGTAATTCCTCTTTGTTTATAATAGGAGAGTTCAATTCAAACTTACCCTCTGGTAAGTCAAAGTGCTATAAATATCAAGCTTGTTTACAAGTAAATGGCCCCTCTCCCTCTATGAATTATTATTCAATGTGTTTTGAAAGTTCTTCAATAAGTCTCAACAAGTTTAGATTTTGTAAAGCTTTCAGTGTCTCGGTTCAAGGCTCCATAGTTCTGGTTCTAGATCATGTCCATTTGAATCTTGATTCTACTTAGAATTATAGGTTGTTGTTTTATCACAGGAAGTATAAGTCTTATAGATTTTGGTATAATTACATTGTATCCCTGTAACAATCCCGCTAGGAATTGAATAGTCAAGCTCTTTTCTCTTGCACTATCCCTCTCCTACTTGCATTTTATTCAGCTTACGTCCAAGTTGTCACTGTTTGAACATCTTCTCCTACTGTCACTGTCACATTTCCACTTTTCTGGATTCACGAGAACACAAAGGAACGAAGAGATCACACTGAGGGGACAAGTCACGATACAAGCAGATTTACCACTGTTCTGTAAACTCCAGGTTTGAATTTTCAAAGTTGTAGTTACAATCTATCAAATAGAATAGCAAATCATTTTATTTCAGTTAAGCTTGCTTTCAGTATTACCAGGGAAGTTGTGGGGAATGATAGCTTCTAAGAAGCTGTGATTTATTCCTCACTTATGAGGTAAGATTAAAGGTCTTTCAATTAAATTAGTTAGTTATTTAATATTTAGGATAAACTCACAAATGCACATGCAAATAACTACATCTGGGTACCTTGCTTGTTTTAATTATGTTATTAGGTTAATTGTTCATTATTTGAATATATTAGAATAGCTGCTCTTTAAATTTCGTTCAAATTCACATCTTTGAAAATACAAAAAAAAAACGAATATAAGCATAGTGTAGATTTATTTTCATAATTAGTTTACTTATTTCAGTTAAACTTTGATTATCTCTTTCCTGACAATTATGGGACCAAGACAACCTGGGGATTACATATTCGAACCGGTAATACCTCAGCCAAATCTCTTCACAACATTAACAGAGTATAGATCAAGGTCTTAGAATTCATGTCTTTCAAACAACAACAAACCCACAAGCAGTTAGTGAACAATTGAGAGAATTGAATATTGAAGATGACAAAGCATACACATTCTGGTCAAGTCAACCCAACTATAGATTGCCTTGATAGGATATCCGCATGACCATACAAGAACCCGAAAGAGAGAAAACATTTGGTTGTGATTCACTCAGTTCCGCAGCCAAACACATGAGACCTTCTCATTGACGTAGACACAGGCTTACGTATACAAGTTGCTAGAACACCCGTAAGGTATTATGAGAAGATCGCACAATTCTTGGTATTAAACATGGAAGCTGAAAAAACTTATGACTATTGGATAGTCGGAAGAAGAGATTGATTCTTCACATGACCATAACAAGTCCACAACAACCACGAACTCATGGTTGTGATCCCCAGGTCCCACAACCCAACAGGCCTGCTAATCAGTTAAACATTGACACCAATTTACATACGTTGGTATTTAGATCCTCACCACTCCATGCACTAGATATCATAACACTAATTTCCCGCATTGAAGTATAGAAGCCAATCAAGCTAACATTTTCTGGGCTCAGACCAGAAAACCACCCATAGTTTCCTACAAATCCACTACACCTCTCACTACCATTTTCCATGACCTTGTGTGGAAATATACACGAAGCACCTACAAGTCATTTTCCATGTATCCAACAACCAATAGATAGGATCTCGAGCAGAGCTCGACATTGATTGGAGCCTCCGAGCAGCTATTATATCTGAACGATCCATTACACCAATTCAGGTTAGGAGAGATTTCTTTGCCTTAGACTCGCGGATCCCATCATTACGTGTTGAGGATATAAGATTGCCCAACTAGTTTGTCTACACCCACATATATTTCATTTCCACCGGTTGTCTCGGCAAGACCTCAGGAGGTCAAGTACGAAGAAAGGCTACTTGTCGATTCTCATGCTCGCATGTCACTTTTCTATCATACAACTACCTCTTCAGCACTCTACACAAATTCTCAGCCATCTCCTTTAGGATTCCACACTTACTTCTATTAAGCCACATGATCAACATGGTTTTCACACATGCCTTAAAAGAGGTGGCATCTATATAGGTTTATTCTACTTTTTTAATAGATATAGAAAGAATTTTGGGGGCATATGTAGGTACAAAAAGGGTACAGGCACCTAGAAATACAACCATACACATAATTTTGTCAACTTAGCATAGGGTCAAAACCATATGGTATGGTCTTGACCCACCACATGTTCCTAACTAA
Source organism: Taxus chinensis (assembly GCA_019776745.2). NCBI lineage: Eukaryota > Viridiplantae > Streptophyta > Pinopsida > Cupressales > Taxaceae > Taxus > Taxus chinensis. Next base: position 536,386,578 of record CM034153.1, on the reverse strand, counting down.
GGGGAAATTTCAACAATTTTTTCAACATTTTTATATTTTCACCTATAAGTATAGGTTTTCTTCAAATTTTCACAATTAGAATACTTAGTTCAAATAAGTATAGGGGGCATGAAATTTTTCATTCCTTCTTTGCACTAACACTTAGCTTCACGCTCAGTTTCAAGAATCTTGGGGGTATGGGTCTCCTTCCTAGTTCAACATTGTTATAATATTTTAGCATATTTTATCAGTTGTTCAGCTCATACTCAGTTATCTGGCATATTAGGAGAGATTGGGGGCACCTATTCTCTTTTGTATTGTATATTTTTATTTGTAAAATTGAGTCTATATCTGTCTATAGAGATGTGATCTGTGGGGTTATGGAAGGAAGTGAAACAATTAAGGGCTTCGTGGGAAGGCTTTCCTCTCCTATTACACTTAAAGGGGAAGATATCAAAGTTGTTGAATACATTTGGTACATGGTCTTATTCCTTTACAAGGGTGCATGTGTACCTCTTTCTTCCTCTTTGTCTTGCACATTTCCATGTTGGGTTACATGCACCTAACACTCTGGTTTCTCCTCAACATAAATTGATGACTAATCATCCCCAATCCTTTAACAAATTTTAGAAAATATAAATCTCCAATAAAAATTAAATCTTGAGAATATATGTGTATTTGTTCTTTGTTCACATATTTTTACTTCACATATATGTAAATGTAAATCTTTTATGTTACATGTTTTATTTGAGGTATGGTTAATTATCTATCACAGACATTGATTACACTCTATGTTATAGGTTTCATCATGGAGCATGCCAACACCAATCATAACAACGCAACTGCAAAATAAACATTCAAGAAAAGGCAAAGTGTGTTTACACGCTCGGGTACAATTTATTTCAAGCATGCAATTTTTAATTCATACTTAAAGGGGGGAAATAGAGACACTCAAATTTGGTAATTTGCACTTAGGAAACCATTAATTTGACTATGTACTTTTGCTATGATAAATGCAATTTCTTCATTCCCACTTATCACTTTCAAAGGTCCATTGTTTAGCTTGCTTATCCTTACACACGGACGTGTTGACACATTCTAAGAATACAATGCACAAAATCAATAGAAAAACATCAATATATAAACTCTAAACTTTGTTTGGCATATTTCCTACTCCCAATCAGGATCATACATATTAGTCATGACCGTATATGTGGTCATGACCTACTTGGATGGTCTTGGACCAATATGTCTTCCACCTACACTTTCAAATTTATATCTTTCATTTGGTCTTATAATACATCTAGGTTGACCTTTCTTAGATAAATAACCTATAAAAACCTATATAAGCAAGTAAACATTGCCTCATTTTCTAACCTGGAACTCCTAAGGTAATGCACTAGATCACTCATTTCATACACTTGTAAAAGGCATCTAAAGCTCCCTAAATCTCACAATAGCACATCTAAAGTCATTAGACAACACCACATCAAGTATGAAGCTAAAAACTAGGTCAAGGTAGCTATATCTTTCATTTATAAGAACTAACCATCCTCTCTCCAAGTATTTTAATAAGAGAAAATTCAAATCAAACATGGTCAAAGTATATGCAGATCTATTTTATCTATCTAGATATCACATGCGAGGTGGAGAACGACGTGTGTTTTTTAGGCCTCTTCGGAGTAGTTCCAATGTTAGTGGTACATGGGTGTGCTCACCACCCTTCTAATGTTTGTTTTGTAGGACTCTTCATCCATAGTTTGGGTTTGAAATGATGATCGGTCTATTCAAAAATACTTGTTGCATGTGCGACAACTAGGGTTTGATAGTGATAAACTAATCTAGGGAGGTGAGCACCATAGAAAGTTATAGAAGCCAAAGAAGAGTAGGCCCAAGACTGTAAAGCAGTTTCAGGACTATCCGGTATGGTTCTCATAGTTTAATGTAGCCCTACCCCAGGTTCATTCACCATTCTAACCTCAGTTCTGAAGGTCTTTCATGTTTAGATCACCCATTTTGAGTAGTGTACAATCCCATATCTCTCCAGAAATCATTTGTAATCAACTAAATTCCTCTATACATTTGTTTTGAGCTTTCAATTGCATGTTAGATTGATTGGTGTATGTTATATTCTTACTATCTAATCTAAGTAGAAAATTTGAGTTATTATTCCTATTGTAACATATCTGTAAGATCTACAATCAAGTATAATCTAATCTAAAAACCTAATTAAATTGACCTAAGATTTAATTAAGGGTTAAACATAATATATGATAAATATGAATCATGGGATTAAACTCCATTCAATATTGGAGACGTCAAGAGGAGATAAAAAATAGAGAAGGAGTCTTATCACAAATACAAACTCCATAAAGAAGGCAACAAGAGTAAGAGATTTATGTGTAGTCGTAACACCTAAGAAGAGATCTCAAATAAATATGGAAATTTCTTGTAGTGGGATTTACATTAAGGAGGAGTGAAGAAATTTTGAATACATTGAGAGACCTAGAGCAAGATTAAGGATCTTAGAACTAAAGATAAGTGTTCATGGAAGGTCGTTGATTGAAGTTTTGGTAATGCTCAATAATGTTATAGTAGTTAGAGCTTGTGAGTTTTTAATAAATAATTATTAATTTGTAGAGTGACAGATGATGTCATATCATGTTCCAATTATATTTTCTTTAGTTTAAGTAGTATAGTATTATCAAATTTATATAAACCAAAAATTGTAGGTTTTTGATGGTGTTGAGTTTAGGCTATAATGACAAGGTAACAATTCACTTGATCCTTGATTTCAACACTAAATAAACCATAAGTAAGCAAATATAATATAAATGGTGTACTATTGTAATGCTTATAAAAAACATTATTCTAGCATTTGAAGAGGAAATTGAGCATAAAAGAGATTCAAGAAACATATTGAGATTTTTTAAAAAGCATTCTAGATCAAACATTTACTTGAAAGGGAAGGGTCATACATAACATCACACTAGCTTGCTTTACTTATAAATTACTACAATTTATAGTTTGGTGTCTTTGATATTATATATTATTTAGGGTCATGGTAAGAATCAAGATAAGTGTAACATGTATGCCTCAAAACAAAAACCATTTTCCTTACAATTTCGTAATTATTATTGTCTTGATTAAGGTAAGACCTTGTTTTCTATTTAGTAAGATATTGGGGAGAAAGTGTGTAAAATTGAGCAAGGATTTACGAGACTTGAATCGAATGTACATAATTTTCAAAACAATTTTTTTTTGCCTAAAATTCACCAAGAAGATTAATTGATAATTTGGACAAGGTTCTTCATTCACCATAAAACTACAATCTTAAATGTTAGATTATAATTGCCCCAAATATCAAGATATACTCAAATAATCCTAAACCTTACACACATTCTTTTTTCTCTTTCTTTGGTGTTGAAAATATTAATTAGATTTTATTACTATTTTATCTACATTTATATCTAATTAAATGTTTATGGATAATTGTATCATAATATAATTGAAACTTGTTTATCTATAAAACACCTATATGAATAGCACAGATTAAATATTAAAAGAGGAAAACATGCAAATAATATCTTTTTTCAAATTATATAATGAAATGGGTTGTAGTTCAACATATACACATAATAATGATGTTTTAGTGATACTTCTGAAACCATTGAGTAATGTACAATTTATGGTTGAGTTGTGCTGACATGGATGGTCAAGGTTAGCCCATGAGGTTGCTCAAACCATTGTAAAAGGGCTTGATAGAAATTCTATAATTATCTATTATAAAAAATAAATACATATTATATTGAATTTTAATAGCAATTTAATGTGTGTTATTTATTTAATTTTATATGTCATTAGCCCATATGAATACACATTTAAAATATCACTACTTGACATAAATACATATCAAATGTGACCACAAAGAAGAGCTTAAACATGTATATTTGCATATTGTTAAAAAAATATAGTGTTTCCATTTATTGTGCTAGAGGTGTCTTATTACGGATGTATTTTCCAGAAAGTGTCAAGCCTTTATGAAAAGTTTTTTCCAACATCTTTCCTTATAAATTTTCCAACTTGACATGATTCTCACACTCATATTTTTTCTTTTTTATTTACCTTATTTTATTGCAGTAGATAATTTATTGTGGTTTTGTATTAATGCTACATTTATAACACAAACCTATTGTAGATTATTAAGTTGTAATTTTTCATTCACTTGTAATTTGCACTACAAGATTTGATCTCTAGATTCACATTAAATGCTTGTATATACTTCTCTACCTTCCACCTTAAAGTGTTCATTTCTCTCTCACAAATACCCTCCCATTTTTTGATAATTTATATTATTGCTTGATTACATATTAAAAAATACTAGAGAAGCTCAGTCTCCCAAGGTGACTAGCAATGAGGCTTCCCCACATCTTATCATTTCCATTATAGGTCAAGTCAACCACATCAACCAAATAAGACATGGTTGCAGGTATTCCCCTATCTTTCCATACTCGTCTCGTAACCCTCATGTTCCACATCCTCATATTTTCGTAACACTTGGTTCAAAACTTGCTACATATATCATTTTTCTACCTTTGAGATTTAACAGTGTCTTCTTTGTCAACATGTGGGATCACTAAGTGATATCTATTTCTACTTGAGCATCATGTAGTTGTAATCTGACTATTTGGAGACTCTATCTGATCACCTAAATTCCAAATTTTCCCTGCAACTCAGTGGTTTTAGTTCAAACTCCTATATTGATATCATTTCTGTTGGTGCACATGTGACCCACATCCACATTAAAATATCACATGATAACATGAATCTTGTAGAAGTTAGGATTGTGTTTGAATCCTATGATGGTTTCTTGTACATAGTCAACCTATAGCCCACCAAAGAAACCACTAACCACCTACAGTAGATAAAAACCATGTCATTGTGCATTACATTATGAGTCCCACTATTATTTGGTCAATTATGCACATGGATTTGTATACACTAAAATTTAGTAACTTGTACTTGTGCAATGCCCAGTTAGACCATGTTCCCTTATTTAGAAAAATGCTAACATTCATAATCCAATCTCCTTATCTCTCTAACTCTTGTACAACTTGATTTTATTTATGCTTTTCACTATTGTCAATTCTAAGAATAATATTTAATCAAAGCAACATTAAACATTTGATATTCATGACAAAACTTTCAGTTTTTGTATTTCTCTCTTCGGTTCAAAAATTTATGGAAAGGTTGTGATGCGAGATTTGGTCTTGGCCAACATGTACAAAGTCACCCTAAAATATCCCTTGTGGAATATAACTTGGAATTTTACAAATTAATAAAAATTACAACAAATGATATTCTAATTTTTCTGGAATAAAAACCCAAATAGGGCACCGAACTGAAAATTGTTTATATCTTGCACCAAACTTGTCCAAATCACATGAAAATTTACAGAGAGATTGTTGATATGGTAACAAAGACTAGAAAATTATTTTTGGATTTCTGAGTAATAAATACTTGCCAGTAATTTTCAGGATTCCCTAAACTGCTGAAATATTTCAAAAATACATAACTATCAGAATACAACTGATAAAATTCTATTTTTTGGAAAATAACATCTACAAAATATATGGAAATGATTCCAACCTTGAAATCTAAAAATGGACATATGGAAGCCCTAAAAAACTACTAAAATATCCTAGGTCTGACATCACCCTATGAAAGGGGTTGGAAAACCTTTGAAACTCCTCCAAAAGTCGTGCCAAGCTTTCCCTAAGCACTGGGAATAACATGAAAATCCAGTGGCTAAAATGTGGGAAAATGATCTCCCTCTAACACTAAAATAAGCCTCTAAAACCCTCTTAAAACCCTATCTAAAATATTTGTTGATTATACCTAAAGATCTGCTCTGAATAGGTCCCAAATTAGCAAACTAGAGTGGATCTTTCACCACCAAAGAGTGATCTTCTAGCTAGGAGTGGATCTCTTACTAGCGAAGCTAGGGTTCCTGTGGAATTTTACTCCACAATAAAAGAGAAGTGCAAAAAATAGCTACTCTAGATCAAAAATATGTGTGAGTATAAATGAATCCTTCTTCTCCCCAAGCACCATCTTTTATAACCTTCCAATGCAAAAAAGGGCCCAAAGAACCCTAATCGACCCCCTTGTGGCAAACCAACATGAACATAAAGTAACTTAAGTTACTTTTTCCTCTCATGCACAGAAAGTGATTTAAGTGACCCCCAATGAAGGAATAGAACAATAAAATACCATGAGTTTCCCCCTCAACGACAAAACATAACAATTATTACCACCAAGTTGCTCAATACTGATGTCAACATAAAAATATAATAAAAAGTAAGGTCGTAATCAGTCGTCCATACCCAATATCCTCCAACGTCGTTATCCCCTCGGGTATGACCAAGGCTAAGACTAAAAAAAATTCGGTAGGCCCTATGTGAAGGAATGGGGACATTACATTCCTCCTTTCCATAATTTTTCTTATCCCCAATGAAACGTAAACTAGGATATTGTAAAATATTTTATCCCTCCTAAGTAACATCCTCAAGAGACAAGTCTCTCCACTGCACTAAGTACTATATGATCACCCTGTTCATGGGCTTCCTCTATCTCACTTCAATTTTAGATTCTAGTTCCAAGACTAGCTTCCCCTCATCGTCTAATGGTGGTAAATACATAGAAGGCACAATATGTTGTCCTAGTTCCTTTTTGAGGCATGAAACATGAAATGCATTGTGTATCTTGTTGTGCATCGGAAGCTCCAGCTCATATGCAACTACTACAACCCTTCACACTATCATGTATGGTCCATAGAACCATGGTTTCAGCTTCTTGGCACCACTCTACTTAAGTGAGGATTTCTTGTAGGGCTATAAACATAAGAAGACAAGACTAAATCTCCCACCTTAAAAATCCTCTCTACCTTGCACCTATCTACATAAATATTTTTTTGACTCAGTGCTTTCTGAAATTTCTCCTTGAGGTCCTTCAAAATATCTTGGTTCTTTTGTAACCAATCACAAGCTTTGGGAGCTCGCTTATCTAATACTGCTAAGATTGTAAATAATGTAGCATCATACTCGTACAATGCCTGGAAAAGATTCATGTCAATGCTCATCTGGTAGGTGGTATTATAGCAATACTCACCCATACATGTAGTCATCAAATCCATGTATGTTGATGTCCTATCACATAACTACGCAAATAGCCCTCTATCTACTTATTGACTATCTACGTCTGATTGTCTGTCTATGGAAGATAGCTAGTGCCAGGAGTCAATTATGTTCCTACAAGTCTGAAAATATCTTTCCAAAAGGTGTTTGTGAAAATTTTGTCCCTCTCACTGACAATGTTTTTAGGCAAACCACAAAGCCTAAAAATACTTGTATAGAATATCTAAGCCACCTGTGGTGCCTTATGCCCGTTAGGCATAAAAAACAAATGGGCATACTTGGTTAACTAATCAACCACCACATATATGAAATCATGTCCATGTACTGAGGGGAGCCTTGTGATAAAATCCATGGATATGCTCTCCCACTTCTTCTCTAGAATAGGAAGAGGTTGTACTAGTCCTATTGGAAAGGAATGCTTGGCTATTGTTTGTTGGAAAACCACACACTCTCTAACATGGTGAAGGATGTCATCCTTCAACCCTTTCCATGAAAATATCTCGTTGATATACATGTAGGTCTTAAAATACCCAGGATGTCCTGTTAGGGGTGTATCATGCACTGCTCGAAGGATCTTCTCCTTCATCTTGGATTCTGGTACAAGTAAAATCATATCCTTGTAGTACATGAGGTCATCCAGGATCCTGTATCTATCATCTTGAATAATGTCATCCATGATCTCACATGCAAACTGACTTTTGGAATACTCAACAAGTATGTGATCCTTCCAATCTGCTAAAATCTCAAACATAGAACTACGCATAGAGGTAAGGTGAGGACTCTTACATAATGCTACAGAAACAACATTATTCTTACCTTTAGTGTACTCTATGTCGAAGTCATGTGTTTACACCTTATTCACCCATCTTTCTTTGTGGTTGTTGAGATCCTTCTGCCCTAGGAAGAACCTCAATCTGTTGTGATCCGTACGAACCAAAAATTTGTTGCACATAAGGTATTGTCTAAATTTTTGAAAAGCATACATAATGACCAACATCTCCTTATCGTAAATTAAGTACCCCTTCTCCACAAGGCTCAATTTATGTCTCTCTTAAGCAATGGGATGCCTATTATGCATAAGAACTGATCCAATGCCCTCACCTGATACGTCACACTCAAGTATGAATGGACAAGAGAAATATGGCAATCCAAGAATGGGACATGAACTCATCACCCCCTTAAGGTGATAAAAACCTATTGTGCTAATTCTAACCAAGAAAAATCCCCCTTCTTGGTCAAATCTATAAACAGTGAGGTTAAGCAAGAGAATTTCTTCACAAACCTCACGTAGTATGTGCATAGACCTAAGAGCCCTCTCAACTGTGTCAATGTTCTAGGTGGTGGCCAATCCAATATTTCTTAAATCTTTTCCCTGTCAACCTTGACTCCACCTCCACCAATCACATATCCTAAATACAATAACTATGTCATACCAAACTCACACTTAGAATCTTTCGTATATTGTGAGTTAGCTTCCAACATGCCCAACACCTCATCAATATGTCTAATGTAATCCTCCCAAGTTTTGTTGTAGACCAATATGTCATCGAAGAAGACTAATACAAACTTTCATAAATGTTATTTGAACACATGGTTCATACAATATTGAAATGTGGCCGGTGTATTAGATAAAATGAATGACACCACCAGAAACTCAAAGTGACCATAATGGCATCTGAAAGTTGTCTTGTGCACATCCTCCTCTCTGACCTTGATCTATTGATATCCATATCGCAAATCTATTTTAGAAAAAATATTGCCCCTTGCAACTCATCTAATAACTCATTAATGTGTGGCATTGGATACTTATTTTTTATTGTCTTCTTATTCAATGCATGGTAATCTATGCACATCCGCATGGGTTTGTCCTTCTTCTTCACCAACACTAGGGAAGAAGCAAAGGGAATAGAGCTAGGTCTAATATGCCCCATATCTATGAGCTCATGCATAGTCCTCTTGATCTCATCCTTAAACCATTTAGGATAACTGTAAGGAGTAGTAAGCACCGAATTGTTGTCCTCAAGCTCAATCGCATGTTGAAATCCTCTACCTAGAGGTATATCACCAAAGGTTGCACTATGCTTGTCTAGTAGGCCCTGGACATCCACATGATACTCTGGTTGACCATCCTCTGACTTCTTGGTTGAAACCAAGCATTATACTACCAAATCCACCCCATTGTTCCTGTAAATTCTCTCAATCCACTTGGTTGTGACAACCCTGGGTACATATGTAGATGATACCCTTAAGATCAAGTTCTTCCCCTCAAACTTAAACTTCAGCAGCATCATCAAAAATTTAGTCCATAACTCACAAAGAGAATGCAAACACTACACTCCAAGCATAAGGTTGGTCTCTCCAATACCAACAATATAAAAGTCATCAGTAACTGTATAGTTACCCATTGTAATGATCAAATGTGGGACTCGTTGTGTACAACCATGTTGAAGCCCTAAAAATCCTTTATCTGCAAACCTCATCAATCAATTATGCATCAATAGAGTTTTGGGTAGCCCCACTATCAATGACCACCACTACTTGTTGACCTTGTAGAACTCCTCTGACCCTTAATGCCTTGTACCTCAAGGTACTAAACAAAGTGGTAATAGTCTCTTAAGGGAAAGGCTCGTCCTCCTACTCAATACTAGTACTACCAAATACATCTCCATCTCCATCATCCAATCCCCGAGTATACATATCTTCATCTACGTCACCATCACTCTCCTCAAATACCTTTATGAATTGGGCCTTTCCTTTCTTTGTGCAATCATGTCCTAGAGCCCAAGGTGTCCGGTAATCGAAACATAGTTTCTTTCACCTTAACTCATCTATAACCTCTCGAAATATGAATGACTTCTTAGTTGTATCCCACTTGGATAGAATTACCTTCTACTAAAAACCATCTGGTCTAGATGGAGGTACCCTCTACTAAACTTGAGGTGGAAAACTCAACTTTGGATTAGATAACTCCAAATCTCATGCTCTCCTAATAACATCATGTAATGAAGAAGGCTCAAATGCCTTCACAATTCCTGCTAGTGCATCTATCAAGCCTGTTATGAAGAATGAAGTCAATCTCATCTCTGAAAAATCAGGAACCATGACTAACAACCTTTGAAAATCTGCAATTTACATGTCTAAAGAGCATGTTTGTCTTAAATGAGTCAACTCTCTAAAATACCCATCAGGATCCCTCCTGTCGAACCTACTCATCAACCTTTGTGTGAACTCTGCATAGGTACCAATATGCATGTGCCCTTGCATAATAAGACTTTACTGCCACCAATCATGTGCATCTTCCTCAAGGTGTAGGATAAAAAACTTAATTGCATCCTCTTCATGCATGGGATTCAATTCAAAGTATGTCTTCAACTTCTAAATCCATGGTTGTGTTAGACACTTCTTAAAACCATCAAAGTGTGGAATGGATATCTGTCCTAATTTCCTCTGTAACTCAGGCACCTACATTTGATGGTCTCTCTTAGGCCTGCTACCAATCTTCATCCTGCAATACTCTGGGAATGACATGTTCTCTTTGAATCCCTCTCTCAAAGACTAGTACTTCTCCCAACATGATTCCTCATCAAATACTTATGTTAGCCGCCTCACCTATGGAGCTTCTGTATCCTTCAAGAAAAGTGGTTCTTAAAGTCCCAAAGGCTTGGTAAAGAGCGAGGAGACTACTGCCCTGAATTTCCACTTTCACCTCTTTGAGCATGTTGTATGATATTTCAATTTTCTCCCTTATCTACCTATGTCTTGAATATGCCTTGTGCTAATTTTTCAGTGAGTTGGCTTAAATACAAATTAGTGGTCTCTTGCTACTTAACAATATGGTAAATAATTGTTTCATTAAGTCCACATTGAAATATTCATCGTCACCCATTTTCTCAACCCAACAAGCTAATATTTAATTAAAGCAACATTAAACATTTGATATTCATGACAAAACTTTCAGTTTTGGTATTTCTCTCTTCGGTTCAAAAATGTATGGAAAGGTTGTGATGCAAGATTTAGTCTTGGCCAACATGTACAAACTCGCCCTAAAATATGCCTTGTGGAATATAACTTGGAATTTTACAAATTAATAAAAAATTACAGCAAATGATGTTCTAATTTTTCTGGAATAAAAACCCAAATAGGGCACTGAACTGAAAATTGTTTGTATCTTGCACCAAACTTGTCCAAATCACATGAAAATTTACAAAGAGATTGTTGATATGGTAACAAAGACTAGAAAAGTATTTTTGGATTTCTGAGTAATAAATACCTGCCAGTAATTTTTAATTTTCCCTAAACTGCTAAAATATTTCAAAAATACATAACTATCAGAATACAACTGATAAAATTTTGATTTTTGGAAAATAAAATCTACAAAATATATGGAAATGATTTCAACCTCGAAATTTGAAAATGGGCACCTAGAAGCTCTAAAGAATTTTTTTGCAATCTCCTAGGGTTGACGTCACCCTATGAAAGGGTCTGGAAAACCTTTAAAACTCCTCCAAAAACTGTGCCAAACTTTCCCTAAGCACTGGGAATAATCTAAAAATTAAATGGCTGAAATGTGGGCAAATGATCTCCCTATAACACTAAAATCAACCTCTGAAAACACTGTCTAAAATCTTTGTTGATTCTTCTTGAAGATCTCCTCTGAATAGGTCCTAAATTAGCAAACTAGGGTGGATATTTCACCACCAAAGAGTGCTCTACTAGCCAGGAGTGGAAGTCTCATCACCGAAGCTAGGATTCATGTGGGGTTTTACTCCATAAGTAAAGAGAAGTGCAAACAACATTTTCTACAATATCAAAAATATGTGTGAGTGTGAATGAATCCTTCTTCTCCCCAAGCATCATCTTTAATAACCTTCTAATGGAATAAAGGGCCCAAAGAACCCTAATCGACCCCCTTAAGAAAAACCCACAGGAACATAAAGTAACTTAAGTTACATTTTTCTCTCGTGTGCCAAAAGTGACTTAAGTGACCCCCAACGATGGAATAGAACAATAAAGTAACATGAGTCCCCCCTTAACGACAAAACATGACAATTATTCCCACCAAGTTCCTCAATACTAATGTCAATGACAAAAGATAACAAAGTGCAAGGTGGCAATCAGTCATCCATACCCAATAGCCTCCAGCGTCATTAGCCCCTCAGGTATGACCAAGGCTAAGACTTAAAAATTGTCGTTAGGCCCTCGGTGAAGGAATGGGAACATTACACACCCCTTCATATTCATCGATTCTGATTTTAATCTCAATTCCTTCTGTAGGTCGTTTCATCTTCACATGGTTAACCTTATTAGAATATTTCACTTAAAGAAGGCTATATAAGCAAGTCATTATCACTTTATAATGCACCAACCATTATTATAAGTTCCTACTGCAAAAATATTTCCAAAATCACTCAAAGGGTTCCTAAATCTTCTCAAATGAGTTTTACTCATCTAGGGTAGTGACTACTATAAGTCTGAAGCACTCAACTAGGTCAAATAGTCAAGCTTCCTCCATTTCCAAGCATGCAAAGGTCATAGAGCCATGTTTCAACAAGAACAAATTCACTCCAAAAATTACACAAGGGTTTTCCATCAACAAAGGGTTAGGTAACATAACTAAATCACACCATATCTCACAACTATTATGATGGGTATTTTATATACTATGAGATTATCTTATTATCTTGGTGTCAAGAGACATGAGATCACCCATATGGGGTTGGTTATCTACTCATACTTGAACAAGCACCCAAGAGAGATACATGAGGCTTGATCCCATAATGAGGGTATGTAGTACAATACTTGAATTGGTTCAATAGATATGAGTTTGTTCACCGAGGGTAGTCCAACCTCACCACACACACATACACATATAATTTGTCATTTTGGTTTTATAATGCTCCGATGAAGTGTTATACAGGTTGTTAGGGTTTCTAATTTATTGCAGGTGACTAAAATTCATCTCAAAGTTATGCGAGTAAAAGTGACATGCAACAAATATCATTTCCAGATAAGTGAAGCACACATAAAGTTATAGGTCCAAAATGTTAAAGGCTCAAAGACTGTGTAGTTTCAGGTCATGATTGTATAGATTAGGTTTGGACCATATAAAAGTTGTGTGGTTCTATTGTTATTGGGTTTTAGTTCAAAAAAAATCATTGGAGCATCTATAATTCTCGATCGTCCTATTTTATTGCCTTACTCATCTAGATCATCCCTAATTTATCATATACAACTAATTTTGTCTCTCCTCTCATGTATTTAAGCAAGTACTTATCACTTTATCAGTTGTTACATGTATGAATGCATTATTATGATTATGAATTATCAATGTTGGAAGTTAATTAGATGAGAGTAATCTAATTATTATAATCCCTTACACCTAATAATAAATCTAAGCAACATTAGATAATTTATCTAGGGCATAAACACGATTCTAGTTTTTTGTACATTAAAGATACAATGTTACCTGCGGTGCCCATGTACACTGTATCCACATCTTCAACCATTTCTATTTCAAATCCCACTTAATGAGTCACCCACTAGAAAACTAAAAACCAAATTCTCTTTTCTATAAAATTATTCCAACCCAATATACATGGCAATAGATGGGAAGGTGTGCTTAGAACACCACATAATATGATAAAAAATATTATGCGTTGGGAGTTCGAGGCAATTCATAACTCAATCTAAAGATCACATATGTTTGCAAGGTTGAATGGTCATATAACTAATGAAAAAGTGCCCCAAAAAAGAGGTAAACCTATTGGTTGGTTAACCATTCATAGATAAGATAAACATATTGCGTCATCCAACATAACTAAAATTAAAGGTTGCATATTTACATGAATAAAATACCTACTTATCCCCATCGAAAATTATATCAATTTCTTTGTGTAGACACAAAATCATGCACTTTGGATATCTATTTAGTCTCAATTACATACTCCTATTCATATGATTCTTAAGTAAGAAAAGTACTGATTAACCCATGTCTTTGGCCATCTTTGCTTTCTCTTTGTTGCCATTTTTGTTCTTCCATGCCTTATTGCTCAGTCTGACCTCCGACCCTTCAATTTCTCTAAGTCTGGACACCAGCGCCAAGCGCTCTTTGAGTATGGAGCTAAATTACTCATGTTTTAGCATGCAAATAGAACTTGTTGGAAAGTGACAATACCCGGCATCAATTAGAGTGTGACCGGCATCGGTCAGGGTAAGTTGGAACCGGCGATGGTTGGGCAAAACCGACATCAGTTACCTGTGTGACAAGCTTTTAATTAACTCTCGGGATTTATTTCTATTTTTAGCATTGGAATAGATTTAATGAATGTAATTACATGGCTAAGTGCCCTAAAGTCTTAAACAACTATTTAAAGCATAAATGTAGGGTTTAGAGTAAGTGGATTGATCATAATTACAAGATAATTATGTGAGAGAGAATTCTTGGTGAAGAATCAAAAAGCTTGAAGGAAGAAAGTACTGAACATCTGAGAAGTGTAGAAGATTGTAAATCTTCATTGTATATCTTGTCAAAGCTTTGGATAATAGATTGGCTTGTTTCTTGGTGCATGTAGCCCACACTGGGTAAACCACATTAAATCTAGTGTTGATTTATGTCTCTTGTTTTGTATAATTCTTCTGGTAGAATATCCGCTTTTATTTGCATGTATGCTTAGATATGATATATTGTCTGTATAACCGGTGTGCTAACCCCAACAACTGGTATCAGAGCTTTGTTTGAGGGTTTTGTGTGTTGACAAATTACTCGCATAGGGTTTTCTAATTGAGTGGGAGCTACAACAATGACAGAAGATAATAAATATAAGGTAGAGAAGTTTGACAGCCGAAATTATCAATTATGGAAGACGCAGATTGAGGATTATCTGTATCAGAGAGATTTGTACTTACCGTTGGATGAGAAGTCTAGACCTATGAAGATGACTGATGAAGAATGAAATATTTTTGACAGAAAGACTTTGGGATCCATAAGATTGAGTCTGGCAGCATCTGTGGCTTCCAATATTACAAAAGTGGCTTCTACGGTAGACTTAATGAAATCTCTTGCTAATTTATATGAAAAACCTAATGCTTCAAATAAAGTTTATTTGAAGAAGAAACTTTTTAGTTCTAAGATGCATGAAGGTGAATTTGCCTCTAGTCATTTGAATGATTTATGATCTATTGTAAATCAATTAAGATTGGTTTCAATACCATTTGATGATGAAGTAAAAGCACTTTTATTCTTATGTTCTTTGCTTAATAGTTGGGACAACATGGTAATGGTTGTTAGTAATACAACATCTGCTAATAATATTTTGAAGTTTGATGATGTGGTAAATATAATCTTGAATGAAGAAATTCACAGGAAAAGTACAGAGGAAACATCATCTAGAAATGCTTTGAATGTAGAAAGAAGGGGCAGGTAGAAGGAGAGATCCAAGAGTAAGAGTAATGGGGAATCAAAGTCAAGGGATGGTAGATCTAAATCTAGAAGTAAGGGAATTACTTGTTGGAAATGTGGAAAGAAAGGACATGCAAAGAAAGATTGTTGGTAAAAGAATAAAGAGAACCAATAACCAGACAAAGGTAAAGAGGCAAATCTTGCTACATTAGAGGTAATGCAAGACGCTCTTATTCTTTCTTTAGATAGTAGAATTTAATCATGGGTTTTAGATTTAGGAGCTTCTTTCCATGCAACCCCTAATAAGGGTTATTTCAGAAATTATGTCCAGGGCAATTTTGGGCATGTCTATTTGGGTGATGATGAACCTTGCAGTATTACTGATAAAGGGGAAGTTCATCTAAAATTACAGAATGAAAATACATGGGTATTGAAAGATGTGAGGCATGTGCCAAGCCTCAGGAGGAATCTTATTTCTACAGGGCAACTAGGTGAATCTAGTTACATTGTTACTTTTATAGGAGACTCTTGGAAAGTCACCAAGGGTGCTTTTGTTGTGGCAAGAGGTAAGAAGGTAAGAATGTTATATTTATCTACTTATATTACTGATTCCTTTTCTGCATTATCTACTTCAATTCAGATGCACGCATGTGGCATAATCAGTTGGGTCATATGAGTCAAAAAAGAATGTAGATCTTAAAGGCTAAGGGTAAGTTATCAGATTTGAAAGATTTAGATCTTGATTTCTGTGAGCATTGTATCTTTGGAAAGCAAAAGAGAGTGATATTTCTCAAATTAGGGCAACTAAGGAGCAGAAATTAGATCTTGTACACTCAGATGTGTGGGGACCAGCTCAGATAGCTTCTCATGGTGGATCTCAGTATTATGTTACTTTCATTGATGATGCTACAAGAAATTTATGGGTTTATTGTATTAAACATAAATCTAATGTTTTTGAAACTTTTAAAAGATAAAAAGCCCTTGTTGAGAATGAATCAAATTCTAAGTTAAAGTGCCTTAGATTTGACAATGGTTGTGAATATTGTAGTAAGGCTTTCAATGATTATTGTTCAGTGAATGGGATACGTAGAGAAAGAACGGTTCCAAGAACACCACAGGAGAATGGTGTTGCAGAAGAGAATGAACAGGAAAATCATGGAACATGCTAGAAGTATGAGGATACATTCTAGATTGTCCTTGCAATTTTGGGCAGAAGCAGTTGATACAGTAGTTTATTTGATTAATTGTGGCCCTTCAAGTTCACTAGATGGAGGAATACTAGAGGAAGCATGAACCGGAAAAGAGGTAGATCTTTATTTTCTTAAATTTTTTAGCTCAAAATATTTTGTGCATGTTGATAGAGAAAAAAAAAAAAATTGGATGCAAAATCCAAGAGGTGCACTTTCATTGGTTGTGGATCTGGTGATTTCGGTTTTCGTTTTTGGGTTTTAGAGAATTCTAAAATTGTTAGGAGTCGTGATGTTGAATGGAATGAAAAGAGAATGTACAGGGATCAAATTTTGGTACCCAAGGATGAGAAAATTAAGAAGTTTATTAATGAAAATGAACTCTTGGGTTTTAAAGAAACACCTTCAGAAACACATAGTAACCGTGGTGAGTTAGGCCCTGACCGACATCGGTCAGATGAACCACTAACGGTTACAGAGGATCAAAACTGGCGTCAGTTAGCCGAACCGATGTTGGTTAGAGGTGACCGGTGTCGGTCACTATCAGAAGTTGATACTAATGCCCAAGAGGTCCAGATTGAGCCTCCGGTACCCAAAACTCCTGTGAGAAAGTCAAAAAGGGTAAGTAAAATTCCAGAAAGATTTTCACCTTCTTTATTTTATCTATTATTGACTGATAGTGGTGAACCAGAAAGCTTTTGAAGAAGTAATACAAGATAAAGCTCACGTTTAGTGGGAGCATGGCATGGATGAGGAGATGAAATCTTTAGAATAGAACTAGACTTGGGATTTGGTTAAATTGCCAGCAGGAAAGAGAACATTATAGAACAAGTGGGTTTACAGAATTAAGGAAGAAGAGAGTGGACAGAAAAGGTACAAGGCAAAGCTTGTAGTAAAGGGATTTGCACAAAAAGGCAGGTATTGACTTTGGTGAAATATTTTCTCCTGTTGTTAAGATGACTTCTATTCGTAATGTATTGAGTTTAGTTGTAGTAGAAATATTTGCATTTAGAGCAACTAGATGTGAATACGGCTTTCCTTCATGGTGATTTAGATGAAGAGATTTATATGCAGCAGCCACTTGGGTATGAAGTCAAGGGTAAGGAGAAATTAGTGTGCAGGTTAAAAATGAGCTCTATATGGGCTTAAGAAAGATCCAAGGCAATGGTACATGAGGTTTGATAGTTTTATGCATGAGCATGGTTACTTGAGATGTGAATCTGACCATTGTGTTTATTTCAATAAGCTTGAAAATTGGAGCTATATTATTTTGTTATTGTATGTGGATGATATGCTTATTGCAGGATCTAGTATGCAGGACATTGGTGAGCTTAAGAGAAATCTAGCTCACACGTTTGCAATGAAGGATTTGGGAGATACAAAAAGAATCCTTGTCATGTAAATACATAGAGACAGGAAAAACAAGAAATTGTATTTGTCTTAGGAAGGCTTATATCTACAAGGTGTTAGGAAAGGTTCAACATGCATAATGCAAAACTTGTTAGCACACCTATGGCTGGACACTTCAAATTGAGTAAAGATCAGTGTCCTTCATCACATGAGGAGGTCAAATACATGACACGAGTCTCATATGCTTCAGCAGCTGGAAGTCTCATGTATGTTATGGTTTGTACAAGACCAAACATTGCACATGCAGTGGGAGTTGTGAGTAGATATATGGCTAATCTAGGTAAAGAGCATTGGAAAGCAATCCAATGGATACTCAGGTATTTGAGAGGGACATCTAACATGTATTTATGCTATGGAGGTTTGGATATTTTATTATGTGGTTATGTTGATTTGGATATGGCTGGAGATCTGGATGGTAGGAGGAGCACTACCAGATATATTTTCATAGTAGGTGGAATGGTAGTTAGCTGGATTTTGAGATTGCAGAAGGTTGTGGCTTTGTCTACTCCAGAGGCAGAGTATGTTGCAGCTACAGAGGCTAGCAAAGAGATGATATGGATGAGTAGGTTCATGGAAGATTTGGGAAAGGAGAAAGGTGATTGTAAACTATTTAGTGACAGTCATAGTGCAATTCATTTGGCAAAGAACTCAGCATTTCATTCGAGAATGAAACACATTCAGTTGAGGTATCAATTCATACGGTAGGTATTGGAGGATGGACAGTTGAATCTGGAAAAGATTCATACAAGCAACAACCCTGCAGATATGCTAACGAAGCCATTAGCAAAGGAGAAGTTGGAGCTACACTCCACTTCTATTGGTCTTTGATTTTGAGGCTCGAGGAGGAAGAAACAAAGCTAAGGAAGATCCAAGAATGGAACTGTAGATGTATAGTGTGTAGTAATTAATCTCCAAGTGGGAGATTGTTGAGTATGGAGCTAAATTACTCATGTTTTAGCATACAAATAGAACTTGTTGGAAAGTGACAGTAACCGGCATCAGTTAGAGTGTGACCGGCATCGGTCAGGGCAAGTTGGAACTGGCGATGGTTGGGTAGAACCGGCATCAGTTACCTATGCAACGAGGTTTTAATTAACTCTCAGGATTTATTTCTATTTTTAGCATTGGAATAGATTTAATGAATGTAATTGCATGGCTAAGTTCCCTAAAGTCTTAAACGATTATTTAAAGCATAAAAGCTAGGGTTTAGAGGAAGTGGATTAATCATAATTACAAGATAATTATGTGAGAGAGAATTCTTGGTGAAGAATCAAAAAGCTTGAAGGAAGAAATTATTGAACATCTGAGAAGTGTAGAAGATTGTAAATCTTCATTGTATATCTTGTCAAAGCTTTGGATAATAGATTGGCTTGTTTCTTGGTGGACGTAGCCCACACTGGGTGAACCACGTTAAATCTAGTGTTGATTTATGTCTCTTGTTTTGTATAATTCTTCTGGTAGAATATCCGCTTTTATTTGCATGTATGCTTAGATCTAATATATTGTCTGTACAACCGGTGTGCTAACCCCAACAGCGCTCTCATCCCCTCTAGGCACTCCTAACCTCTTTGTACTTTAGTCACATATTTTGGGTCCTTTCTAGCCATTTGAGCATATTCTCTTTTTATTAGTCATCCTTTTCAGGGTTAATTATGAAATTCAAGCAAGGGAATCATATAAATATAAAGTTATGTGATCATAATAAAGGACCAAGCACTAAACATTAGCTATCACCACCTAAGGTTACATCCAAAGGCTATTCTAGAGCATTCAAGCATCCATTCAAGGGAAAGGGACTGTATTCTTCTACACACACTTCATACGATGGGAAGTTCATTATATTCCATGCACAAATCTATTGCATTTCTTTTACATCTAGCTACTTGTTCGCTATCAAGTGTGACACACACAAGAGCCACTTAGGGCACGATTCCACACACACACACACACACCCACCTAGAATTACATTGGGTATTAAATATAGTGCAACGCTTAGTCATAAGTTCATTCGTTTAATAGCTGAGGAAAGTACAACCCCTTATATGTATTCTTTTCTTTTTGGGATTTGATCCACTTTTGAGGGTTTTATAGGTCAATCTTTACTGCACGTTATTTACGACCTCGGAGAATGTTGTACGACATACTGGTAACCAAAGGAAAAGGACAATGAAACCTTGTGACCATCCAGAGGAGATTTTTTAAACTTTTTGGCAGACACAGGTGCCTAGAAATAGGCCTAGGGCACCCGCGGGCCCCCTATCCCTCTTCAGGTGCCCCGGTCTAAGAAGATCGTCAGCCCACACACTTTTATGAGGTTCTCTGTAATAGATTTCCCTCTCTACTCACCTGGTTATCACTTTGGCATAGTCCAACATAAATTTAAAAATAGATTAGTCATCTTATCTCCTCTTTGTAACTAGGGTATCATATTTTCTAGCTTAGTTTTCTTGGCTTAAATTATGTACTTAATTGGTTATTCATTTACTACTGCAATAGCAATAAGATTAGGCATATATTTCCATATTTCACTTAATAATTTTAGTGAACCTGAACTCGATCTAAACACTCTTAGGGTCCTCATATTTATTTTTCTTCTATCCTCCTAGGATTCTTTCATCATGAGTATCTCTATTAATGATTTCCTTCTCATTAATCCTGACTTAAGAAATTAAATCAGAACTCTCTTAGCTACTACTCGCATTCCTCCTGATATTCATCTAGAACTTAGTATATAATACATTTGCATATGCCTTTTCTCATCACATTACTTTTTGATGAAACCCTAATGTTGATCTTGTTATTTTCGAAAATGACCCTTGCACCTCTACACATCATGATTCACATTTATAATGCGGGTGTTAAATGTACTCTCATCGATAATGGATCTGAACCCAATCTTTGTCCTATGTCATTCCTTGAAAAGCTTGGACTTTCCACTGCTAATGTTAGTATGTCATTTTCTTCTCTTTGCACTTATGACAGCTCTATTCATCCATGCAAAGGTCACACTACTTTGCCTATCAATGTTGGGAAAAAAAACTCTTAATACGATATTCTTTATCATTGAATTCTCTGTTTTATATAACTATTTACTTGGTAGGCCACAACTTCATGTCATGTAAGTCGTTTCCTTCTACGGTGTACATCAATGTGTCAAATTATTACACGAGGGCATAGAATACACAATCCCTAGTGATCGTCACCCAATTAAATATTACAACCATGACCCCAACACTACACTTCCTACTCCATCATCTACTACCACCAATGAACCACAACCTACGCATACTTTAGCTCATTTTCCACCACTTGAAGGTGTTATCTCTATGTTGGATATTGTCCCATCCGCACCATTACTCCCTCCTGCTACTACAAATGTTATTGTACTTTATACGGGGTCCTGTCTAAACATCGAACGCCATACCAACTTCAGTGTCTTCTCATGCACAGTCGGAAGCCCACACTACCTCCTTTCATATGTACACTTTTCATAAATGACTCTTATTGGGAACACATTCCATTTGATCTTACTTCGTCTAATATTGTTTTACACACATGATAGATTGACTCAAATAGGATATACAATGGACGACATATTTCCTCCACCTCATGATCCTCGTCTTTACCATGGATTTATTCACATTACTAGCATCTTATGGTCTTTGCGTCTTTTACCTCACTTGTATTTCTTGCACGTGATCCTCACCCTTTTTAACTTACGCTCAGAAAGTCTTATTGGCTTGATTACATTAGGGGCACACTAGTCCCTAATCACACTAACATTTTATTCCCCATGCCATTTGGCCGTGGAATTCATTTGCAATGATTCATTCCTCAGTTATTACAAAAACCTTACTCATTGGTATGATCATGGATCTCCATTACCTCCCTTCACTAATAAAGAATATGCTATGGGAATGCATAATTTATGCTTCAATGGCTCCTTACTTGACCAACTTGACACAATTTCTTATCAAGTCTCAGATGCCTCACCATAACGGTTTCGACCATGAAAATGATGACCTTTTAGATGAAGCTACTTGATCACTCTTATTATTACACATTTGGGGGGCATCATATTATTTCTCCCCCCATCTTCTGTCATTAATATCTCTCTTACTTCTCGCACATATTATATGTAATCCTTTTACACACATGTTACACATAGCGTCTCGTTTCCTATTGTCATTTCCTAATGACACACTCATGTTCTTATGGTTTTTACATGACTGTCAAGGGATCTTTCACACTAATAACCTTGTTTCCACATGCATCATTAACATATCTACCTATTACACAATCACTCATACATACATGCATATTAGACCATCTATCGTTATTCGCACGTATAATACAACCTCTCATCATTTATCACATCACTCAATCAACCATACATTATCTATTATACTTCACCACCTTCATTCATTACCTATCTATTTATTTCCAAACATCATTCATTGAACAAAACTCTCATCAACATACTTGGTGGGCATCGTGTTCCCCCCTTCTCGTGTCATTCGTTGTCTTTTTACCTTCATCATACACACCTTGCTACATTCATATTGTCATTTCCCAATGACACACTCTTGTGTTAAGGTTCACACTTGAATTTTGAGGGCATACTATACACATGAACCTCACACACCACACACTACATACCGCATTACAAATCATCCTAGTTTACACACATATTCTTCTACCTAATCAACACAACATATAACACAGTCGACACATTTACAACAAACTTTACACTTAGTACTATAATATCTCTCTTACATCATACAACATACCCCAAATTATTCACATACAATCAACACAAACATCTTACACAACATACTACAAGTTTGAAACATCCATAACACACCTCTCTCAACGTATAACATTACACATTCCACACAATATAACCGACATATCATCACCTTATTTTCATGGAAAATCAACACATCATTTTATACATTCAACAAATCTCTCAACATACCCACGACACATTACACGTTGAACTACACATAACACTATACACTTGACATAATTTTCACACATCTTTAGCACTATACAGTCAATACTCTTGTAACACATTCTTCCTACTACATAGATTCAATATAACATACAACACACTCAACATACTTACAACCTACTACCCAATCAACACTTTTACGACATACCTTTCTTACATTGCATGACACATCTTCCCTATGTCCAATCAACACCTTTTATACAATCTACATATTCACAACACATCTCCTACCTGACACTTCACATCTCACACATTCATCTCCTCCTACGCAACATTTAATCTATGTATTCGCAACCCATCTTTTTCAAATCTATCTTTATGTGTTGCACTCATCACCCTATGACACACTCTAGTTCCAAGGTCCATGCTCGACTGTTGAGGATCTATAACTCAAATGGACCTCACCACACTCACATGTCTAATCATTCACTCACTCCCGTAATTTCTACACACTCTACGCTTTGACGATCACATTTATCTAGCACACAATTCAGACCATTTCCCAATGACATAATATTGTTCTACGATTCATTCTCAACTACTGAGGGGGGTATGTATAATTGAACCTCATCACATGCATACACATTCACTTGGGGGTGCATGTGAATCCTATCATTCACATTACATTCCATTTCATCTCATCCATGTTGGGGTTAATCACACTAGTTGTACAAACACATATTCAAATCTCAGCATACAACCAATAAATACGAAAATAAACCAGAAGAAATAATACACAAGATATAATGTGGTTCACCCAATGTGGGCTACATCCACCAAGAAACAACCAATATATTATTCAAAGCTTTAACAAAGGATATACAATGAAGATCTGCAATCTTCCACACCTCCTAGATGTACAATACTTTCTTCCTCACAAGCTTCTCTTTTTCTCTCTCCAATAATTCTCTCTTTACAATTCTCAATTCTTAATGAGTTCTTACCTTCTAACCCTAGATTTCTAGCTTATATATGCATATAAAAACTTAGGGCACTTTAGCTATGCAATTATAATCATTAGATCAACTTTATATCAAAGGTTAGATCTAATTCCTGTGAGTTAAATAAAACAATCACGCACAATAACTGATGTTGGCTACCCTAACTGATACCAGTTCCTCCTTGCTTTGACCGATGCCGGTCCCCGAGGTGACCGACGTTGGTCTTCCAATCGACGTCGGTTACTGTGTATTCTAGTAAGTTAATAAAGCATGCTAATGTGAAGAAATTAAGCTCCATAACTCAACAATCTCCCACTTGGAGATAAATTGTTGCATTGTACCGTACAACTCCATTCTTGGATCCTTTCCTTGGCATGTTTCTCCCTCTTCAAGTCTCAAACTTGAAGACCAAAAGAAGTGGAGTGTAGCTCCAACTTCTCCTTTGCCAATGGCTTCGTTAGCATATCCTCAAGGGTTCTCTTTTGTATGAATTTTCTCCAGTTTTAGTTGCACATCCTCCAACACCTATCATATGAAGTGATATCTCAACTGAATGTGTTTTGTTCTTGAATGAAACACTGAGTTCTTTTCCAGATGAATCGCACTTTGACTATCATTGTACAATCTACAATCCTCTTGCTCCTTTCCCAACTCTTCCATGAACTTGCTCATCCATATCATCTCTTTGCTAGCCTCTATAGCTGCAACATACTCAGCCTTTGTAGTAGACAAGGCCACAACCTTCTGCAATCTTGAAATCCAGCTAATTGTTTTCCCACCTACTGTGAATACATATCTAGTGGTGCTTCTCCTACCATCCAAATCTCCATCCATATCTGAATCAACATAACCACATAAAGAAATATATGACCCTCCATAGCATAATTGCATGTTGGATGTCCCTCTCAAATACCTGAGAATCCATTGGACTATTTTTCTAATGCTCTTTACCTGGATTGGCCATAAATCTTCTCACAACTCCCACTTCATGTGTAATGTCTGGTCTGGTACAAACCATAACATACATAAGACTTCCAACTACTGAAGCATATGGAACTCATGCCATGTACTTGACCTCCTCATGTGATGTAGGACATTATCTTTACTCAATTTGAAGTGTCCAACCATAGGTGTACTTACAAGTTTTGAATTCTGTATATTAAACCTTTCCAACACCTTATTGATATAATGTTCTTGAGACAAATACAATTTCATGTTCTTCCTGTCTCTGTGAATTTACATGCCAAGGATTTTCTTTGCAACTCCCAAATCCTTCATTGCAAATGTATGAGCTAACTTTTCTTTAAGCTCACCAATGTCCTGCATACTAGATCCTACAATAAGCATATCATCCACATACAATAACAAAATAATATAGCTTCCATTTTCAAGCTTCTTGAAATAAACACAATGGTCATATTCACATCTCATATAACCATGCTCATGCATGAAACTATCAAACCTCATATACCATTGCCTTAGGGCTTGCTTGAGCCCATACAAGCTCTTTTTCAACCTGCACACAAGTTTCTCCTTACCCTTGACTTCATACCAAGTGGCTGCTGCATATAAATATCTTCCTCCAAATCACCATGAAGGAAATTCATCTTGACATCAAGTTTCTCTAAATGTAAATCTTCTATTGCAACTAAACTCAATATAGTACCTGATAGAAGTCATTTTTACTACAAGAGAAAATATCTCACCAAAATCAATACTTGATTTCTATGTAAATCCTTTTACCACAAGCCTTTCCTTGTATCTTTTTTGTCCACCCTCTTCTTCTTGATCCTGTAAACCCATTTGTTCTACAATGTTCTTTTACTTGCTGGCAACTTAACCAAATCCCATGTCTGGTTCTATTCCAAGGAATCCATCTCCTCATCCATGTCATGCTCCCACTTTATGTGGGTCTCATCTTGCATTGCTTCTTGAAAACTTTCTCGTTCACCACTATCAGTCAATAATAAATAAGATAAGGAAGGTGAAAATATTTCTGGAGGTCTACTTACCCTTTGTGACCTTCTCACTGAGATTTAGGGTGTTGGAGGCTCAATCTGCTCATTCTATAAATTTGTATCAATCTCAGATAGTGACCAATGCTGACTTACCTGTAGTTGACACCGATTCAGCTAACCTGATGTTGATGCTCGGCTGTAACCAATATCTATCTGGCTCTTTTATAACCGACATCAGTTCAGGAACCGATATGTCGGTCCAGTGTCAACCACACCGGTTACTGTGTAGACTATAGGTGTCACTTTAAAATCTGAGAATGATATTTTCATCCACAAAATTTCCAACTGGTTCATCTTTGGGTACCAAAACTTGATCCCTATACATTCTCTTTTCATTCCATTCAATGTCACGACTCCTAACAATATTAGAATCTTCTAAATCCCAAAAATGGAATCCAAAATCACCAGAGCCATAACCAATAAAAGTACATCTCTTGGATTTAGCATTCAACTTCTTTATATTTTCTTTATCAACATGCAAAAAGCTTCTGAACCAAATACTATAAGAAAATAAAGGTCTACCTCTTTTCCAGTCCAATATTCTTCTGGTATTCCACCATCCAGTGCACTTGAAGGCCCAAAGGTTAATTAAATAAATAGTCAGTGTCTATTGCTTCTACCCAAAACTGCAAGGGTAATCCAACATGTATCCTCATGCTTCTTTCACATTCCATGATTGTCTTGTTCATTCTTTCTGCAACACCATTCTCCTGTGGTGTTCTAGGAACCATTCTTTCTCTGCGTATTCCACTCACTGAACAATAATCATTGAAAACCTTGTTGTAGTACTCACCACCATTGTCAAATCTAAGGCATTTTAACTTTGAATTTGATTCATTTTCCACAAGGGATTTCCATCTTTTAAAAGTCTCAAAAACATCAGATTTACGTTTAATACAATAAACCCATACCTTTCTTGTGGCATCATCAATGAAATTCACATAATATTGGGATCTTCCATGAGAAGCTACTTGGGCTGGTCCCCACACATCTAAGTGCACAGGATCTAATTTTTGCTCCTTATTTGTTGACCCCAACTTTTAGAAATCTCACTCTTTTTTGCTTTCCAAATATACAATGCTCACAGAAATCAAGATCTACATCTTACAAATGTGATAACTTACCATTAGCCTTTAAGATCTATATTCCTTTTTGACTCATATGACCTAGCCAATTATGCCAAATGATTGCATCTAAATTTGAAGTAGATAGCATAGAAAAGGAATCAGCAACACAGGTAGATAAATACAATGTTCCTACCTTCTTTCCTCTTGCTACAGCAAGAGATCCATTGGTAACCTCCCAAGAGTCAACTATGAATGTAACCATGCAACCAAATTCATCTATCTGTCCTGTAGAAATTAGATTCCTCCTGAGGTTTGGCACATGCCTCACATCTTTCAAAATCCATGTATTTCCATTCTACAATTTTAGATGAACTTCTCTTTTACCAATAATATTGCACATTTCATCATCTCTTAATTAAACATGCCCAAAATTACCTTGGACATAATTTTTGAAATAACCCTTATTAGGGGTAGCATGTAAAAAAGCTCCTGAATCTAAAACCCATGATTCAATTTTACTATCCAATGAGAGAATAAGGGCATCTTGCATTACCTTAGATGCAACAACATTAACCTATTTACCTTTCTCTAGTACATTCTCTTTGTTTTCCTTGAACCAACAATCCTTCTTTGCATGTCATTTCTTTCCACAATTCCAGCAAGTTATTCCTTTACCTCTGCATTTAAATTTATCATTCTTAGACTTTGCTTTCCCATTATTCATGCTCTTGAATTTCTCCTTCTTCCTTCCTCTGCTTTCTACATTTAAAGCATTTCCAGATGATAATTATCATGTAATTTTCCTACGTAGATCTTCATTCAGGATTATACTAACCACATCATCAAACTTTAAAATATTAGTAGTAAACGTTATATTACTAACAGCCATTACCAAGTTATCCCAACTATTTGGCAAAGATTATAGAAATAAAAGTTCTTTCACTTCATCATCAAATAGAATATTCACTAATTTTAATTGATTTACAATAGACTAGAAATCATTTAAATGACTTGATGCAGATTCACCTTCTTATATCTTTGAAATAAGTAGTTTCTTCATCAAATAAACTTTATTTGAAGCACTAGGTTTTTCATATAAATTAGCTAAAGATTTCATCAACTCTACCGTGGTTGCTAGTTCATTAATATTCAAAGCCACAGATGTTTTCAAGCTCAATCTTATAGATCCTAGAGCCTTTCTGTCAAGAATTTTCCATTCTTCATCAGTCATCTTTGTATTTCTTTCCTTCTCATCCAACAGTGAGTATATATCTTTCCAATACAGATAATCTTCCACCTACATTTTCCATAATTGATAATTACGACCATTAAATTTCTCAACTCTGTATTTTCCATCTTTTGTCATTGTTGTAGCTCCCACTCAATCAAAAATCCCTCTATGAGTAAATCTTTCAACACACAAAACCCTCAAACAAAAAATCTTTGATACCAGTTGTTGGAGTTAATCACACCAATTCTACAAACACATATTCAGATCTAAGCATATAAGTAATAAATATGAAAATAAACCAGAAGAAATATTACACAACATATAACGTGGTTCACCCAGTGTAGTCTACGTCCACCAAGAAACAACCAATATATTATTCAAATCTTTAAAAAATGATATATAATGAAGATCTGTAATCTTCCACACCTCTAGGATGTACAATACTTTCTTCCTCACAAGCTTCTCTTTTATCTCTCTCCCATGATTTTCTCTTTACAATTCTCAATTCTTAATGAGTTCTCACCTTCTAACCCTAGCTTTCTAGCTTATATATGCATATGAAAACTAAGGGCACTTTGGTTATGTAATTACAATCATTAGATCAACTTTATATCAAAGGTTAGATTTAATTCCCGTGAGTTAAATAAAACAATCACGCACACCCTAACTGATGTTAGTTACCCTAATCGATGTCGGTTTCTACTTGCTTTGACCGATACCGGTCCCCAGGGGACCGACGTCAATTACTGTGTATTCCAACAAGTTAATAAAGAATGCTAATGTGAAGTAATTAAGCTCTATAATTCAACAATCCACAACATATTACATATCTTGGTTACATTTACTCTTGTTTTCTCATACTTTTACATATTCGCTTTATTTCACATGCTAGGTAGATATCTTATATATCATTAGCTTTATCATACACACATACATGTTCACTTGTCATTCTAGTTGTGATTTTAGATGTTACAGATCTACATATGCAGCATGGATGCTTGACACAATATCTATTACCGGTCCCACCATGGCTCTTGGTGGCATCCACTTTCGTACACTACAAGTGTTATTCTTTCATTTTTCATAGCAGTTTACTTTATCGGACTATACATGTCTTGATCTACTTATTATCTTTCTAACATGCTAATGGGTGCTTCATGTGTAACATTTGTTATGTAGGACTATTTATTTCCATGGATATTTGATGTTTGCTTACTCTTTCTTGCCATTGTTTGCAGGATTTTCCCAATGTCTTATGTGCGTACTATCTACTTTTGGCTTCATTGGCCTTGATTATCTTGCGACACTGTGAGTGATGTCCCATGTTTGTAGCCCGCTTTTCACAGTCTATATTGTCTTCTTGCCTCTTAGCTTACACATTCTCTACTTAGCTTGCATATTGTCTAATACATGCATGTTTTTCTTTAATTGTACTAACATTTATCTTCCAACCACCTTGTTTGCATGTGCCTTGGTTTCTACCAAACACATTCGCTCTACCCTTGCAGGGCACAATTTTAGCACAACGGTTGGTCCTCTTTTGGGCCGCATACTCCTTCAGCGACGTCGCATGCACCCCAAACGAGGGGGGAATCATTTGGGTGAATCAGTCACCCCATACAACAGTCTACACACACAGTCCAACGTAGCTTAGTACCAGTACAAAACAATTTTCAGTTTCAGAAAAAGCTCAGAATTAGACTTGGGTCCTCAACACAACACAAATACTAGTGCCCAAAGTAGGACAGTAGCATCTAGGTGCCCTTGATCCTTCCTAGACGCTTGAGACTAGGAGGTAGTTACACAACATTTTTCAGTTCAACACAGTCTACAAAACTTTACACAGTGGCTTTTACAGGGCACACAGTCCTTAGCACTCAACATGCATGCACTACACAACCTTTTCTAATTTTACATTGGGTCAAATTATTTGAATAAAATCATATTTTTACACACCATCTGCAGTGGTGTTCTACATTATAGGAAACACTTAAAGGTTGGAGGATGACACCAAACTTTTCTCCCTACACTTCTTCCATGTATTGGCGTGAGATTGCCCAAAAAACTTGTGGTCAATGCAAGTGGCATGAGATCACCCCAAAAACTTGTTCTTCTACAACATATTCATGATCCTTTCTACTACACCATTTTTCTCATCATGGATCAAGTGCACATGTTCTTTTTTCACATCTTCATATTTTACATATTTTCTTTATATAATTTTTACACATTTTGATCACATACATGTGTATTTGACTACTTGTTTGTTATTCTCTTTTGTAGGTCCACCTTTATGGGAAACAGTAGTCACACACATCATCCTACATCTTCATACATCAACAACAACACATCAATGACAACACATCGACAATGATCGACATCAACAACATGTACAATGGTGACATCTACACATGTGTTTCCTCCCTAGGGTCATTTTCATCATCACTTTTTGCACTTTCTCCTCCTTAACTTCCACGTTTCACATTTTTCTCACTCCACGCTTTTTCTTTTCTCTCGGCACACTTTCACTATCGATCTACATGGTTATCAAGTATGCATATCTTATCTACTTAATGTTATCAAGAATTCACTCAACAACATAAAGTGGAGGCAAATGTAAACACAAAATCACATACTTTGGGTATCTATTTAGTCATGATTGCATACTACTATTCATATGATTCCTAAGCAAGAAAAGTATTAATTAACCCATGTCTTTGGCCATATTTACTTTCTCTTTGTTGCCACTTTTCATCTTCCACACCTTCTTGCTCGGTCTAACCTCTGACCCTTTAGTTTCTTTGAGTCTAGACACCAGTGCTTATCCAGGATGCCAACGTCAGGCGCCCTCGTCTCCTCTTAGCGCCCCTGACCTCTTTGTACTTTACACACATATTTTGGGTCCTTTCTAGCTGTTTGAGCATCTTATATTTTTGGTAGTTCACCTTTTCAGGGTTAATTACGAATTTCAAGCAAGTGAATCATATAAATATAAAGTTATGTGATCATAATAAAGGACCAAGCACTAAGAATTAGCTATCACCACCTAAGGTTGCATCCAATGACTATTCTAGAGCATTCAAACATCCATTCAAGGGAAAGAGACTACATTCTTCTACACACACATCATAGGAGGGGAAGTTCATTTTATTCCATGCACACATCTATTACATTTCTTTGCATCTAGCTACTTTCTCGCTATCAAGTGTGACATGCACAAGAGCCACCTAGGGCACAATTTCGCATGCACACATACCTAGAACCACATTGGGTATGAAATTTAGTGCAACACTCAATTATAAGTTCACTCGTTTGACAGCTGAGGACAGTTTGACCCCTTATATGCATTCTTTTATTTTTGCGATTTGAAGCACTTTTGAGGGTTTTGTAGGTCAATATTTATTGTAGGTTATTTACAACCTTGAAAAACTTTGTACGAAATACTAGCGACCAAAGGTGAAGGACACCGAACACCTTGTGACCATCCAGAGGAGGTTTTCTAAGATTTTTAACAGACACAAGCACCCAGAAATAGGCCTATGGCAATAGTGAGTGCCCCTATCCCTCTCTAGGCACCCCAGTCCAGGAAAATCACCAACTCACACACTTTTTTGTGCAACAGTTTTCCCTCTCTTCTCACCTAGTTATCACTTCAGCATAATCCAGGATAAATTATGAAATAGCTAAATCATCTTATCTCATCTTTGCAACTAGGGTTTCATATTTTCTATTTTAGTTTGCTTGGCTTCAATTTTGTACTTAGTTGATTACTCATTTACTGTTGCAATAGCAATCGTATTAGGAATATATTTCCATATTTCTCTTAATCACTTTGTCCCTTCGAATTGTATTTAATTTTTACTTAACAATTCAAATTTTTCAAAAAAACATCTTCATATGATTTCTTCCAACTCCAAGTTCACTATTATTGTGTACTTGCACCTTGGAGGTTGTACACTCATAATGGTACTTATCACACGATAAATTTTTATAGAAATGTAAAAATCACGGTGTGTTTATCAAATATTAGAATCAATGAAAAGGTAAACCAAAATTCTAGTAAATACATCATAAACTTTGAGGTATAAAAAACAAAATTCCAAAGTAGTAGTGTTGGGGTCAAAATGGAATTTTTGCTATGTTTTTCATTTCATTGTCTAGCATTACCTTTTTTGGGATGCGTACTCAACATGACGTCAAATATTATAACAAATGTCTTGTCATTTCTGGTAATACTAGTTACTGTGGATAAAGAGGGACAAACACAACACAATTTTTATAAGTTTCATAATATTTCTTGGTTTAAATTGATGTGTTTTAGATCTTCAAAGATGAAAAGTGACGATTATTTTTTCCTAAGTATCCTCAATAAGACTTCAAATTGAGAAGCATGTTGAATTTATTTGAGCTTCAAATATTTCTTTTTAGGGAGGGAATATAATGAAAGAGGATGAAATATTTTCCTATCAATACCAAAGCCATAACGTGTCTCCACTTTGATATCAATTTGTACAATTTGTACATATGCATTACATTTTCGTAAGTGAACTTGTTGCTATCTAGACCTCTCTAAAACAACATATACTTGAACAAATACAGTTCAATCTCTAACTTGGTTGGCTTATTCAAATTGTCAATTTCCAAGTGGACTACATAATGTTTCCAAATATTGCAATTTCTCCTCATGTTTGTGAGATTTTGATGTTTCATTCCACTTCAACCACTTAGTTGCACCCTTAGTACCCTCTTCAATATCTCATATTTCCTCCATCTCTATTCTACCCTCAAATTAACTTTCCTATCTTTCTATCTCATTTTGTAAGAGTAGCCTTCAAATTTCATCAGTGTAGATGCATTCCTTCTAGATTTCTCATCTTCACTTGAATCACTCCTCATTAGTTGTCATCATCCCCATCTCATGTTTGAGGTTTCTAAATGTTTGATTGTTTAACCAAACATGCCATAAGGGTAGTTTGATCACAATGTGAATGCAAGTGCAAGAACAAAGACTGAGGGAGCCACGAGCATGAACATGAGAGAGGATGAGTTTGAGAACAAATCTGGAAGCAATAATATCGATGTAAGAGACGAAGATCAAGATTTAGTTGATTATATACATCACATAAAATGATATCATCACCATACACAAAGGGTATGCACCATTTCACACTTATTATGTTGTTATTTTCTTTTATATATACGATGTGTGTGATATGTTTGTAACCATCGACTCTAAGGGCACCTTAAGACTTTTGACATTTTCTTTATGATTAATTGTGTAAAATTTCAACTGGCACACTTTAGGGCATATATTTCAATCGCTATGTTCATAATATAGGCTACAGTGTATGGTATTCTTCATGTATATGTGGAAGATATCATATTTCCTAACATCAAGGTATAATACTGGTAATTTTGAGTATCTCATTATTAAGGAAAGATTGTGGTGTACACATCATTTCACACTTATATTATTGTTATTCCCTCTGATGTAGGTCTTAAATATTTTGAGTTATACCATCTAACTTTGGTATTGCTCCAGAGTTAGATAATGACCCTCATGATTTGATAAAATAATTATGGGAGACAAGTCTCAGTCACTTGGTCAGAGAGGTAACATTAGAGATGTTTTTTAAGAATGATTTGGCAGGTTTTAATCATTATTAAGTTACTTGGTAGTGCTTTAATGGTGGTCTAAACTACATATTTCCATACTAGTTACTATAAAAATAGGTAGTTGGATGACCAAAATTCAATTATTATAGTGATTGTGTAATCTAGGTGTTTGGATCATCAATTGGAATTATGTGTTAATATATAGTGAAACAATTTAGAGGGCATTTAGTATAATTTTTTGCATGCATCCTTCTATATATGTTGATTTCAGCAAGTATTAACAATGATCTATTTTATTATGTCTCGAGTGTTGCATTCCATAATCCACATAGAACCTTAAATATAATCTTTACAAACTTCACATGGTGAGCCAAGAAGCACAAGGTAATCTTTGTTGTAAGCAATAGTTTCCTTCCCGAATACTTATTAGTTTACTCAAAAAAAGTGCATAGGAGTAAAAGATGAATATGATTTTACAATATATTTTAGATCCACCCTCAATGTTCGAAAAAAATTAGAGGATCACCCTTTTGTAAACTATTGTTGCCGACCTCTAAATAAGGTTTTCATTGAATGCATCTTTAAGGGTTGTAGTGTTAACACTCCACCACCTCTTTTGACGAACTCTCTTAATCCATCAATGTGTTGGGTGTGGAGCTTAATTACTTCACAAGAAGCTTGCTTTTACATGTTGATGGTTTTTATAGTGATCGGAATTGGTCAGGAGGAAACCGGCATCGGTTAGAAGGTAACCGACATCGGTTAAGAAGTGACCGATATCGGTCAGGTAGGAACTGACATCGGTCACTTGTGCGACGGTGATTTGTTCTTTAAACGAGAATTAGAATAAATATATTACTTTAAAGATGATTTATTGATTGTAAAAGCATAGTTAATTGCCCATAATAGTTATATATGCATGTATGCACTGTATAAGGGTATGTGAGAAGAAAATAACAAATTTTTTGCAAGTTAGTTTTCTTGGTGAGAAAGTAAGAGTAGTTGAGTGAGGGAAATGCATTAAACATCATGTGAGGTGTTAGAATACAATAGATCTTCATTGTATTTCCTCTATAAAGAACTGAATAATAATATTGGTCATTTCTTAGTGGACGTAGCCCACACTAGGTGAACCATGTTAAATATGGTGTTATCTTACTCTTTTTTATTTTATCTTCTAGTTTATTTCCACATTCATTGCTTGTATGCTTTATCTGATTATAGATCTGTGAAACACTATTAATGGTTTTACACTAACAACTGGTATCAGAGCTTTGTTTGGAGGTTTTATGTGTTGACAAGATTTACTCACAGAGGGTTTTTCTAATT
Organism: Taxus chinensis; assembly: GCA_019776745.2. Classification (NCBI taxonomy): domain Eukaryota; kingdom Viridiplantae; phylum Streptophyta; class Pinopsida; order Cupressales; family Taxaceae; genus Taxus; species Taxus chinensis. Next base: position 536,351,192 of record CM034153.1, on the reverse strand, counting down.
GAGTGGGAGCAGAGAAATGGCAGAAGATAGTAAATACCAAGTAGAGAAATTTGATGGTCGTAATTATCAACTATAGAAGACGCAGGTGGAGGTTTATTTGTATCAGAAAGATCTATACTTACCGTTGGATGAGCATGGATAGTCAAACAGGATGACTAATGAAGAATGGAAGGTTCTTAACAGAAAAGCTCTGGGATCTATAAGATTGAGCCTGACAGCATCGGTGGCTTCAAATTTTATAGATGTAAAAACCATGGTAGAGTTGATGAAATCTTTAGCAAATTTGTATGAAGCTCCTAGTGCTTCGAATAAGGTTTATTTGATGAAAAAAATATTTAATTCTAAGATGCAAGAAGGTGGATCTGTATCTAATCATTTGAATGATTTCCAGTATATTGTAAATCAATTAAAATTAGTAGAAATTCTATTTTATGATGAAGTGAAAGCACTTGTATTCTTATGTTCTTTGCCAGATAGTAAGGATAACTTGGTAATGGCTATTAGTAATACAACAACTACTTCTAAAGGCTTGAAATTTGATGATGTGGTTAGTGTAATCTTTAATGAGGAAATACACAGGAAAATATCAGGAGAAGCATCATCTGGAAACACTTTAAATGTAGAAAATAGAGAAAGATATAAGGATAGATCATCTAAGAGTAAGAAGAATGGGAGATCAAAGTCAAGACATGACAGATCTAGATCCAGGTACAAAGATTTACTTTGCTAGAATTGTGGAAAGAGAGGACACGTAAAGAAGGAGTGTTGGTCCAAGGAAAACAAAGAGAATACATCGGACAAAGGTAAAGAAAAAGGTAAAGAGGTAAATGTTACAAGTGAGGTAAAACAAGATGCCCTTATTCTCTCCTTGAATAATAAATTAGAATCTTGGGTTTTAGATTTTGGAGCTTCTTTCCATGCTACCCATAATAAGGGTTATTTCATAAACTATGTTCAAGGTGATTTTGGACAAGTTTATTTAGGAGGTGATGAGCCATGCAATATTACTGGTAAAGGTGATGTTCATCTAAAGTTGCAGAATGGAAATCCATGGGTATTGAAGGATGTGAGGCATGTTACCAAGCCTCAAGAGAAATCTAATATCTGTAGAGCAACTAGGTGAATCTGCATGTGTGGTTACATTCATAGCCGACTCTTAGAAGGTTACCAGGGGATCTCTTGTTGTGGCAAGAGGTAAGAAGGTAGGAACTTTATATCTGTCTACCTATGTTACTAATTCCTTTTTTGTGCTATCTACTATAGATTCAAATGTAACCATGTGGCATAATCAGCTAGGCCATATGAGTGAAAAAGGAATGCAGATCTTAAAGGCTAAGGGCAAGTTATTAAATTTTAAATAGTTAGATCATGAATTTTGTGAGCATTACATATTTGGAAAGTAGAAGAGAGTGAAATTTCTCAAGGTCGGGTCAACAAAAAAGGAGAATAAATTAGATCTTGTACACTCAGATGTGTGGGGACCAGCTCGGGTAGCTTCTATTGGAGGATCCCAATATTATGTGACTTTCATTGATGATGCCACAATGAAGGTATGGATTTATTGTATTAAGTGTAAATATGATGTTTTTGAAACTTTTAAAAGGTGGAAATCCCTTGTAGAAAATGAAATAAACTTAAAATTGAAGTGCTTTAGATCTGACAATGGTGGTGAGTACCACAACAAGGCTTTAAATGATTATTATTTAAATAATGGAATACGGAGAGAAAGAACGGTTCCTATAACTCCACATGAGAATGGAGTTACAGAAAGAATGAACAAAACAATCATGGAACATGCTAGAAGTATGAGGATACATGTCGGCTTACCTTTGAAATTTTGGGCAGAAGCAGTGGATATAACAGTGTACCTTGATCAACTATGGACCTTCAACAACACTAGATGGTGGAATACCAGAAGAAGCTTGGTCTGGAAAAGAGGTAGATTTTTCTTTTCTTAGATTTTTTGGGTCAGAAGATTTTGTGCTTGTTGATAGGGAAAATAGGAAGAAGTTGTATGCTAAATCTAAGAGATGCACTTTCATTGGTTATGGCTTTGGTGATTTTGGATATCGATTTTGCGATTTAGAAGATTCTAAGATTGTTAGGATTCGTGACATTGATTGGAATGAAAAAAGAAACGTACAGGGATCAAGTTTTGGTGCCTAAACATGAATAGGTTGGTGATATTTTGAAGGAAAATTGACTTTCAGACCTAAAGCATGCATCTATAGACACTGGCGTCGGTTCTATAGAAACCGATGTCAGTCAGGCTAACCGACATCGGCAGATAGGATGAGGTGTAGAATAGACAGCCAGTGGAACCGACATTGGTACTCCTCAAACCGATGTCAGTAAGGCAACAATAGTCAATCGATAGACAGAGGAACCACGGTCGGTTATAGAACCATGGTCGGTTATAGGTGACCAACGTCGTTCACTGATAAAGATTGACATGAATGTGCAACAGGCACAGAATGAGCCCCAGACACCCCAGATCTCAGTGAGAAGGTCACAAAGAGTAAGTAGACCTCCAAAGAGATTTTCACCTTCCTTTTCTTATTTATTATTGACTGTTAGTGGTGAATAAGAAATCTTTGAAGAAGTAATGCATGTAGATACCCACGAGCAGTGGGAGCATGACATGGATGAGGAGATGGACTCCTTGGAACGAAATCAGTCATGGGATTTGGTAAAGTTTCCAGTAGGTAAGAAAATAGTACAAAACAAGTGTGTTTACATAATCAAGGAAGAAGAGGGTGGACTGAAAAGGTACAAGGTGAGGCTTGTGGTAAAGGGATTTGTACAGAAAGTAGGTATTGACTTTGATGAGATTTTTTCTCCTGTAGTTAAGATGACTTATATTCGTATTGTTCTAAGTTTGATTACAACAGAAGATTTTCATTTAGAACGGCTTGATGTTAAGATGACTTTTCTTCATGATGATTTGGAGGAAGAGATTTATATGCAGTAACCACTTGGTTATGAAGTCAAGGATAAGGAGAAACTTTTGTGCAAATTGAAAAAGAGCCTATATGGGCTCAAGCAAGCTCCAAGGCAATGGTATTTGACATTTGAAAAGTTTTATGTATGAGCATGGTTATATGAGATGTGAATCTGACCATTGTGTTTATTTTAAGAACCTTGAAAATGGGAGCTATGTTATTTTGTTACTATATGTGGATGATATATTGATTATAAGATCTAGTATGCAGGACATTAGTAAACTTAAAGAAAGGTTAGCTCACACATTTGTAATGAAGGATTTGGGAGCTGCAAAGAAAATCCTTGGCATGCAAATTCACCGAGACAGGAAAAACAAGAAGTTGTATTTGTCTCAAGAGGCTTATATCAATAAGGTGTTGGAAAGGTTTAACATGTAAAATTCAAAACCTATTAGTACACCTATGGCTGGACACTTCAAATTGAGCAAAGATCAATGCCCTTCATTACACAAGGAGGTTGAATACATGGCACGTGTTCCCTATGATTCAGAGGTAGGAAGTCTTATGTATGCCATGGTTTGTACTAGACCATACATTACACATGTAGTGGGAGTTGTGAGCAGGTTTATGGCTAATCCAGGTAAAGAACATTGGAAAGAATTCTAATGGATTCTTAGGTATTTGAGAGGGACATCCAACATGGAGTTATGCTACGGAGGGTCAGATACTTCTTTATGCAACTATGTTGATTCAGATATGGCTGGGGATTTGGATGAAAGGAGGAGCACCATTAGATATGTTTTCACAGTAGGTGGAATGACAGTTAGCTGGATTTCAAGATTGTAGAAGGTTGTGGGTTTATCTACTACAGAGGCAGAGTATGTTACAGATACAGAAGCTAGCAAGGAAATGATATGGATGAGCAAGTTCATGAAAGAGTTGGGTAAGGAGAAAGAGGATTGTAGACTTTACAGTGATAGTCAAAGCATGATTCATCTAGCAAAGAACTCAACATTTCATTCAAGAACAAAACACATTTAGTTGAGGTATCACTTCATATGACAAGGTATTGGAGGATGGACAACTATAGTTAGAGAAAATCCATATGGATGAGAACCCTGTTGATATGATAATGAAGCCATTGGTAAGGGAGAAAATGGAGCTTCACTCCACTTCTGTTGGTCTTCAAGTTTGAGACTTGAAGAGGAAGAAACGGGCCAAGGAAAAGGAACCAAGGATGGTGATGCACAATACAGTGCAACAATTGATCTCCAAGTGGGATATTGTTGAGTGTGGAGCTTAATTGCTTCACAGGAAGCTTGCTTTTACATGTTGCTGGTTTTGACAGTGACCGACATCGGTTAGGAGGAAACCGACATCGGTCAGAAGGTAACCGACATCGATTAATAAGTGATCGACATCGGTTAGGTAGGAACCAACATCGGTCACCTGTGTGACGGTGATTTGTTCTTTAAACAAGAATTAGAATAAATATCTTGCTTTAAAGATAATTTATTGATTGTAAAAGTACATAGTTAGTTGCCCAGAATAGATATATATGTATGTATGCATTGTATGAGGGTATGAGAGAAGAAAATAGCAATTGTTTTGCATGTTAGTTTTCTTGGTGAGAAAGTAAGAGTAGCTGAGTGAGGGAAAAACATTGAACATCCTGTGAGGTGTTGGAAGACAATCAATCTTCATTGTATTTCCTCTGTAAAGCACTGAATAATAATATTGGCCATTTCTTGGTGGACGTAGCCCACACTGGGTGAACCACATTAAATCTGGTGTTATCTTACTCTTGTTTATTTTATCTTCTGGTTTATTTCCACATTCATTGCTTGTATGCTTTATTTCATTATAGATTTATGCAACATTGTAATATGGTTTAACCCCATAATGTGAGGAATTACCATTTTTTAAACTTGTAAGTTGGAGAGCAAAGGGACTTCTAGCGACTAAGTTTTTAACTATTCACGAATCCCACATGTAAGAGTTGTAGTGTTATATATACTTTATATAGCTAAAAACTTATATTGTCTTTTGGAGAGAGATTTATCAATGGCATGATAATCTGTACACATATAACTAAGACTTTCTGCATCATGAAATTTACCATGGATTGGTGAACCGATCTTAGCATATCCACATGAAATGTATAATGCAATTGGTATGACGGATTAAAGTATAAGATGCTTCTACATGTTAAAAATAGATGCTCGTTCATTGTAAAATTAATAGAGAATTCTTGTGCTTTTTGATTAATTGTAAAATTAATTGGAAATGGAAACCTACAACATTAGGTGATTAGTTGAAACCAAAGTGAGCTCAATTTTGGAGTCAACTCCTGAAACATACAATCCAGAATATTGAACATTTTAGTGTTTCATAAACATTTTTGGATGGGGAGACATGCATTAACAGATGGAAACACACGAAAGGTGTGCAATGTCAACGTCGAAAGTTGTTCACAATTGGTGAGTCGATCTTAAATTTGAAAAAGATAACAAAGGATAATGATACTGCAAGTAGGAAAATAAGAACCTACGAAGTGGTGAAATTCATTTGACCTTTAGACGTACATGGAGTAGTTTGAAAGGGAAGGGTCCCTGGGAGAATAATCAGGGGATTGAGGACAAAGAATGAAGTCTTGGATTATCTCTTGTATGAGTGATTGCAGACAGAGGTTTCTCACATTCTTCCCAATTCAGCGGGTTGAATCTTTATAAAAGGGGGTGAACATCAAAATAAAGAGTACTCTTCTAGACATGGGTGGACACTGGAACACGGGAAGGGTTGTTGGCATCCCATTGGGCCCCTGTGTAATCAAATTTGACGACATCCAAAATAACTTCACATTTATATCTCTTATGCTTACATAACCACTTGTCGTATACAGTTGTCATACGATAGAGCCTGTAGCACCATATTACAATACATGTTATATAACCTATATTATATATATTCATTTGATGAAAACAATGATTGCTATTTTTATGTAATAACATAGTATTGACGAATCCTCATATTTCACATTTAAACTTTACTAAGACGGGCATTGACTTTGACTCAATGTAAAAGATTTATACTAATTGGCTACCCTCCACTCAATTAACACCTATAGTTTTGACACACACATATATTTTTACACTATGAAGACCATTCCATATGCAATAAACCTGGATCACCTATTTGACGTTATCAAGCTATAAAAATAAGGTGGGGTAAACTCTACTTGACCACCAATTTACTTGAAAATAAAACGTGTTATGGGGGATAATGTTTCGACCAAGATTTAGAATGAAAATGAGTCGGAAGTGAATGGATGTCAGTATATTTGATTGTGAATCATTAATATGGGTTGATTGCTTGATATCGAGATGAATCATATAATGCCTTCATTCCTCTGAATTGATTTCCAATCCTACAACAAATCACGAGGAGAGGGAAGCTTGAATGTAGATCAACCTGAGGCCATGAAAAGAAAAGTCCTTAATGGAAGATTCAAGTGCAGACGTGTTTTTGAGGACATGAATTGCCATTAGGGAGGATAGGATTCGAGGTCACTAGGTAAGGGAGCCATCATTATACTTGGATGCGTCCATATAATCAAAACGAGACAACATTTCTAATCCATATATTTATCGCAAGACCATATGAAGAATTCAAATGCTTTATGCTCTGGCGAGTGATGCATAGCATTTGGTAGAAGAGGCATCATAATTGTTGGTTGGATTTGTGAGATTTCATTTTCAACAAGATTAATGTCCATTTCTATTCGTTCCTTGTTTGCAATCGTCACCATCACATTCAAATGAATACACCCGCCCAGAGGCCAATGTATTATGGGTTATTTACACCATCTGCATTTGTTAGTGTCAAAATGTGTCGCAACAGTTAGTCATGAGCAACCAAAAGATACATAATCCCACTGGTGGCCTCCACAATCTAGCCTAAACCCAGTTTGATCTTACATTCTCTAAAACATTCTCAAGCAACCATCACAATCATCTCATTATTTATAGGCTCCATCTCTAGCGAGTTATGTACGTGTCAAACCATTAACTTGACATGTCCCTAGGACAACCATTGAGTATGTGATTCTTTGATTGATTCATTCACCATGTCCTAGTCATTGCTATAAAGGGTGGAGCATCCTGCCTGTGCAAACACTATCGACATAATGAAATTTTAGGATTGTGCCCAAGTTATAGATATTTTAACCTTGTATCTCATTTATGCCATTATCTTATATTTTCTTATCAAGGACAAGCCTATGTGAAATTTTTTACAGACTCATAAAATCCCAAATCCACTTCAACTCACATGATCTTTGGTCGGAGATGTGCCTTTTTGCTATGTGCCTTGGGATATGATATTATAATATATAGGGGTTGATGGAGATGTCAACATGTGGCACACATCCCCTTAGTTATATATATGGGCTCACATGTGATATAATATTATAATGTATATGGGTTGATGGAGATGCCGACATGTGGCACACATCCCCTTAGTTAGTTATATGGGCTCACATAAGAATTAGTTATATTGGGTAATGAGTCAGCCTACATTGGGATTAGGTGTTACCCATCCTATTTAAAGTATGTGAGTATCATTATGAGGAGGTCATGGATGTATGAGTTGAGTCTTCTACTTGGTAGAGGTATATTGGAGGTGTCCCCCTCGAAGTGGATTCTCATCTTGGGAGATTGTGGAGTTACTCCTTCCTTAAGGAGTATTGTATGGTGTTGCCCTACCTTAAGGGTATTATTCATGACATATATTGATTATTTGGGCATCTTGGCCCCCCATATCTCTTGTGTTGTGTTATATTCTGTGAATTATTCATTTATTTTATGCAAATTTCTTATCAAGTGGTATCAGAGCATTGATCTGGGCAATTTGTGGGATGAAACCCTAATGTTGGTGATTCGTCTATATCTAGAGATGAACTGTGGAATTTTTCATATTATTTTTGTGGGGAGTGGACGAAATGGTTCAAGTGATCTTCCCTCCAAATTTCAGATTTTTTGGAGGTGTTTTGCAAAAGTTATGTCCGTTTTAGGGTTGAAACCCTAATTATATGGTTTCATCTATATCTTATGAATAATGATGAATTAGGAAATAATTTTTTTGGGTTGATGGTAATATATTCAAAGGTGATACCACTGAAATTTCAAAAATTTTGGATCATATTTTGTCAGAGTTATTGTCAGTTTTATTATTTTTCACTATTTTGCTCCATAGGCCGCAATTTGAGGAATTTTCCTGAATTTCTTACATTTTTTGAAACCTCTCAAAAATTAAATTGGGGTTTGTGTTATGTGATTTATGATTTTTGGCCGAAATTTAGCCGAAAAGGGTTAGAAAAAGTTTTGATCAAAAGGGTCTATTCCTAAAACCCTAGTTTTTTGGATCATGGGGATGGTAATTTTTTTTGGAGATGACAGGATTGATGCTAGAGAATGGTGGAACAAATTTAGGGATAAATTCTCTAAACCATCAGATATTTGGTTATTCAAGTTGTGGATTAGTGGCCCTGCACATATTTGGTTTTCTGAGTTAGAAAAGGAAAAGTCTAATTGGTCTTTGGAGGAACTGGAACAAGTTTTCATGGACAGATGGGAAGACAAAAGAAGAAGAAGACAAAGCAGAAGAAGAAGAAGAAGAATAAAATGTTGATGATGAAGCTGCTACACAGGATAATGCATCTCCAAGGAAGGAAGCTTCAATATTTCAGTTTGAAGGGTGCATTCAAAGAAAAAAGGTAATTGTTTCCATAAACCCTAGCAGCAAATATAACTTCATCAATATGGATGTAGCTCACAATCTACATGTGCAAACAAAGCATATCAAGGAATCTCAAATGGATGGTAAGCAGATTCAAGTTTTTGAAGATTTAAAGCTTTCTATGGATAAATATGTTTTACATTCAGATTTTTATGCTTTAGATATGGATGGTATGGATATTGTTCTTGGATATCCTTTAGTTAGAGACATTGGGAACAATTAATATTAATGTGCAAAAGAAATTCATGAAATTATGGTACAAGAGAAAGAAAATTACATTGCAAGATATCACACTTAGCAAGGAAAAAAATAATGTAAAATTAGGATCATGAAGATGAATTTGAAGATGGTGAAGAAGGGAATAAGGATGAATCAGAAGGAGAGGATGATGAAAAAGAAAAAAATAATTTCTCTACTCAAGAGAAAAAAGAAATAACAAACAAGTTTGAAGAGGAAAAGAAAGTAGAGGAAAAGATTGATAAGGTTGCAGCATACTAAGGTTGCACCATATAGACACCCACATCATCATGAGAGGAAAAAATCATGGAGACATGCAAGGACACACAAGGGCAACAATCTATATGGATATACAGGGAATTGGAGGAGTAATAATTTTGGCTATACATGGAATCAATGGAACAATAATTATATGACATGAAATCACATGAATAATAATTATGGATATGCATGGATGCCGAGGAGGAACACATATGGACTAGGATGGAATCAGATGAGCACAATGGAATATGGAATCATGTTTGGAGCAACATCACCCACTAGGATTTCATATGGGTGGTTGGATGATCGAGCATGGCGACAAGTGTGCAATAATTTAAAGCACACTCATTATATGGCTTCTTCTTATGTTTCGGGGACGAAACATGTCAAAGAGGGAGGCAATGCTATGTACCTTGGGATATGATAATATAATGTATATGGGTTGATGGAGATGCCGACATGTGGCAAACATCCCCTTAGTTAGTTATATGGGCTCACATAGGAATTAGTTATATTGGGTAATGAGTCAGCCTACATTGGGATTAGGGATTACCCATCTATTAAGAGTAATGTATGTTACCCATATATAAGGGATATAAGTATCAAGGTCATGGAGGTATGAGTTGAGTCTTCTACTTGGTAGAGGTATATTGGAGGTGTCCCCCTCGAAGTGGATTCCCATCTTGGGAGATTGTGGAGTTACTCCTTCCTTAAGGAGCATTGTATGGTGTTGCCCTACATTAAGGGTATTATTATGAATATATTGCATATTAGGGCATCTTGGCCCCCCATATCTCTTGTGTTGTGCTATCTTCTGTAATTTATTGATTTATTATATGCAAGGTTCTTATCAGTGCACAATATTTTCACAATGAAAACAAGCATCAATGTCAGTAATAAAATAGCACACGAAAAACTAAAGGATCAATGCACAGTCTATCTCATGTATTGAAAATTAGAAGCAATTTCTCACCAACTCTTAGCAATAACAATAATATTTTTTTCTATTTTCTAAAATACTTGGAATAACAAATGACACTAGTTTTTCAGGGTATTGGCCAGACTATGGTGTTAAAAGATATACAATTTTGTATTTCATTAGAACCAATGTTAAAACTATTTAAGTGGCATTGGTGCATCACATAGATTGATAAAGGTTTCTATGCAAGTTGTGATGACAATTTTTCTCATGGACTGAAGGTTATAACTCTATAGGAATGTATTTCCCGAATGATTATATAATATTGTGACTAGCTACATGTCCTTATTAACATTTGAATGACACTTAGTATATATGACTTCCCCTTACATTGAACTTCCCTTCTTGTGTTGGAGACCTTAAATGTTTAATTTATAGTTGCAACATGTATTCAAACATGGATTTGTAAGAACTTTAAGTTTCACTGATTAGTTATTTTAAATATTTCTTTCCATTTTTTAACCATTTGTATAGAACGAACATACTCATTACATCATTCAACTTCAAAATTCTATTTTTTTTTTCTTTTCATATTGAACTACTCTTTATTATTTACGATTAGTTTGAATTCATGTAATACTTAAAAATACATATTTTTAATAAATTTCCACTTATTTGTCTTTCCCATCCGAAATACCCTCTTAGTATTGGTTGGGGGATACTATTATAGACTAAGGAGTCAGGGTTCACATCCGTCTACTTCCATTTATTTTTTAAAAAAATATTATTTTAAATAAAATTTGACTCTTGTGATACACATTTCCCCTTTGTATTACCATTATGCCATGAGATAAATCTAAAGTAAGGAGTTTAATAACCTTATTTTTGTAGGAGGCATTTGGAAACATCAATTTTTTCACCTTTTAGAAAATTTGGAGTAGAAGCACATATTTAACTTTTGTGATACACATTTCCCCTTTCAATTTCCATTATACCACTATAGTCACTTTTATTTGTCATGTTAAAACTCTAAATACCACTTCCAGATTGTTTAATATTCCTAGTCCACCTCTATAGACATCCTTCCCCTTTCCTCATGAGTTGTTAATTTGAGATATGGAAAAGTTTAGTGATATATGTTAGATTTATAGTCAAACCTTCCTCCTTGCTTGAACCTATATCCTTCTTGGGAAAAAATGGTCTTTTTCTCTATTTGGTCACTTTTATTAGGTCACCTTAGATGCGAACTTTCAGGTTTGGCTTGTGCAGGAATTTCAATGAAGAGTCTCATATATAATATAATAACCTTAAAGTTTATTTTCATACACTATATATAAGGCACACCTTAGAGATAACTATTCACAAAGACTATACATGTCTTAAATATTCTAAGAGTATTCCATGACGTTAAAATCTAATATGCAATACATACAAGTCTAAATTTACATGTTGCAAAGTATTTTGTGCCAAGAGAAGGATTATCCTAGTTACATTTAATTACTCATAGTTGCATTGATTGAGCATATAATATCAAGAGTGTAATAAATACACTTCACTCATAAGGGGAGAAGTACATAAGCCATTATTAAATTTCTGATATGTAGTGTGGTGATATCACTCAATGGAGAGTGGGAGATCAATTTGTACTTTATTCTAAAATTATCTCTAAGAATTTGAGTTGTTTATAGGGTTTGAACCAAGAAAAACAAATATAGAAATACCACATAATATTGTATATATCCTGAGCAATATTCCCAAGGAGGATAAACAAGAGAATTTTCATGCTATATTTGGAGTTTTAGAAATCATTGAGGATCATTATCAATGTCACGGGATAGGTTCATGTTTGAGCCTATTCTAGATAACATATCAGGTGACCAAGCTTTCTTGATGTTCAAGTGAGTCTATTTTGATCCCATCTTGAGATTTCAAGTTTTCAACACATTCAATCTATATAATAAATTAAGGTTGGGTGTTTCCACACTCACACTTTTGCACCTTTTTATCTACATAATGGTGCTCATAATCGATTATGTTGTGGACAATGCCACACTAAGAGAGGAGTAGTATATTGTAGAATGTGTAAGAAAGATTAAATCATTTAGTTAACCAAGCACGTTTAAATGTGGAATACTTATATGCACTTGAATGAAACTTCTATTCAATATGATAAATAAATAAATTACACATGTGGATAATGAACGGATAAGGCTAAGAGTACAATATCTTGTGATCATAAGGGGAATGTGTTCTTGTTGATTTTTCTAGGCTACTTTGAAAGTATCTAGAACTACAAAGTATTTACTGTTTAATACTTAAGGAATGGCAACCATTTCCTTTCTAGTATACATAAGGGCAGGCTACTTTGAAAGTATCTAGAACTACAAAGTATATAATGTTTAATACTTAACGAATGGTAACCATTTCCTTTCTAGTATACATAAGTGCCTTATTGATCAAGATTGATACATGGTCCCTAGGGTGTGGTAACAATACATACATATATATGTACATACGTACATACATATATTATAAGCTAACAATTATGATTGATATCGACTACAAGAATATTCACCTTCCTAGCCAAGTAACAATTACTTTTGACATGTGCTATGCTAAGAATATGCTCTGAAAAGAGAGGATCATGGAGTGCTCCACTTGCATATTTCATGACAAGAAAATACTATTAAGAAAATGATGAAGTGTAGAATTCTTATGAATGTACGTGGTAAGTATTGTCATACATAAAAGCAAGTCACAGGTGTTCTAGCATGACACAACACTATGAGGTTCTACAAAACATTATAAGAGGTTGTAAAAGATATTAGGGTTGTGAATCATGTGTACGACATATGTGGGAGTACACATGGAAATGTACTAAGTATTGATACAATTTTTCAAGGGTCCCCCAAAGTTTTATCAGTATGGTAGATTCCAAATTTTAATGCTTGTCTAGTTTAGTATGGCGGTTTTTGATGTTAGTTGATTTAGTATGTTTATCATATGCTGATCCCAGGGACAACATTCCATATACTTGATTGGGAATTGTTTTTGAAAAATGTTGAATAACACAGTGTGTTTTTCAACAACAATTTTTTCAAGTATTTATTCTTTCTTATCATACACGATTGTGTCTTAATTAGATGAACTCATCTACGGAAGTAAATATTATTTAGAAGATATAGTTAAATTATTGATGTAATTTATAACACATACATTTGAAATGTTGTACACTATAAGCTTCTTATATTTTATAATATCTTCTTATAGTAAACATGCTTATAGTAGGTATGGGTATATGCATAGGTTTGGACATTTTATTAATATTTAGTGATTACTGTTTACTCCCGCATACCAAAATCCCAAATTCACATGAAGATTTTTTTTCTACAAACTAGAGAATGACACAAATATATTATTATTGACCGGTTTCAATTCTCATGAAACTATTAAACACTTATTCTGATACGATTTTATTATTAGTATAGAAGTTACATAATTGATTTATACTTCTATTTTGTTTATACAAATCAATAAAAAAATTGAATATAAGTATTTATGTTTTATGATACTATTACCTGTTCGTTCAGTTAATTTTGAATATAAATTTCACCTCATATGTTATGGATGATTGAGTTGTTTTTATAGTTGAAGATATTCCTAATTTTTAAATAATTTTTTTGTAAGTTGCTTCATTATTATTTGGATGATGGCATAATAAATGGCTTTGAAATGTAAATATTCATTTTTTGATGTTATCTAAATGCATTGGTATTTATTCTTAAAAAATTACATATGAGAGTAAATGCATTGCTATTTATTTTTTGATGTTATCTATTTATTGTGATTATTCCAATTTTATTATTCATGTACTATTTTGGTTTGATTTAGTAATTTATCTTTGAATAGACATAGTTGCGACTAGTTTTAATTTTTTTTGTAATATAATTAATTGTAAACGTTTAGTAATTTCTTAATATGATTGAGAGAACTTAGTTGTGTTAAATGGAATAACATTAGAGTAAGTTTGATTTTTCCGTACTAATTATATTTGTAGATAATGGTAATGTGCATATATCATTTGTATATAGAAAATTGTTTATTAGTTATATTTTTTTATGATGAAAGTTGAAGCTATAAAAATTATGTGATATCATACTCTCACTCTAAATTTGGCATATGGGGGCAAGTGCCTCTGCAAAGACAGGAATCAGTGCGTGTTGAAGGGGCTTGCCCCTTAGGATGCCACATCGATATGCCCAACTATCATTGCGTGATGAAGGGGCTTGCCCCTTAGGATTCCACATCGATAGTTGGGTGGTATACTGTGTTGAGCAGAGATTTTTAAAGTCACCTGCCGACCCTCCACTCAGAAATGCACCCTCCCATAATATCACAACCGTCCCTTTTGCAATGGACGGTTGTGATATTATGGGAGGGTGCATCTTGAGTGAAGGATAGCCGTTGGCATTTATTGATACTTGAATTTGTCACGGATATTAGCTTTTTGATGTTGTGATTATTTTATCATATTGGATGACGTATATTAGATTTGTCATGTATCGTACTAACGTTAATTGTATATTTCTGTATGCATGTGTTGTTGTATTTAGTTTCTCTTATGTGTGGAGAAAATGAATACACACAATTGTATTCATCTGAATCCCATCAGAATAACATTGACTACTCCCAAATTTCAGAGGGAGGAAACTTTCAAGAGGTCCACATTTGTGGTCTACATAGACCACCATCACCAAAATAAATCGTCAAAACTAGAAATTGCAAACATGGTTAAAGCCCGACTCAATTTGCCCAAAAACATCAGTGATTTATTTGTCTAAGTTCTGCACTATAGATTCTCATTCACGCGGATACAGTTTAGCTTATGACACGATGGAGGAAGCCCAAAAGTACGAGCCTCCCCATAAGCTGAGGAAGATGGGAGTTTCGGTCATAAAATCAGTGATAGATCCAAAAAATTGTGCAAAAAAGATTGCACATGGAAGCAGTTCCAAGTTTGCTGCTAAAAAAAAAAAAATAGTTACTGCTTTTATATGTTTTGTACTAAAAAACTTATGACATGTTTGAAAAAAACCTATATAAATATTTAATTTTTGTCGAATGTTGATTCACACGAGCTTAAATATATTTCATTTTGTTGTTCGAATATATTCTTGATTCACACGAGAAATATTAAATATGTTTTGCATTGGCATTGGATTAAATATGTTTTCCATAGTATTAAAATGTGTTTCTACGGATTATATTTTTAAAATTACTAATGTTTATATATTTTATAGCAAGTTTAGATTATTAAAATTCATTTATGTTATAATTATATTTAGGTACCAAATGCATATTGGTAATGATTTTCTAAAATCTTCACAACCCCAAAAATGAAATGTCTTCAGTTTTATTTGAAACCAATCAAGTGAAGTCTAGTTAAAAAAGGAAAAATTAACAGGGTCTAAAAATATTTAAATATTCATGTCAAATTCACTAAGTATGGGTTATGATCATTTGTCCTATTTAGGATTGTATTGGTGCAATTATCATTTCCAATCGTTTATGGTATTCATATGGCCCCCCTTTGATTATTTATTTATTTATTAATTATCTTGTGTAGTTCTAAGTCTTTTGCTAGGTTAGTGCACTTGACAAGGAATTTAAGTCCAAAAGGTTTTGGTAAACTACATGTTTATGAGAAAAGAGTCCCCGTTCTCTTCGAAATTTATCCATGTGACCCTTGGTCTA
Organism: Taxus chinensis; assembly: GCA_019776745.2. NCBI lineage: Eukaryota > Viridiplantae > Streptophyta > Pinopsida > Cupressales > Taxaceae > Taxus > Taxus chinensis. The sequence goes on along the minus strand of CM034153.1, from coordinate 536,335,283 downwards.
CCTTATTCACATTTTTTGATAGTCATATATTAGTTTGTTTATTTGTGTGTCAATAGTTTTCTAATATGAGTTCAACTCATCTAGAGATTCACATGTACCCTACTTAATCTACATAATATAGAAAATCAGTATTGTTTGAAAACGAGTTAATTCTAGAGAATTCAAGTACTCATTGAAGCATGTAATTTTAATACTAGATATACATTACAATGGTTTTGTAGTGAACAAACTATAACAATTATTGGAATGTCCGTTCACATTACTATATGCTATTGATGGACTTGTTAAATATCAAGAAAGATTAGTATATTTGATAAAATGAAAACCCCAAAACATATTATTGTTTCCTTATGGTTTAATCTTTAGCATCCCATTTAGGGAAAGCTAAAGAAGTACATTTTACCATTGATTGTAATGAAGTTTTATAAAATTGAGAGAGTTTTTGGACCCCCCTGTTTATGGAAAATCTACTCATAATAACATATGTTGAATTAAAGTGCACAATATTACTTGGAATGTCAAGTGTATGGTTTAGGTATGCTTGAAATGTCAAGTGTACAGTATACACTTGTTGGTTCTGATAAATGTAAGTTTTCTAGTTTTCATGTGTCTCATAAAAATCAATTGTACTACAAGATTTGGATGATCATCTTCTTGTCACTTCCCAAGAACATGATAAATCTAAACTCTATCTTGGACGATCATCTTCTTGTCACTCATACGGACTGATAAATGTAAACCCTATGTACTAGATATTTCTTTATTGATTTGGTTTTGAAAACTAATCAAATTTTATTTACTGTTCTACACCCATCTTAACCCTAATCAATTGTTTATAGATATTGATATTGCAAATAGATTGAAATCTATCTATTCATAATAGACTAATCAATTTATTAAGTGATTTATTCAAATTTAATATTTAGCCATTACATTTATAAACTCATAATTATAGAAAAACATATTATTAAAAAATTATTCTAAATTGTGCTTGTATTAATTATATGTTAGAAATATAAAGTTATCTATACAGAAAATGAGTGGAATGGAACCAAACCCGTGATTACAATTCTAATATATTCCAAAATATATTCACACTTTAGTCTAACATACTGAATACAAAGTTTTAGTATTGTAAGGAATACAATGTTTTAATACAATGTTTCCAAAAAGAAGTTGCTCATGAACACATGACATTAACTCATTTAGTGTGTATGTCCCTAGACAAAGTACTAAATCCATTGAATATCCAATAATAAATCATTATTAATGAATGCAATTAGTAACAAATGTTTTTGGGTCTTGTCATATGTTAAATTGTAGACAGTTGTATTGAAAAAGTCAAATTTGAAGTGTTCATTCTAATTTTTTTTAATTTTTGCTTATGATATATTTTTGTTCATTGTAAAGGTAAACATGGTTGCCATTTGGAGATTGGAAATTCATAGAGTGTCGAATACCTATGAAAATATTACATGTTCATTGTTCATATTAAACGACCCTGATGGAATTAAGAGAGTAGAAAGAGGTATAATTGTCGGAAATGCCACTATAACCTTCCACCGGGCTGAGTATAGGGCCTTGATATTGGGTCTTGAGGAAGCGATACACCACGATGTTCAAAACATTTGTGTGTTTTCTCATGATATGCTTGTTGTGAAATAAATGACTGGTGTATACCAATGTAACAATGTAAATATGTCAATTCTTCGAGTTCAAGTGCTAGAGAGTGTATCTCGCTTTGTGAAAAGTTCATATGTGCATGTAAAAGTTAATAGAGGTAGGTTAGATGTATGTCAAGTGTTTAGGGACACTATAAACCAAGAAGTGGTAGCTTTGATAGCACTTGCCATGGAAGACATTTCAATATGATATATGTACACATTGTATTTCCTTTTTGTGTAATGGTAGACATACATTATTTATTAGATTATGAATAACTAATATTATGTGAATTGTCTCCAGTGTATATATTATATATTTTGTGGAGAATATGATGATACATCATATAGTGTTGGTTGATAAATTGGGAATTGTGGATACACCATGCTTTAATCATATCTTGTCTTGTAACACACTTACAATTCACATTTCATGTTTACTTTAGAAACATCTAGAGTCGAGTATCCAGTTTTGAAAAATAATGTGTGCGGATAAATTCATCACAAATTGTTTATTGTGCATGATTTTATCAATATGAATAAAGAAGTTCATGCACCATTTGTTTCAGTTTAACTTGTTTTACAATGCGTTAACGATGGTTATGACAATGCACTTGAACGAAACATGCAAAATCTCGCTGACATGGGTCGATCCATGTTCACAATCCGTTCTTATGTTTTTGGGAAAGACATAAATAATGAGATGGTAATATATAACTTTGTGAACATTAATTATTTGTCATAGCAATGTACCTAATGTCATTTGTTGGGATAACAATTATGAAATTATTGTCTTTTTACAAAGTTTTCTTCACATTCCATCATGATAATATTTGAATATGTGAACATTACTTCTTTTACAAAATAATTAATATTTTATGTTGGGATAATAGTTATGCACTTGTGCTCCCTAGAAACAAGCACCTTCACATCACATGGTGCGTACGTGTTTCACAAGCATCATAGAGGAAGCAAAGGGAGATGTTCCTCCAATAGTTGATGGAGCTACGTCAGATGGGCCTTCGAGCCCATTCACTCAGATATCTATGAGCCACCCATAGAGTACATAACCGAATATGTTAATGGTCATATTCATTATTTCTACCAACATGGATCATGTGTTGTTAGTGGGGATGTTAGGTTTTTGGAGTTACATAGACTTAATTGACATTGCCAAGTAGAACACAATCTTCCCTCTGTGGAACCTCGTAAGCGTGGCCGTAAGTATATGGGAAAATGACTACCTATACCTCAAGATAGGAGTAGGGCATACATGTAAAAGAGAGAGGGGGATGTGAACTATGTCATGAGGAAACGATACTACTTGTAGTGGAGGAGGGTTGTCGATAGAGTTTGTAAAAAAGAATGCAAAACTCGATTCGAGGAGTTAATCCAAGAAGGAAAGAGGGAGGTCGATGCTGCAATGTGCGCCTACAATTCAAAAAAGATGTGAAAGGGGAGAGAGGAGCATTGGGTGAGAGTGAAAGGAAAAATTAACTCAAATATCAGAACTGACGTAAATTTAAGATTAGTATAATATATTGAATTTTATGTTTGGTTAGAAATCAAAAACTTAATATTGTCATGAACAAGAAGATAGAGAAGAGGGTGGAATAAGTAGCAGAAATGTTGACCCCCATACGAATGACATTGAATTACCTTCCACTTCTGTTGTTGGATACGATGAGGAGGGGCCATATCGGAACGTGTCTTCATTTATCGTGCTTGTCTGTGCATAAGTACTAGCTCTTACACGTGAAAGGAAAACATTTTCATCAGGATGATTTTTTCGTTTCAACTTATGCTTAGAAATCTATAGCACTACTTGCCACATACGATGACATTGAATTACCTTCCATTTTTGTTGTTGGATACGGTGAGGAGTGGTCATCACGAAATGTGTCTTCATTTACCTTATTTATCTCTGCATAAGTATTGGCTCCTGCACGTGAAATGAAAATAATTTCAACACGATGCTTATTTCGTTACGACTTATGCTTAGCAATCTACATTGGTAATATATGATGGCATTGAATTACCTATCACTTTTGGTGCTTGATATGATGATATCGACACATATTGCTTACAAAAATCCAACACCTTCAACACGTGCTTATATGTGTTTCCTACGATAGCCCAAGCACATTTGCATACGTATGAGGCTCTGCATTGCCTTACCAAATACCATGTGCTTCTAGTTGTTTGGATCCTCACCCATAATTGATTGCAATTAGGTGTAATTGCAAGGCAATATGTATAAGGAATACTCTTTTCTCTCTCAACCACTGTCAATAGTTGTCTTTCTTTTTGAAATTGGTAAAGAAGCCAGATTTTTGCAACTTCCTCTTGTGTTTGTAAAATGGCTCCACCTTGTACACAAGTGTGTAGAAAAAATAGTCCATCCGGCAAGTACATTTCTTTTGTCTGTCACACAAGTATCTAGTCTTCAAAAAACAATGATAGGACTCAATGGATGTGTTTGTTTCTTGATTTGCATGGGAGAAGTTTCTAAAATTTGTTTCCCACATAGCTATCAAGTGACACAAATTGAAAATCAATGACACTATAAACCAAGAATTATAATTAATGGTAATTAATAAGGAAACACACAAATGATCATACTCACCAACAATTTTTTTGCTCTCACACCATGTATTCCTGAAGTACTTGAGGAACTTAGTTTCATCTTTGAATTCATTGAAGAAGTCTTGAATGATTCGAAATGTGTGCAAGTGATGCATTTGAGAACCATACATGATGGTACCAAGTCTCTCAAAAATCTTCCCCTGGAGTCCTTGTTACAATACATGTGCACGTTTTTCAACCATGCCATGTGCACATGTCATAGGCATAACAGTACACGACAACCAAAAACACACTTGATCGCTTGGATTTTAGCTGACGCATCATATGTAATGAACGCATTGATTTTCCAATTGACATGAAGACATTTTACTCATTTATGAACTTCTACCAACCACCCATAAATGTCTTCAATTTTATTCCTCGAAGAAATGGCCCATGCTACGGGCACCTCAACCTCTTTCTCGTCGAAAACAAGCAATGTGTATAATTGGTACTGTGAGGAATATGACATCAAATGGTAACTTGGGGTTTAATATAACAGAAAGAGGAACATTATTAATGATACATAAATTACACATCATTTCAAAATTAATTCCAATTACTTACATCATATCTAATCGTAGAAAACGTTGAGTCCATGGAGATTATGGAATTGTGCGAATGTTGAACCATTCTCTCACACATCCACAATGTTTACGACCCCATAATGAATGGAACAGTGGTTCCATTTGGGCGTTAATAGTAGAAAAACATGTCTCTTTCCGCCGTATGTCATAAGTTCACGCTCATGGCATCATCGACGTGATTTTGAGACCTTCTGCAACTAACTCTTTTCCATGCGTTCACCATGTCCTTTCTTGTCATGTATTTGTCCCTCTGGCTCGATATACCAACGTTGGATGGATCCTCTATATATTTATTGTACATCGTTTCCATGGCGACTCCCATCAACAAAAGGCTCTCGATATAAGTTTTGCATTCATTTGATAAGTACGGGGCAACATTCAGACGAGGATCGTTAATGGTATTTTTGTTCCTCCCATGACAACACTCATCATTTACGTCACAATGAAACAAATTGTTGTATAATATTATGGCCATTGTCGGTCTCCCATAAAAAACCTTGACATTGAAATGACATTGACAACCTCTTTTAATTATACACATACTCACTTTTTCACTTGTTACTAGATTATTTGTATTGTCGTTTGGACTATACGAACACCAATAGCTGCATTAAAAATGGTAACATCAAATTCTATACAATTTTTTACGAAAATAATGCACAAAAAAGAATTTGTTAGCAAAGGTTTGAACCTAGTATATGACTTGGTTGTATGCAGTTTAGGATTTTCTATATTTGATGACTTGTGATTTGTGCGGGCAAAGGTAGTCTCTAAATTTTTGTTAGAACTTTCCCCCTTTAGAAATCGCATGCAGTCTTGCGAGCGATATGTTAGCACAAATGTCGATGTTCGGCTCATCCCCTATTGGTGTCCATTCTAGGTCATCATACGAAAACTAACTCTTTTCCTCTGTAATCTCTTGGACATGAAGATCGATCATGCTCTGCCATTTGGGCCTCCTTCCCATCCTAAAAATTATTACATGCAGTTTTGCATCATTAATGAAACAATTATTTCATACTTTCCGAAATAAATTTTGACTTGTGATTGATCATCATCAACATGAATACCATCTTAAAACATTGGAAGCATTTGAATTTTTTGTCTAATTCAAAAGCCACGTGTATAAAAGAAAGTATTAAAATGCAACGAAAACAACAATTTATATCACAATATGGTCATCTATAATGTGACATAATAAATATAATGTGACAAAGATTGTTACAAAAATAATATTATTTCAAACACACTTATTAAATGTTGAGAGAAACTTCCATAGAAAATATTATAATTAACCTTATAAATATAATTCACATCATATAATAATATATTTTATGGTGCTTATTTTATTTATTAAATAATACTTTTCAAAAATGATGTATATGAAATAGAAATTATTACAGTTAGCTAAAACAATAAAAACTATCGCAACAAGAACATGTTTATTTAAAACAAAAGTTACAAATAAAAAAATAAAAATATCAATAACCAACAAACAACAATAACATAATAATCTTCGTAACACCCATATACCCTTCTTTTTGAAAAAAATGAACTTACAAACTAAAATTGAGGAATATGGATATTTCAAAAATTTCACACTTTAATTGAATTTTAGAAATGGTGCTAAAATTTTGATAGTAAAAATTATTTGCTATACATTTTGAATAACTAGTATTCATTGGCATATTGAACCATTGCAAAAGAGACGGTTGTGATATTATGGGAGGATGCATTTCTGAGTGGAGGGTCGGCAGGCGACTTAAAAAATCTCTGCTCAACACAATATACCACCTAACTATCGATGCATAATCCTAAGGGGCAAGCCTCTTCATGACACAATGATAGTTGGGCGTATCGATGTTGCATCCTAAGGGGCAAGCCTCTTCAACATGCACTGATTTATGTCTTTGCAGAGACACTTGCCCCCATATGCCAAATTGAGAGTGAGAGTATGATATCACATAATTTTAATAGCTTCAACTTACATCAAACATTCACAACATTACAATTACCGATAGTTAACAACTAATAAAAAATTATATATACAAATGATCTACACATTCGCAATATTTACAACTATAATGCATCAAGGAAATCAAAATTTTCCTATTGTATTTAATTTAACACAACTAAGAGCAATGGAATTATAACTAAGAGCTCGAATATCACATGCATATTTAACCAATACCAACATAATATCAACATAATTAACTATTCTCATACCAGTGATTAATAAACACAAATTGTAGAAATTACCGAATCCTCTATCGTTTATTAACAAATACATAAATACAATAATACCATAATAATAAACTAGTTCACACTATTATTTAGTGTCTATATACTAAAAAATATATTTGACCACGTCATTCGTTTTGAAAAAATGCTTCCAAATAATTGTTTGATATATTTGTACTTAAGATAAAGTTTCATGTTATATTTATCCTTGTGTATATCAAGAACATAGATTTGTTCCTATTTACAAAGTATTAGGTAATAGATATGACATCAAATTGCCGCCTTTTCTTACAGTTTCAAATATATTAATAAATAATAATAATGAAAAATATAATTATTTTCTAAAGTTTAAGGTTTAAGGTTTAGGGTTTTGGGCTTAAGGTTTAGGGTTTGGGATTTAGGGTATAAGGTTTAGGGCTTAGGGTTCAAGGATCAGGGTTTAGGGTTTAGGGTTTATGACTTGGGGTTCAAGATTTAGGGTTTATGACTTAAGGTTAAGGGTTTATAATTTAGGGTTTATCCTAAATAACATAATTAGGAAAACTTAACACTAATATGACACCGAAAACAATCAAATGATATCTTAAAAACTAATGTGATACCCTAAACATTGAAATATTGATATGACATAAAACACTAATGTGTCACCACCAATAATACATTTAGGATAAACTATTCACTAATGCAACATCCTAAACATTTAGGGTGTAATAATATTGATATGACGCCCTAAACACTATTACAAGACCCTAAAAATAAGTTATAGAGTCATGTAGAAACCCTAAAAATCAAAATTCATACCTATTCCTAGTCATGCCTATCATGTGCACAATTGTTGATAGACATATTGTTGAGATAATGTACTTTCGAGATATCTCAGAAAGAAAGTCCTTGTTGTTCAATATTCCCAATGTCAATCCTAGTGTTTTGCAGGTAGTTAGAACACAACAATTTTAAGGGATTTCACTTGCGCATGTCACATGTCATTAAAGAGTTCAAGACATGTGGAGTGGAATATATCGACATCACATGTTGAGTTGATGTAACTTATTTAAATTTACTAACCATAGAACATGGCTTGTTAGGTTTTTGTGCCATTTTCTAGACCAATATCTTAGGTCATCCTCCAAGCGTGCCCAAACAACTATGTAAATAGTTGTCGCAAGTGTTTTCTTAGGCCATCCATGTGTATATCAAGAACATAAATTTGTTCCTATTTTCACAGTATTAGGTAATAGATATTTTTCATCGATCTCACTTACAAACATACTGGTGTAATTCCTACTTATTCCTGGAAAGATTAGATGATCACTAGCTTCATTTAGATAGTATTGTAGATTTGATTTGCATTCCTTCCACATAACAAAACATTCAAAAAAATTTGTATGATTGTTTATATAAAATGAACAATAAATTACAAAATTGTTTATAACATTAACATAACATCTCTACAAGTATTAGCTAAAATTATTCTAATTTTATCACCATAAACAATAATAAGTCACCCACATTAAATTAATTTTGGACACTTTAAACACTTATACGACACCTTGAACACTAATTAGTCACCCCACATAAAATAATTGATATACATTAAACATTAATTTAACACCCTAAACACTGATACAATACCTTAAATAATGTCGTGATACTCTATGCACTAATGATTCATTCTCTATTTCATGATTAGGATAACCTAAACATTAATGAAACACAAGGTCTCATACAAAACCATAATCATTACTATAATACCCTATAAACTCGTACGACACCTTAAACACTAATAAGACACCCTAAACCCTCATATGACATCCTAAACACTCAAAAATTGATGTAAAACCTTGGACACTAATGGGTTACTCATTATAACCTAATTTAGACACACACAAAACACTAATGTTATACCCTAAAAAATTATAAGACATGATAAACACTACTATGACACCCTATACACTATTATAAGACTATAAACATCAACGGATCACCGTAAATAATATAATTAGGACACCTTACACAATAATTTAATATCATAAGCACTCATATTAAACACTAATACACCACCCTAAACATTCAAACATTAATACAAAAACCTAAACACTAATGGGTCAACCTAAATAACATAATTGACAATCGAGATACTTTGAGCATTAACAAAACAACTCTAAACCTGATATGAAACCCTAAAAACTATAATGAGACCTTACAAACTAATGAGTCACTTCACAAAACATAATTGGAACGCCCTAAATATTAATGTGTCATCCTAAACAATCATACGATACCCTAAACACTCAAACACTGATATGATGCCCTAAAAACTAACTTGTCATCTTAAATAACACAATTACAACACCCTAAACTATAATACAACACCTAACATTAATTTAACATGTATTAGGGTTCAATTGGTATAAATGATTCCAAATCTAACCCTAATATGTGTTCAATTGTCACATTAGGTGTATTAGGGCTTGATCGGTGGAAACAAGGGCGAACTAATACTCGACACTCAAATAGGCCACCTTGAACATGTGGAAAACCGTCGTGTTTTTTCATCTTGATGAAAAACACGATGTGTTTTCCATCTTAATGAACAAAACATTATGGACAGTGGATTGTGTTTTCCATCTTAAATGATGTAATTTATTACATTAGTTATAGAAAGTTTATAACATACCTAAAATACAAAGGGTTAAATAGTGGGCAGTGGATTTAATCCTTTATTTTTCACTAAAATTGAGGGAAAACGTTTCCCCCCCAAAAATGTAATTATGTATCTAGTATGATATGTGGTCCCTTGGCTCATGATTGGTGATAACATTTGTTTAATCCAAATATGAACATTAAAAACACGATGTGTTTTGTAACCGTGTTTAAAAACACTACAAATTTCAAATTTCCTCACTTTTTGGCTTATGTAATTAATAAAAAATATATTAAATAAATAATTATACATTATAAATATAATCTATTATTGTTGAATTAGATTGAGTTATTTAATGAAGAGAAAGTATTATAAATGCTTTATGACTGTGATACCTCATTGTGGAGGAGTAATAGTTTAGAATAATGATTAGAAGTGGAGATGAGCAACCTTCCTTTCCTGGTTTTAGCTTTGTTAGTGATTGTTAGTCCCATATGCACAAATCAAGCGCTACTACTACAAATTATGCCTCAACTTATATTGTCCATATGAATAAGTCTGTGATTTATAATGAATTTCCCCACAAACATTGGTATACATTGATCATGTGAAGGAATTCACTCCCTTGACATTACAAATCCTCCCTAAAAATATATATTTTTGGAATATATAGGGTAAAAGGAGGGTTTTAGAAGGTCCCACAACCTTATACAACAGAGCCCATCAGGCCAGATTTAGCAATAAAAGTAGCAAAGCAAAAATACCCAAGAAGATTCCAAAAAAGGAGGACGAAAAAACAAACAGAAAGAAAGAAGAGATACATCATAAGAGCTTTTTCAGCTCAGAGACTGCATTTTTTGCTCTAGGAGAGCCTGAGTCATTAGCAAGATGTTCGGCCAGTTTGATAAGCTCCGAGCAGTCATTAGCAATGGCAGTCTTGGTAGATTCAGTGAAAGCCTCCCATGCTTTCAAAGCCTTGAATGCGCGCTGAAGCTTGTTTAAAATAGAAGAAACCATGTCGACTCTGCAATTATCCCTATTAGTGTCAGCAGACTCAGGTTCAGCAGGGTTCGAGTCCAGAATCGGCGAGGAATGAGAAGTGTCAGCAGTAAGAACTTTGTCATCGAAGAGAGTATTGTTTCCCTCAGACTGAGTGATGGGATCAACCACCGGTTGGCTGTTATCTAACTGCTCCGAGTCCGGGGAGTCTGGGTAGAACTGAGCCAGGCCCAAGAGGTCAGCAGCCCGAGAGGAATCAGGGCTGGAAACAGGGGAAGCAGCGTGACAGCTGGCGTCTGTGCCTTCCAAAAACAAGCAAGAGAGGGGCGTGGGGAAAGAAGGGGTGGTAGGGGGCATAGAGGCAGTGAGGGGGGGACTCACAATTGCCACATCAGAGTCGGAATCAGAAGAGAGAAGCAGACGACGACGGCACCGAGAGGAGCGGAGGGAGGAGGAGGAGGGGCGAGGGGAAGGTGAGGGGGAGCGGCGGCGGTGACCCGATTTGGGGGGGAAGCGAAGAAGGTCGGAATGAGAAGCAGCAACAGAGAAGAGCAGATATAACAAACCCTGGTGAAGAATGACACCTTCTCCATCACGAGCTAACTGGACTGAGTGTTCTAAAGACTGAAACAGAAAGGCCGCCAGATTGATTTTCTTCCCCCATCGAAGATGAGAGAGGATGAAAAGGTGGGGACCGAAAACAAGCCGATATCTACCGTCAATGGTAAAATACCGCATTATGACCTCCGCGACTCTGTCCCAAGGAGAAGGCAGGGAGTCCCGAGTGTAACCAGAGAGGTATTTCACCGGTCTGTCCCCAGGGGCGTTAAAGTCCTGAATTTCCACATGCAGCGAGCGCTTGTAGTAGATGTCTCCGGCAGCAGGAAGGCCAGTGGCGTCAGCTATTGCATTTGTGGAGATGGTAAAGCGAGTGTTGCCGATCTGAACCTGACCCTTTGACCAAGAAGCCGTGACTGCATATGAAACAAGCGCAGAGTAACCCGCCATTTTCTCCAGGAAGGTGGCAATTCCATTCTCCAGCATTATATTCCACACCTCCCCATCATTTTTAACCGAATCACAGTTATCAGGCTCAAGACGCTTCAACTGACCCCCCATGGTATGAATGTTTGAATAATTACAGAAGTGAGAGCAAAAGGGGTCATTTAACAGCCTAGACAGGACGGGGGAGCCGTCGGCCAAGTTATCATTGCCCTCCCGCCATATCCTCAAATGATTAATGTGAAGATAATTCCCATTCGTGCGGAGATCCCCCGCATCATTACATAGCACCGTAATCAAAATGTCCATCGTTAAGAGTCAAATCAATTAACTTCGACATAAATGCCGCCGCCCTTTGAGAAGGCCATAGCGAATTTGCCGAAACCCGAATCAGCCCTCCATTCCACCAGTCAGCAATGGGGTATATCATTTTGAGTGATTTGGCAGAGATCATCCGGGAAGTTGTCTGTCTAGCTTTGTTGATTCTCAATGAGAACACCAATATTAGCAAGGAGGTCCGCCGCTTTATTTCCCTCCCGGAGGACATGCTGGAACTGGATTTGTTGGAAAGATCTTTGAATAATTCTGATATCAGCAATGATGTTCTGTATCGACCATTGACCAGAATCATTAGACTGCAGGAGCTTGATGATGTTGAGGGAGTCACTTTCAACTTGAAGGGGATCATCACCAAATTTGATAGCCAGCTCAAGGCCTTTGAGGACGGCCAAGGCTTCCGCACGATGGTTGGTACCAAATTTGAAGTTATGAGCAGAGGCAGCAACAATATATCCTGAAGAGCAACGAAGAATGGCTCCTCCGCCAGAATTACCAGGATTGCCTTTCGAGGCCCCATCCGTGTTCAGTTTTTTCCAGCCCCTTGGAGGGGGAAGCCAACGGACTAATTCCCGAGCAGTGGAAGTGCCTTTACTTTGAATGGCCAACAACTTCTGCCACTCCTGGGAGTTACAGATTTGGATTTTTTGCTGATATTTGGCCCACATGATCAAGTTGAGATTTTCTTGGAAAGCCAGAGCAATCTGAGTAGCCACCTGAACAGGTTCAAGACTTTTTTCTTTGAAGATTCTTCTGTTTCTTTCTTTCCAGATGCCCCATAATCCGTGAGGGAGGAGGAGTTTCCAAGCCAAATTCAGAATCGGATGAGTGAAAGGAGAGCTCCATTGAGAGAGGGTGTCCTGAATGGACTCAGGGAAGGTCCAAAACACTCCCATCCTCGATAAAAGCCACTGCCAGATAACTTGCGAAAAAGAACAATGGATCAAAAGATGGGCAGAGGACTCGCCTCTTTAGCACATAACACACATTTAGTGGGGAGAGAGAAACCCCTTCTTTTCAGATTCTCCCCAGAAAGGAAAGCATTCTTAGAAGAGAGCCAAGAGAAAAAACCAATTTTGGGAATGATCTCATTTGGCCAGACTTTGGAAAGGGGGGGGGGCCAGAGTCAGCACTATGCATCGAAAGATAAGCAGCCTTAACCGAGAAAGAACCCGACGGGGAGAGGGGCCAAATAATCTCGTCCTCGTTTTGGGAGAAAGGGATGTAGATGGAAGAGAGCACCGCTCTGAGCGATGACAGGAGCCTACTCTGCAGATCGCTGATATCATCCCAGGCCTTTATATCCCATGAGGGAATGGAGTTCACAATCTTCCAATAGCCCGAAGCTAATCTTCCTTGCTTATTAATGATGCTTCTTTTCACAGGGTCCCAAGCAGGATTAAGATCAAGAGGTTCGTCCCCGATCCAAAAATCCCTCCAGAAATCAATAAGACGACCATTCCCAAATCTCCATTTAGTGCCAGCTCGTATAATGGGGAGGGAGCTAATAATAGAATTCCAGATGGCAGAGCCTCTAATTGGATTGGAAGTGAGCAGATCTTCGTTATTTGCCAGATATTTAGCTCTGAGCAGATGGGCCCAATTAGAGTCACCTTTAGCCACTTCCCAAGCAAGTTTGGCCAGGAGGGCCCCATTCATGTCAGCCATTTTTTGAAGACCAAGCCCTCCATGAGAAGTTGGCTTACACACTTCCTTCCATGCCACAAGATGGATCCTCTTCTTTACCTCAGTCCCTGACCACAGAAAGTTCCTTTGAATTTTTTCCACAACCTCCCTCACTGAACTGGGAATTTTGAGCAGGGACATGAAGTAAGTAGGGAGGCTTTGAAGGGTGGCTTTCACCAGCTGGAGCTTGCCAGCCTGACTGAGCAGAGCCCCTTTCCAGGCAGCCAGCTTTTTTTGATACCTTTCAATGACAGGATTCCATAGAGTTTTAGATTGCTTTCCATGGAAGAGGGGGATGCCAAGATATGAGGCGGGGAGATCCACAATATTGCAACCAAAGATATCAGCAATCTTTCTCTGAGTCCTAGGGGCCGTGTTGATGAAGGAGATGCTGCTCTTGTTGAAATTGACAGTTTGCTGAGAAGCTGATTGGTAAAGAGAAAGGATATCCATTATAGCCCGGGCCTCAATTACAGAGGCTAAACTGAGCAGCAAAGTGTCATCAGCGAACTGGCTATGTGTGGCAGAAGGGCAATTTGAGGTGATTTTCATACCAGAAATGATAGATTGACTTTTAGCCGCTTCCAGAGCTCTGCTAAGGGAGTCCGCCATTAGGACAAAAAGAAAAGGTGACAGGGGGTCCCCTTGCCTGATACCTCTGCTGCTTTTGAAGAAACCCGCTGGAATGCCATTGATAAGAATAGAGAAGCAAGGGGTCGCGATACAAGAGAAGACCCAGCTACACCACTTTTTGTCGAAACCAAATTTTTCTAGGACCTTAATTAAGAAAGGCCAGCTGACTCTGTCAAAAGCTTTTTGCATATCCAATTTTAAGATCATTCCTGGGGACTTCGAGAGAAAGGCCGAGTGAATGGCTTCATGAACTGTAATTATACCACCTTGGATGAGTCGACCTTTTATGAAGCCGTTCTGATTGTGCGAGATGAGATCCTGCATTAGAGGTTTAAGTCTGGAGGCCAACATCTTAGTGATAATCTTATAAGACGTGTTACATAAACTGATTGGCCTAAAATTGGATACATCTTTAGAACTATGCACTTTTGGGGCAAGTGCAACGAAAGTGGTATTCCATTCCTTTAGCAGATTGTTGTTCACCTGAAACTCATTCACTGCTTGGAAGAGGTCCTGCTTGATGATTTCCCAAAAGACTTGGAAGAAGGCAGCAGGAAAGCCATCCGGACCCGGAGCTTTGTCCCTCTTCATTGCAAAGACTGCTTTGTGAATTTCCTCCATAGCAAAAGGCTTGATCAGATTGTTGTTCATCTCAGGTGACACCAGATGTGGAATATGTTGGAGCATGTCATTCATTGATTGCTCCGGAGGGGGCAGGTCAGCCTGGAGAAGATTTGAATAGAAGGAGACAAGCTCGTTGGATATATCAGCCTCAGCAGTTAGCAAGGTACCCGAGGACGACACCAACTCACGGATCTTATCTCTAGCTTTATGCTTGCAAGCAGTGATGTGAAAAAATTTAGTATTACGATCCCCTTGTTCGAGCCAAAGGGCTCGAGAACGTTGCCTCCAATAGGTCTCTTCTTCTTTAAGTGTATTGTGATAATCACTGAGGAGGGAGATTTCATGTTGGTGAAGATGATCCAATCTTCCAACAATCTCTATTTGTTCTGAGACTTTTGCCAAACTCTGAGTTAGCTCCTGTTTGCGAAGCTTGATGTTGCCAAAGACCGTCGACTTCCATATCTTGAGTTGTTTTTTAATTTCTTTGAGCTTGCTGGAAAATCTAAACATACTAGAGCCCTCAATATTGATATTCCACCAGTTTGCAACAAGGGGGATCAGGTGGTTGTTTTCAAGCCAAGCAAGCTCAAACCTGAAGGGAGGATTCTTGGTATTCAGTTTGTGATTTGCACTCAACAGAAGAGGGCTGTGGTCAGAGGCAGCCCGAGGGAGGGAGTTGAGGTAGAAGTCAGGAAAGAGAGAGATCCAGTCCAGAGAGCCTAGAGATCTATCCAATCTGCTTTGAATGTGGTTCCTGCCCAATCTGCGGTTTGACCATGTATAAGATGAGCCGTGGAGGTCCATATCCAGAAGTGAATTCTCCCTGATGAAGTCAGCCAGAGCCTCCATGCTGACTGTCATGGCAGGAATACCTCCCTGTTTTTCCGAAGGATAAAGTGGGCAATTAAAATCTCCCATTATTAGAATGGGAATTTTACCACAAGTGATGATGAAGTTAGTGATATCTTTCCATAATTTACCACGATGAGTCTCCAAGTTGGGGGCATACACATTGATAGCAATCCAAGAGGAGTCCGCTCCAATCTCTTGGAAGAGCATGCATAAAAAGTTGGGGTGCTTGAACAGGCATTCCCCTTTGAGACTTCTGGGATCCCAAAAGGTACAAAGTCCCCCTGAGTTCCCTGTTGATGGTTGAGATTCAAAAGATGCCGCAGGCCAGATTTTTAGGAGACGATCCTCATTTTTTAGTTTGGTTTCCTGCAGCATTATGATATCAGGAGAGTTCTGGAATTTGATGTCTTTGATAACTCTTTGCTTTTGTAGAGAGTTAAGTCCTCTTATATTCCAAGAAATGATCTTCATTTCTTTGGTTTGGGTTTACTCCCCACCACCATGGGGATTGTGCTTTGAGTTCCTTGCGCGACATTTATAGCTGCTTCTTGCTGAAGTTTGATATTGCTCGGAATTCTCCCCCGAGCTTTTTCCATGCCTATATCGGGTTTCTTGCTGCTACTTCTAGTAAAACGATGATTGAAACTATCATCAGAGGAATGTCCCGAGGGGGAGGGGACAGAGTCTAAAACAGGTGGACAGAGGGGAGGCAGGGGGGAAAGATTCAAGGAAGAGGGGACCGAGGGAAGGGGAGGGAAGGGAAGAGGAGAGGACAGTGGAGAAGGGGGAGGGGAGGAGGCAGCCAAGGATAGGTCAACTCCTTTAGAGGAAGAGGTGGGGAGAGCTGAGGGAGGCAGAGGGGTGATGAGAGGTTGAAAGGCCATGGAGGGGGGGACGATCTCGGAAACAAGATCAGAAGAGGTGTTGATTTCTCCATCTTCAAGGAGAGCGAAGGGATTAGAAGTGGGGATGATCGGGATCTCAATAGAAGACGGTTTAGGGATAAAGTTTTTTTTGATTTTTGGGGAGAGGATTTGGGACTTGGGTTTTGGTTGAGGTTTAGATGGGCAACTAGAGGCCCGATGACCAAGTTTTTTGCAGAAGGAGCAAGCTTGAGGAATATATTCATAGTCAATGGGTTGTTTCCAGTTCCCCAAGTCCGAAAGAAGCTCTATTTATTTTGGTAAGGGACAACTGACATCAACATTAACACAGAAACGAGCATGAATGAATCTAGTTTTAGCTTTTGTTGCTTGATCTATAGCAATTAAAGATCCTATTGAGAGAGCAATACCTTCAATAACTGCCGGATGCCAGAACTCCAGAGGGAGCCCCGGGAGGCGAACCCAAATTGGGGCTTGGGTCATGGATTCCGTGTGTGGGTTGAAACCAGGAGACCATTTCCTGAGATAGAAGCCCCGCCTGCCAAAAAACCACGGACCACCTAACAGTGCTCTAGCAAAGTCTTCTTTCATGCTGAAGGAAAATAATATGAAACCATTAGGCATAGCCGCTATTTCAAGCGCTCCACATGGTTGCCATTTTAATCGAGCCCATTTTTTTATATCTTCCAATGGGGGTCTAGGGCCCATCAGTGTACCCACCAAGGACAGATCACGAGAAGCAGCAGCAGGACCTCCGTGATGTGAGAGGGGATGCGCAGGGAAAAAGATCCATCAGACAGTGAAGGGGATAGCTTTTCTGAGCTAGGAGCGGATGTGGAACCCTCCACAATTTTTGTCCAAACGTCGGGTGGCTTTGGAGAGAGGGACCCTGACAAGAGGGACCCCTGATCCGGACCAGAGGGGTCCGGCATTCGAGCCAGCACCAGGGACAGCAGATGGTTTCAGCAGACGGTTTCAGACAACGTTGTCAATCCTCCCTAAAAATATTGCCAGTATAAATAAATGAATATTTTGAGAGCTATAGAGACCATTCAAACATACATTAGGTATAATCTTAGGGTAGTAATCTAGACTCTTTTAACAATTAAAGTGATCAATTGCCAAACTATTCAATTGGTAACTTTCAATTTTCAATGGAAATTTATAATCAAAATAATTGAAATGGTAACAACATTTATAAATGAACAACTTAATTTACTTTCTTCTAGTTGTCTGAATGTAAATATGATATCAGGTATCGATAATTTGAAGGAAAAATTCAGGAATTCAATGAAGAAACATTGGTATGCATCATAAAGTTCAGATACAAGTCAATGGTATGAATCCGTGATAAGTGGAAACTAAACAAGTAATTACCTGCCTCAGGGAGCCGCCTATTATTCTTGCAAGTGTAGCTGTTTACCTTCTACTCTGCAAATTCGTCCACAACTTTGGCTCGGCGATGGCTACGACTTTGGCTTTGGCTCTGGGTTTTGCGGATGGTGGAACTGTTTGCCTAAACAACAAAAGTTACGACCAAACAGGGTTGAAAACGGGGAAAGTTAGTGTTTTAGCGGCAAATAGCATCCACCTAATCGCAGTTAATGCGCCACGTATAACTGCCATCACAAAATCACTTCCAAATCGTCCTCTGCCGTCGTTGAACAGTCCCACAAAGGAAGACCTTCAAGTTTGACAGGACCACGACATCAACGCCGGAAAAAAACTGACACATCATGGATAGTCGAAGGAGCATGACATAGTTGATGATTAAAATTAAGGGACATACACGTACATGGATGCAAATTGAGTGAAGAGTAGTCCCCTCCTAGATATATTTGGCAGTTCGCACACTAAAAATCTGTTTCACTTAATTTAAATAAAAAACAGTTTTCGCTCGTGACACCTGTGAAATATTCGCATGATAAATTTTGTTGACATTTTAGGAGGAAAATTCTATCGCCCAGCCCCGCACCTTGACCAATAAAAATCTGTTTTCACCCGTGACACCTGTGAAAAGGGTCGCAGTATGCAATTTGAAGAAATTTTAGGAAGAAATTTCTATCGCCCGGCGCCGCACCTTGACCACTGATAATAGCGTCACTTTGACAAAGGTTAGTATAAAGGCCATTTTTGCTGAACAGATTCTGAGATCGAACATAAGCAGGCAGAAAAAATGGCGAAGAAGCAAGCGACGAAGGTCAACAATGGCAATGGCAGAAGTAACAGAGGAAATGAAAAGGAGAAGAAGAAAGAGGATGCGAAAACACATTCGCCTTTGGTTGCATATGTGTCTATGCTCGGTCTCCTCTCCTTTTGCCCTCCATTTGTTATTTTTCTGTAAGTTTCCATTTTCTCTTCTCGTTAAATTCCCTTGACATTTATATCCTATTGTTTTTTGAATTTTTATATTATGGACTGTGGAAGCCTTGAATCTCTGGTTATTTCTCTAGTTTCGATGAGGTAAATTACCATATTATTATTTTTTGAAGTTTTTGATGTGGTAAGTTTCCTTCCGTGGTAACCTAGATCTCACCTAGCTAGTTGGATGCGGTATTATATTTGTTTTGTTTGGATTTGGTGAACTACCCACGGATTTGCATATTATTGTTTTCTTTAATGTGATTTCAATATTTTTTATTTTAGCTAGTTGGAAGCAACAATGTATTAGTAAACGGCGGACTCTATTATGATTTGGTAAATTTATCTGCAGTGGTAATCCCAGGCACCCAGCAAGTTGGATGTGGTATTTTATTATATTTTAAATATTTTATCATGTTTTTTTAGAATTAAAGTTTGGACTATACTATGAAAGCCTCACTGCTTTACCATTTATACATTTTATCAGGAGGTCTAGTCTATCGCTTTTTAAACAAATATCACATCAAAGAATTTAATCCAATTTGGGACTACAGAGAAAAGGTCTTCTTAGGACAGAAATCAAGTAGAAGGCAAATATGTTGATGTCTCAGTTAAGGATTAGTTCACATCATCTTAAGTGTGAAATTGGTCGGTGGGCGTTGCCTAAGGAAGAGTGGGAAAAGATAACGTGTATTTTTGTAACAAAGGGGCAATGAAGACATAATGATACTACTTCATGGAATGCACAACTTGCAAGGACATCCAAGTCGTATATGTGGATAGCCTGAAAATAGACAACTTAATGTCCTTGTTTGAAGAAGAGAGGCTTGACAAAATAGCGAATCTTCTGATCAAGATCCATAGTAGCAGATCTAATATCAAAATGCACCTCTTACAAAACATATCTATAGACTCCTAGTTATTCGCGTCATGTCTCTAGTCATGTTCCAACTCCAAGCTAAGCCTGGATAGAATCACTCAGCAGAGGACATAATCAGTCAGCATTTCTGATCTTTCTACTTGCAACGATCAAATTTTCAAATGCACAAGTTCTCTTAGTTGGCTCAGGGTCAATTGAGTGGGAAATGATTTGCACAAGTCACCTATATTAGCACATACACCATACTTGTTAGGTACATCTTTGGACCATCTAGGGGGATCACACTCAAGCACACTCTAAGAAGAAGTCTTGGACCTTATCATTGAAATGTCAAATCCTTAGAGCACTATAACAGGCTACAAATTCGAATACATCTCCATTTGCTTTCCTAGATCTTTCTTATGTGCTAAAATTGAAGTCAAAGATCATTGCCAAGTGTTGGACGCCTTATTAGGGTCTTGCCAAAAATTATTATTTATACGCATTCGCACACATCCACCGGAAGGGAGAACCACATAGGCCCGGGGTCCTTTTGAGGTAGAGTTATGCAGGCAATGTTCAATAATTGGGGGATTGCTGAGGTCAGTCCAGCCAAATCAGCTAATCCCTTTTTCAGGTCACAAGGGAAGAAGCGAGGGTTTCAATAAAGGAGAAGCCATTTGTAGATATAGAAGTGTGACTAGATTCTGATTACATATTATGATATTGTAGATCCAAGGACATAGAGGCACCATGTGCTAGTATTGAGTTGAGGATCAAAACACGAGAGGAAAAAATCGGCCATAGGAGGACAAAAACATCGGGCATTTTTGTCTAGCCCTGAGGATCTTGTCTAGCACCCATTTTCAAATCTCTAGATTTCTTAGGCACATTGATGATACTCTACACAACTTATTTCCAATTTTTCAGATCTCCATCACACTTCTAGAAATTGCAAAACAATGTTACCTTTGTAACCTTGACCCTTGTTCATTTTATATAGCTTCCATAAGCTATTTTTAGGCGTATTTTATGAGCACATTGTTTAGACTTTTTGTATTTACTATCTTTTATTGTGTTTGCAATTCTCAATCATCATTTATAGAGTAGTAATTATCTTAAGTAGATTAACCCTAATTTTGATACTACAACATATTGTCTCATCATTTCCCCCTTGCTAAGAGGAAATTGTCACCAATTTCTACGAGACAGGGAAACTTCTCCACAAAAGTAGACACAAAGAAACACTTCATTTGCATTGGTAGAGTGCTTTTGTGGGTGTAAAAATTAAGTAGTGGATTGCTTCTTGTGATTTGTGTGAGTCCAAACATTGGGAAAAGTATCTTTGGCCAACAATTGCTGAAAATATGAAATGGTAGCCTAGAAATCGCCTCCTTTAAATAAGACGACTTGTACAACTTGAGTTGGTTGTCATTGACAAAATCATGGATGCCATAATAAGGTGGAAGATTTGGGCAGAAAGCATTAGGCCCATTTGCTTGTAGAATAGTGTAAGGCCTATATCTATGGTCTTCAACATGTGCCAACCTAAGTTGCAACATTTAGTGATTTTAATGCTAAAAATGTAAAATTTGCCAAATTCGACCTTGTCACATAAAAGTAGTTGAAAATCACAGTTTAATTTGCAGGCTGTAAGTGTAAGGCTTGTAGCGTGTCTGAGGACTTTGTGAAGAAGTTGTGCGACATTGTGAAACTGTTTGAAGCTATCATGAAGTTCTAGTCACTGTTGTGGCCTTGTAGATGTTGCACCTGAAGGTAAGTCTTTTGATTAGTCCTTTAATTAGATTTTTAAAGTTTTATTTATTCTATTATATAAAGTTATAAACCCCGTGCTTTTCTAATTTAGTTCATTTTATAGTTTTTAATATTTATTATATAATGTATAGAATTTTGTTTTAGTTTTTAGATATTTTATAGATAAATGTTTTGTTTTATTTATTTTCATTTAATCTAAAAACAATATATTTCTTTGTCTAAAAATAATAATATTTTTAGTCGAATTTAATCATAAATTTTAACTTTGATTTTTAGCAACGAATTTTATCCTCCGCAAATTCGAATGTAGTAACTTTGGTGCCAACTAATCCTACTTCTTGGACTTCAATTAAAATGGAAAATGAAATAAAATATCTAAGAGGGAATCTCATCATGGCTCTTATCTCATCATGGTTGGATAGAGTCTAATATACACACGGTGTTTCATCACTCCTCCTTGCTTAAGACATTGTCCTTAATTTCTACACAAGATTTGAGAACTTCTCTGCAAAAAGCGGGCATGTAGAATCACTTCATTTGCATCATTAGAGTGGCTTTGTGGTTGACAAAATAAATAGTGCTTTGCTTCTTGTGATTTGTGTGAGTCCAAACATTGTGAAAATTAGACTTGGCCTATGATTGTTGAAAATATGAAATGGTGGCCTCATTATGAGTTATAGAAACCTCCTCCTCCAAGCTAGATGGCTTGTACAACGTGAGATCCATTAACAAGATCATGAATCGCTTGTCGAATAGTGTAAGTCTTGTATGTAATGGGATTAAACTTATGACGGTGTCGTGAAACATTTGCTTATTCAAGTGCACTCAAACGAAATTACAAACTTCAAAAGAATGAGGTACTTGATGACGGTCATGAAGTGCCTTGAATCTTACTTGTCTTTGTTGGGGAATGTCATGAATGTTGGTGTGAAGCTTGTCCGACTTATGAACAAGGGAGGAAGCATTATCTTGAATTATGGTGGGGTGTATTTGGAGCCAAAAGAGAAACCAAAATCTTGCAAGGTACCAAAGTTTGGAAGCCATTACAAACATTTTGAGAGGAGAATGGCTTGTAAGAACATGAGTATCCCAATTGTAACTATGCTGAATGACATGTAGAAAATTGTCCTATTGCTTCCTTTGCTATGAGAAATGTGGCGAGCATGGACTGAGGTGTTTGTACAACGTGAGATCCATTGGAAAGATCATGGATTGCTTGTAGAATAGTGTAAGTCTTATATGTAATGGGATTGAACTAATATTGTTGATACTGTGAAACATTTGCTTATTTAAGTGCACCCAAACAAAATCATGAACTTCAAAAGAATGAGATACTTGATGGTGGTCATGAAGTGGCTTGAATCTGACTTGTCTTTGTGGGAGAATGTCTTGAATTTTAGTGCAAATCTAGGCCAATTTTTGCACAAGAGAAGAAGCATTATCTTTAATTATGGTGGGATGTATTTGGAGCCAAAAGAGCAACCAAAATCTCACAAGGCACCAAAGGTCGGAAGCCACAATAGACAAATGCAAAAGAACATTGACAAATGCAATTTTTAATTTGTATTTGCGTTTGATTTGTAATGCTTAGAATGGATGCAAAAGAACATTGACAAATGCAATTTTTAACATGCTTCCCGAAATAACCTATGTAACTAAGAGACAATTACATCATGGTTGGATAGAGCCTAATACGAATGATGTCTCGTCATTTCCTCATTGCTTAAGAATTGGTCTCCAACTTCTACTTGAGATTTGAGAACTACTCAAAAATTCACGCATAGAATCACTTCATCTGCATTGGTAGAGTGGTTTTATGGTCAACAAAATAAGTAGTGGTTTGCTTCTTACGATTTGTGCAAGTCCAAATATTCTGAAAATTATCCTTGGCTAGTGATTGTTGAAAATATGAAATGGTTGCCTCAATATGGGTTATAGAGACCTCCTACTCCAAGTAAGATGGCTTGTACATCTTGAGATCCATTGGAAACATCATGGATGCCATACCAAGTTGGAATATCTAGGCAAAATGCATTAGGATCGATTGCTTGTAGAATACTGTGCGTCCCACATATAATGGGATTAAATTTATGATGCTATTGTTGTGAAACATTTGCTTTTTCAAGAGCACCCAAACACAATCACGGACTTGGAAAGAATGAGGTTCTTGATGCTGGTCATGAAGTGCCTTGAATTTGGCTCGACTTTGTTGGAGAATGTCTGGGATTTTGGTGTGAAGTTGAACTTTAGCGTGAAGCTTGACCAACTTCTGCACAAAGGAAGAAGCTTTGTCGTGAATTATGGTGGGATGTATTTGGAGCCAAAAGAGCAACACAAATCTTACAAGACACCAAAGGTTGGAAGCCACAACAAGCAATTTTTGAGGAGAATGCCTTGTAAAAACATGAGTAGCTCAATGGTAACTATGTTGAATGACATGTATGTAGTTGTCCTGTTGCTTACTTTGCTAATGAGAAATGCAATGAGCATGGACTAAGGTGCAACTAACAATCTTTATTTGGCCACCAACTTGCATATGAAATGAAGTAAAGAAGCACAACTGGCCAATGAAAGCCTTCCACAACGATTGCCAAAAGGGATGTAGTAATAGTGAGCTACAATCTGAAACGATAGTGAGAGGTAGACTGAAACTCTTCCCAAACATTCTTGAAAAATACATTGGAGCTTGTGCAACATCAAACACTTTCGTGCATGACATAAATATTGTCATTTTGGATAATTGCCAACAAAATGCAGTCATTTTGGTGCTAGGTGGTGAGCAGACCACTAATGAAATCCTTGGAAATAGATTCCCATCATCACGGAGGTAGTGGTAATGGCTGATATAATTCAAACTTTTGGTTTGTAAGACTTAGGCTCAATGTAAAGATAACATCGACGAATGTAGTTCTTAACTTGCTTCCCACATAGAAGGCCAATAAAAGTAAGGTTGGTAGGAGGAAGAGTAAGCATCCATTAGTAGGAGTGAGCAAGAAGGGCTTGCAGGAACACAAAGCTGAGTGAACTTATACAATAACCCATCTTGCAAACCATAGTTGAGGAAAGGTTTTGGGTTCAATGTTTTAGGTTGCTACAAAGCATCAATAATCAAACCAAACTAAGGATTTGCATAATAGAGACATTTTCACTCATCATACGTTGCCTTTTGAGTATTCAAAATGCTAAGCACCTAAGGAGGACAATGTAGAAGTTTTACCACCTTGTCGGTAACACACTTTATAGACTTAGCTACCAAATAAAACTATTGATTACAATATGCCTGTTTCAAATGTTAATATTCCTGAATATCGGATTGAGAATTCAAGAATTTGAATGGGTTGGTGATTGGTATGCAAGATGAGCTTATTACCGAGAAGATAATGGCAGCACTGTTTGAATACTTGGATTATGGCATGGAAATTCCTTGTCGTAGGTGCTGTAATAGAGCTTGGCTTTTGACAATACTTTTGAATGATAAGCTATTGGATGTCCTTTTTCTTTAAGTACCGCACCTATGGCATATTGGGAAGCATTAGTCTCAAGTTCAAATGATGGCTGCAATTTAGGGTGAACAAACATTGGACCAGAGCAAAGAGTCTCCTTCAAATTGTTAAATGCTTGGGCAGCTTCCAGATTCCATTTAAGAAACCATTGACTAGTGAAGTGATGAAGGGGGTAGGTAACACAAGTAGTTACGAGTATACTTTTCATCAAAGTTCATACCCCCCAAAAATATCTTCATATTTGAAATGTTGGATAGGGTCGACTACTCATAATGGGATATGAATTGATTTGGATCTACATGCACTCCATGCTCATCAATGAGGAATCTCTAGTGCTTAATTGAAGTTTTCCCAAAGGACTTTGTAATTTTGGCTTGGAGATGATGTTAGCAAAGAAAACTAATTTTTCTACAGATGGAACAACTCGTCCTATTAGGTGTTTTTGTAGACCAAGATGTCATTTAAATAGACGACAAAAAATTTGCTAAGATGGGGTTGTGAAATGTCATTGATGATGCACATGAATGTGACAGGTGCATTGGTGAGGCCAAAAGGCATGACCAACCATTTGTAGAGGCCAAACTCGTTTTGATGCCAACTGATATGGTTTATTTTTGAGTGCTATATTGCATAGAAAAGGGCAATGTTTATAGGCCCAAAATATACAAGGGCATTTAATGTTTCCAACTCCCAACTTGTAACCACTATCCATCCTTGACATAATACATGGTCCACGTGCTTGCTAAATGCAATGATGAGCTAACAAGACTATTTGTACACAGACCTCCTTTATTTCTATCTACCCTCATTGCAAGCCTTGTCACAATCCTAGCTCATAGCACACATGTTAAGTAATTCTATATACTGGACCAAGTGCTCAAGAAGTGGCACATTATGTTCTTAGGTAAAGAGGTCATTTTGCATATTGATCACCACCATTTCAGTTCTTGAATTCTTGGTCTAAGATTCAAGAGCATCTGCCTTTTGCTTGCTAAATGTGATAATTAGTTCGCTTGGTAAATGCTATTCCCTTCAATTGGGTATTTTTTTGGACTCCAATCTAGGGACAAATCTTCTATTAAAAATCTCCCATTGAGATCTATGAGTGTCTTAATAATTACAATATAGTGAATCACATCATCCCCTCAATTTGTAGTCATGGATATCTTGGCATGTACTCATGGGTTCTTTGTCTCTTGCTAGTTCTGTTTCCAAGGCCTTACAGTTCTTTCTTCAAATAGTCACTCAACCCACATCATAATCCACTCTAATGTTGCCAAATGTGTGTCACTCATTCTAATTTATTTATGACATAATAATTTCTTTAGTGCCGCTTGCAATATCAATTAGGCGACAAATGTTATATGTATTATATATAAGTCTATTGCCATTGAAACCACATTCTTTCTCATGATTAACTCCATGTAACTTTAGTTTTTATTGGGCAAAATTTTCTCAATCCCAAAAAATCATGTTTGCCATCAGCAAATTTGCAAAAACATACTCGGCAAGTCTTTATATAAAGTTTACGTTATGTTCTTAGAATTGCCAAAGTATACATGCATGAATAGTAAATCCTATATATTTTGTTACAAATAACCTATAACACTTTTTATAATGCTAGGTATTCAATAAAGATTCGTCAACTATTCTATACATGTAATATATTTTCACCTCTATAGCTTTTCCTGTTAACAATATTGGCCGTTTTTTGGGAAGGTGACATACATATGCCCACATGTTTAGAAAAAGGTGACTGCCATCATTCTCGAGTTATGCAGTAGAATTGAAACCCAATGAAGTTAGAAAATAAATAAGAGAATAGTGAAACCAAATTTCTTAGGAGAAGGAGAGTATTGATGTGGAATAAAATTCATGGTACATAACATAACAACCATTGAATATTAAAAAGGTGGCCCATTTTTGGTAAGAGATTTTTTCCTTCAACTCTATGCAAATTTTCATCATAAAAATGCTAATGATACCTCTTTGTAAAGTGACATAATTCATACACAACAAGAGCTTGACAAGGAAAAATGGAGAAATAACCCTGTAATGGCTAAACTCGACATATTAGAAACTACAAAAATATTGAATTTTTCACCAATAATAGGATTTTCCAGTACACGACAAGTGCATCATTTGGACATAAAATATTAAGCAAGCTCATTTAAATAGCCAAACAAAATAATAAATTGTCAAATAGAAAAACATAGTAGTAAATGTACATCAAAGTATGCATAATAAATAGTTAGCCGATTGGCTATATTACGTGGGAAAGCATGCTCCGATAGTCACTCCTGGCAAATTGTCTGATGTCAGATTTGTAGGACATAAGATGCTGGGAAATTTGTTGGACGCTGACATTTTTTTAGCTTTGAGCAATATCATCTGATGATATAGGATCCAAGCAATATCTATAGATCTCGACAAAGAGTTATAATCCGATGCATCCATGTGCAGTCTCGACTGGAGATACTGCATAAAATAATCCGATGCATCCATGTGCAGTCTCGACTGGAGACACTGCATAAAGCTCAAGTAGGAAGAATTGAACCCTACATCGATGTCCATCAAATGAGATAGCCCCTGCCCTGCACTCCCCATATTGTCCATGCTGTTCCATTCAGATGCGGATGAGGACGAGGGCCTGTACATTAAACTGCCATGGCCCTGATGAGGTATCTCCCTATTGTTATCGTGGAAAAAGAGCTCCCTATTGGAAGTGGAATTAATGTTCAAAACCAAAATCATAAGCCGTTAATGGCTTTGCATCGTCTGCAAACATCGCAGACTGAATGTCCGCTGCCATCTTCCACATCTTGTTTTCATGAGGCTACTCACCTGCCATGGTCAAAATGTCGAATTTCCAAAATACGAAATGGCTACTATAAAAATGTATTCTTTATACCATCCCTCGAAATCTAGATATATACACACTGTATATGTACCTATCTTTCCCTAGGCATTCATAAAACATTAGTAGGAAACCAAATTTGCAGCCCTAAAACTGAAATTGCCAAGTACGCAACAAGAAGAACTGTGGTGGGGACGAATCAAGAATAAAAGTGTTGGAGATGAAGGAAGAGGAGGATTAGCGGGTTGAGGAAACGGAGCGGGCTACACCACACGTTCGAAACTTGGGAAGCAACATCTTTTTGGATTGTGTTTGACTTAAAACGCCTCATAGGCTCCCAACACTACGGGATTTTATACCCACGCATATGTTGGCACTTGCAGCAGACCAGGGTCATGCATATTCCTCCCATCGTTCACATACTATGTAGATCACCATTCATGTGTGTTTCATCTTTCTCCTTCAACCATATTTAGGTAAGGTGTTTTTTTTTGGGTAGCAATCTCATGCTTACTTTAAATTGAGATCAGCCAATCCATAATGATGATGATTACAAGCATTATTAGAGCCATGCAGGTTCCCATTCACCATCCAATCTGAGGTCCCATGCTCTGAAAAAGATTTAAGGCTGTGGAAAGTTCCAGATTCCAAAACTTGCTCTCTATTGGAGCTGCTGTTCTTTTCAGATCCACCAAATCCAGAGCTTGAATCTGCTGGTTTCAACCACAGAATGGCATTTTTGAGCCCGTTGTACTTCTCTCCTCTAGTGTGTCGTCTGGGATGCCCCACACCCATTTCTCCTTGAGACAAATTTGGGCTGGTTTGCTGCATAAACTGCTGTTTCACTTCGCTGCTCTGCAGAACCAGCAGTAGAGATGGCGATAAAGAAACACCTTTGTCAGCATACTCCCGGCCCGTGGAAAATAAGAGCTCTGGAACAGGGTATGGACATCAATCAAAGCATATTAGAAAGTGGTTTTTTGTCAGATGATGTAAATGCAAGTGCCCTGCTTGATACGTATGAAAAATGTGGAAGTGTATACAATGGATGTTAACTGTTTGACAAAATGCCTAAGAGAGATGTCATCTCATGGAATACAATGATTTCAGCATATTCACAAATGGGGTTGTTGAAAAGGCCTTGGAAACTTTTAAGAAAATGCACTTGGCAGGTGTGAAGCCAGACTGTAACCTTTGCCAGCATCCTCTTGCTTGTGCCAAAATGGGAGCTTTAAAACTGGGTGTGAACATCCATAAAATAATTATGGAAAACAGATTTTTGACATATAATACAGTTGGGAATACCCTGGTAGATATTTATGCAAAATGTATTCCAATTTCGAACTTTCCAATCTATGGGTATCTGATGCAGAATAATTGACCTTCTTCGATTAGATTTAGAAGTGTGCACACCAAAAGTCAGCAAGTGTTGTTCTTCAAACTCATTAATCAACCCTTCTCAAAGTAAAAGAATCTGAGATCATGTTTTTATTCACACCAATTTGTTTCTGTGCATTGCACTTGATCCATTTTCTCTTCATCTCTATCAGTATGCCAATTATGTCTATGTTGCAATTGCTAGCTATATGAAAAAATAATGGTTCCCAACTTACCATATCCCACATAGCAAGATTTACTCATTTCCATGTGAATTCAATGAATATCATCTTTGTATACTTGCTTCAATATTTACAGTGGATCCAAAGAATAATTCTTCCCACCACTCTGTGTTTCATGCTTTTCTAAGTCCATAAAATTCCATTATACCTTGATCCTACGTTTTTATTTTTCTCGTTGGTTAATACTTTTCGAAATACAATTAGAGATCTCTAGCCTTTCCATCACAAGACCACTTAAGAAAAAGAAAAACATCAAGGGAAAAAGAAAAACATCAAGGGAAAAAGAAAAAAATCCCACATAATGGTTTCATAGGAATTTAAACTGTTTTACATATGGACATCCATCAAGACCTTTCTTGATCTTCATCTATTATCAGATTTGTATGCAAAATAATGATGCAAATGTGAAAGTGTGGTACAAGTAATGTAAACCTGCATGCCAGGTAATATAGATGAACATGTTTTCATCAATCTTTGGCTTTGGCTGGTGGCTTAACTCCCTACAATTACTTGTAGTATTTGGAGATGGAGAATTAGACTTTTTTATTTTTTATTTTTAATGTAACTGGCAGGTGTAAAATGTTCGATTTCAAGCTTTGCAACCAATCCTCTATCTGGTGCAGAATAATTGGACCTTCTTCAACTTAGAATTAGACATCATGAAGACTCAAATTGTTTTGGCTCCAAAAGCGTCTCACAGGAAAATCCAAGGCTGTGCTTGAATGAGCTTGGACAGGCATTAAAAAAAAAGACGAAGTCATGGTTAAGGGAATGGACTCCACTATTTGACAACAACAATGCCTCAAAGATTTCCTGGTCTGACATGCCCATCTCCCATAATATTCCCCTGCAGTGCAACCTCCACAAAGTGAAAACTATTCCTGCATCACATTTCCTTGCCATTCTTCTAAGTTATTAATAGCCTCCTAATTTCTTTTCTTAGAAAAACTTATTCCGCCTTTGCCAGCATACTCCCAGCCTGTGGCAAAATAAGAGCTTTAGAGAACAGGGTATGGACATCCATCAAAGCATAATAGAAAGGGGATATTTTTTGTCGGATATTGTAGTTGCAAGTGCCCTGAGTTGATCTGAATGAAAAAATGTGGAAGTATATACAAAGCATGTGAACTGTTTGACAAAATGCCTCGAAAAGAATGTGGTTTCATCTCATGGAATGAAAATGCACAAAATGGTGTTCTTGACAAGGCAGGAGAACTATTTGACAAAATGCCTCAAAGAAATGTGGTCTCACGGACTGCTGATGATGGCAGGGTATGCACAAAATGGGTTTGTTGAAAAGGCCTTGGAAATGTATGAAGCAAATGCAATTGGAAGGTGTAATGCCAGACTCCACAACCTTTGCCAGCATACTCCCGGCCTGTACCAAATATGGGAGCTTTACAACAGGGTATGTACCATGGACATACAGCAAATTATAATGGAAGGGGATTCTTGTCAGGGATTGTTAGATGCCGATATGTTGTGTGGAAGCATGCCTTGATAGATTGTGTCAAAATGCCTAAAAAAATGTCTCATGAAATTGTATATGTACAAAATGGTTATGGGAACTGTTCTGAAACTCTTTGAACAATACCTCAAAACCTTGAAATGTGGTTGCATGGACTGTTATGATTGCAGGTTATGCACAAAATGGTGTTCTTGGCGAGGCTTTAAGACTTTTCGAAGCAATGCATCCAAGAAAGGACACTCCACCTCTGTTTTTTAAGGGTGCTCTCTCCCATTAAATCATCAATTCTTCGCAAGCAAGATAACGAAAAAAATATATTAAATTAAAACTAAAAAATATATTTAAAGCCAGGAAAACCAGAGGTGGCACTCCTTTTAATATAAATGCTCTACGTTGTGTTGCATTGCAAGATTAGAGACAATGGGAAACGAATCAGGAATGAATTAAATGCCTTAGATGTTATTTGAATGATCGGTTTTGTTCGTTTTTCTTTTAATATATCTGGGTTTTTTTTTCCTTCTTCTTAACAGTTCCTCTGCAAGTTCTACTATAGCAGTTTGATAGCTCTTTTTCTTCTCTGGACTGTTGACACAGAAAACACACACGTTCTTAAACATAGAAGTGGTTGGGGATTCAAGTCCTAATTCCAAAGCTCTCAAAACTATCGCTTTCTCTGCAACTTCTCAATAGAAACCAAAAATGGATGAAAACTCCTTGTTCAGAGGTAATTCACAACTTACTCGTAATAAAAGATTTGGAGTGGGAGTTTCATCAAGTTTTTTTGACTGCTATTAAATGCTTACAATAAATTACGCTCAAAGTACCACTACCAAAGTCTCTACAGCATCATTGTCATTTGTGGAGTATACACAACATGGTTATATCCCCAATGGTAGGCACACTTCTCCGAAACTGACAACTTGGAACTCTAAAATAACACTCCACCTTTACCTTTTTTGGGTATTCTCTCCTATTAAATCAATCGATTCCCCACAAGCAAGATAAAGAAAAAAAAAGGTTGCAAGATGAGTATGTTTGCTTGCTCGACCTTCCCCCCTCCTCCTCTACGGTTCCAAAAAATCCAAAAACATAATGTAGAATTGCCTTTAAATACACGCGTTACTACCCAAGTTGGACATGCCTCTTTAGTACATTTTAGAATTACTTTTTCGACTCTAAAAATACTCATTCATTCAAAAAATCAATCCCGCATTTGGTTGGTTGGGTTGGTCTGTGGTAACATATAAATTCCAATATATCATGATTCTTATGCCAATAGGAGTGAAGCTGCAATGGAAGTGATCCTCTTACTTACATAATATGCTAATAGGGGTGACTCCCCAATGGAAGTGGCCCTCTTACTAACATAATTGTTGATTGGTTGTGAGATCAGTATGTTTGCTTGCTCACCCTAACTATGTTAGTTTTGGTTGTGTTTTATTAGCATGCAGCCATGAAGGTTTAGTGGATGAGGGTTGTAAATAGTTCAATAGCACAACTCTTATTGCGTCAGGCCTACAATTGATCATTATGTAAAGCGGGTCAGTTGAAGGAGGCTTTAAGAATTTTTGAAGTGACACCTCAAAGAAATGACGCTCCAGCTTTGTTTTTTGTGGGGTAATCTCTCCTATTAAATCAATCAATTCCCCACAAGCAAGATAATTTAAAAATAAAATAAAATAAAAACTAAAAATAATAATAATAATTTAAAAGATGGTTGCTAAAAACAAGGAAAAACAGGTGTGGCACTCCCCTTAACATAAATGTCCAACTTGCCAAGGCTCTCATCTTTGAATATCTTAATAATCAAGTTTGATACTCATTCAATCCCACCCAATTGATCTGTTCAACACTTCTAGTTCTTCCAATTGTTTTTTTTTATAGAGTCAAAGGTTGTAGTGCACGGAGAGTAAATCATTCCTTTGCATCTAAGCTAGCCGGATGTGCTTCTTGGAGTTTATGGCAGTGCTTGAACACACTTTAGCTATGCTTTCTGCAAGAAGAACTGCATATGTCATTCAACACTCCAATAGCAAGCTTTTGGAGCTCAAGAGTATGATGCAAAATACTTTGCACCGCACACCTAGTATATGACAATGTGCAATAGGACAAAAATCAGTAACTAATATTAAGATGAGAAATTAATTCAAGATTCAAGAATACAACGACTAAATATGCAAATAGGTTTCAATCTTAGTGGCAAAGAAAGGTATTTGGTAAGATCATCTTCCCTCCTCCTGCTGCCGAATAATACATTCAAAACTATGGAGCTGCTGATGGTCGGAATTTTGAACCTTAATAATCCGGGACCATTTTCTGAGTCAACAACGAAGATCTCATTGTAAACTGAAGCTGGTTTGAGCTAATACACTTTTGTATCAAACAGTTTGTGAAGTTGAAGCTGCCATCAAACATCATTAATTTCTCACAGATGCATGTATTTATTTTCTATGCCCCCAAACATTGTTCAAATGGGCGCCTTGGGCCTACCCATGACATTCTATATGTAAGGCATTAGTTTCTTTTCCCTTCCACTATCTCGTGGATACTCACCAATGGCTCTTGAACTATAATCACTTCAGTGTCATCCCTTAGAATAAATCATTGAAGACTCCTCCACAACAGCTATAGCATCTTTTTTTTACTATATTTGGATTTTCCCTTTCCTTTCTCACAAACACTCTCTTCAGATTCATAATTTTGTAACAGATGGATTTTAAAAAGATGAAATTTGTTTCAAAGACTGCTGTGGATGCACCAACAAGGTCATTGTTCTCGGTTCATTATCTTCCATCATCTTTGAGTCAGTAGTAAAGATCTTGTCGTAAAAGAAAGCTGATTTGAGATAGACACTTTTGCATCAAATAGTTTGTGAAGTTTAAGCTGCCAGCTAACATCAATAATTTCCCGTAGATGCATGTATTTAGTTTCTCTATTCCCAAATGTTGATTTAATGGCCTCCTTGGCTTTATCCGATGACATTCAATATGCAGGGCATTTGTTTTTTTTGACCTTCCACCATGTTGTGGGCCTTCACCAACGGCTCTGAAACTATACTCATTTCAAAAGCATTCCTCATGACATTCTATAAGCAGGACATTAGTTGTCGTTTCAACCTTCTACCATCTTGCGGACCTTCACTAATGGCTCTGAAACTATAATCACTCCAATGCCATTCCCCGAAAAATGCCATCAAACGCTACTGCCCTGCATCCATAGCATCTATTTTTTAACAATATTTTGACTTAGCCCACACCTTGCCTGTAGGCATTCTCTTCAGGGTCATCCTTTTGGCACAAATGGATCTTAAAGAGATGATATTGGTTTCAAAGACTGCAATGGACACAAAAAAGGTCATTGTACTCAATTCATTAGTTACCTTGTCAAGGCGAGGACCTATGCATATCTTAAACTGATTCTGTTGTGGGACTTTGCCTTATCCAATGTCCTTGAGCGTGAGACCCAAATTTCAGTTGCTCAGGGTCCAAAGAATAGAACTGGATATATGTAGACAGTGGGTCTATTAGAGCCAAATATTCAAAACTGAAAAACATTGTTGGCGATGATTTTAATCATTTACTTCACCCCTGCAAGCACAATGCGGCATTTGGATGCTCTTAACTTGATTAGATGCATCTGCAAATTTAACAATCATAACACATGTTGTCATTTGTAACACATGTCAAAGGCAGAAATGAGAAACACACCTCGACCAGGGGTAAGACAACCTTTACATGTTCCTAGCTAGAAGTGGGACGAATTATTGATTGTTGTCTACCCAATTCAGAAGGAAAGGATCAAGTATATGTTTTGGTTGATCTTCTCACTCAATATGCACATTTCATGGGAATCTATAGAATAAAACAACCAAAAAGGTTGCAGAAGCATTTGTAAACAATGTTTACAAGTTGCATGGATATCTCAAACTGATTTTTAGTGATTGCAATACATTTAATTTATCATATATATTTATGGGAAGGTAACCCCGATATTTTTCTGTAGAGAAGCAAAACCATTGGTTGAAATGTTTACATATGGTTGAGTCTTATGAAACTTAAAGCAGTTTTGTGTGCTTGTGAGAAAGTTCTAGCAATGAGAGATTTCTTAGAGGAATCTTAGAGGTGAATCTAGGGCAATGAGACGGTGCATGAAGTAGCAAGTTGATCCACATCTTCAGGAGAGAGGATTCTGGGGAGTTGACTGGGTATACATGCACCCCCAGCCGTACAGACATTCTTCATTGCCAATGTTTTATGGCTGGTTACAATTCAGGACAAAATCTGTCAAGTTGCTCATGCGTTGAACTTTCCAAATAGGGTTTGTATCCATGATTTTTTTCATTTATAATGTTAAAAGAAGACACTCAGTACACATTCACTGTTCTAAACTGTGCTACCAGTTTTGGATGAAGAAGGGAGACTTGTGTTAGAGCCAGAAGCAGTTAGTTTCCAAGGAAATCAAGGAGAACCTTTAGTGAAAGAATATGCCAGTCGAAGAAGCTTCTTGGGAGATTCAAATCTTATGATAATCATCCCTCTTTTCCTTTGCTTTGAGGGCAAGACATTTCATAAGGGGGGAACTTGTTATTAATTGTATAAGTACCCTGTAAATTATGTGTTGAATAGTCACACCCTTTCACATATGCGATTTTTGTAGTATATAATCACGTGTAGTATCTTTTGCTTTGTCATCTATGAGTATTAAATTATTGTGCTGGAAGGCATAACCTGCAATGGCAGCCAAGGGGGTGGTGGAGGTAGAGTGTAATAGCGTGAGTTGTCAATATAAATGGACTACCATAAATTTGAAGTCCATTTGGCCGACATAGGGCAGTTTTCTTTATTTGGAGAAGTTAATTGAAAATTTGTGATATCTTAGGCATACAGTAGAGTTTGGAGCTGATTTTTTTTTTTTTAACCTAATGCAGGGGTGGAGTTGGATTTAGGCCCTCTATCACCAATCAGTGGGCAGTTTACAGAGAAGTTGATGATTTGTTAATCAACGTGGAATCCTTGAAGGGGTGAAACTATGCCACGAATCTAAAATAGGCGCCTTGAGATTGGTATCTATTGGCATTTTTCAAATAGATGTATTTAAGATATCTGTACTAGTATATTTCAATGTAGGTGCAATGTTTCTTCTTGTAGTTCTGCGTCAGTATAGGAAGAGATGATTGATATTGGATATAGCCTATAGGTGACACTTCTAGAATATCGTGGTTCCTATGGCTTCTTCTGTACTGCGGCTATATTGTGGAGCTTTGTTAGTCATTTTCTGTCATTGCCTACTCGACCATGCATTTTGATTCCTTCTCTTCTGCTGAACTTGTAGATTCTTTATATGTATTGTAAAAGCTGTAGGCACTCCCCTTGCTCCAATTCATGCTTGTAAATTTGTAATACTCTACTGTTTCATTGGTCATTTTTCAGTTATCTATAAAGGCTAGCATTAAATTTTTATTTGATTTAATGGGTGTAAATGTCCCTTCATTTTAATATTTCACAGTCAAACATTTCCCAAGAGGTCTAATTCTGCTTGCTTTGCTGGGGCTTGGTACTTCGTGCTCATCTCCTATGTATTCTTCTCCCAACTGCTTGTTCATAAACCGTGTTCTCTTCTTGCCATACATCTGTCATAGAGGTCCCTTTGGGATGTTGATTTTACGTTCTTCTTCTGTTCTTCTCATATTTCTTCTGGTTTTTCATTGGAAGCTCTTATTCTACTCTAGTCTTTTAGCAGATTTTACTTTTCCTATCGTTGATCATCCTTTCTTCATTCTAAACCTGTAGAGGTAACTTGTATAATGTATTAAACAATGACCTCTGGTTGGTCTTCTTTCTGATGGATATGATTCTATGAAGATAGAATCCATGTTGCAATCATTAACCAACAAAATGTAATTAGAAAAAGTCGTCTATTTGGAAATCTGAAACTCCGATCTAGTTTTTCTCAGTTGAAAAACAAAGGGAAAACCTTTGCAAGCGGTGAAACTCAGACCTCTTCCTCAAGTGTTCTCTGCTGTGATTTTTCCACCTAAGAGTGAGTGTGCTCTTAGAAGCCTCTTCATAATCCACAGAACTTCCCAATCAAACCTTATCATCTAGGTTTGATCTACTACTAGTTGTGGCTAAGTTACTGGTTTGGTTTGGGTGCGGGTACAGGTACGTGTACAGGTACGAGTTCAGTGACGGAAATTATTTTTGCCTGGGCCGTACAAAAAATATATATAAAATATTAAAAATATAGCCAAATATGCAAAATTAACTACATATTATGAATAAAGTAAACAATCAATATTTGAACATTATATTATGAAAAACACAAAATTACATATGTGGCTGTGCCAAGCGTGAAAACTATTGGTCCAAGCTTGAGCATCATACAACAGAAAAGCAGAAGAAATAATCATGACAAAGAATCAAGATTAAGAATATATCTGATATCCTCTTGAAGCTTGTTGGACCACCATGGAGGGGGCATGCCATAGCACAACATGTCCTTGTTGTTTAGAGCCCAGTTAGCCAGTCCATTAACAACTTTGTTCCTTTCACAAGGAATGTGATTGAATTGGACCTCTTGAAATTTTCCCCTTAGTTGATTTATCTTCCACACCTCTTTGGCAAAACGCCAATTGGGAGCAAACTCCGGTTTGTTATCAGAAAGCAGGTGAATAATGATTTGGGAATCCGACTCAACTTGAATCTTATGCCATCCAATTTTAAAGGCCTCGTGCATGCCTTTATAGATAGCTTTAACCTCAACAAGATTGTTAGTAGTAGATCCAAGATTTTCAGCAAAAAAGAATTGGACCCAACATTCAACATCCCTACCAATGCCTCGCATAACAGCTTTCCCAGGATTTCTTCTAGAAGTTCCAACTGTATTCAACTTACCATATCCTGGAGGGGGATTATTCCAATGGCCGTTCCTTAGAGCATTCTTCTTATTCGGCAACCTAGGACAAGAAACATCCTTAGGTTCAATGTGAAGCTGATTACAAATATTTACCCATGTCAGGGGAAAGA
Source organism: Taxus chinensis (assembly GCA_019776745.2). Taxonomy (NCBI): domain Eukaryota; kingdom Viridiplantae; phylum Streptophyta; class Pinopsida; order Cupressales; family Taxaceae; genus Taxus; species Taxus chinensis. Next base: position 536,297,041 of record CM034153.1, on the reverse strand, counting down.
TCTTGAGGCAAAGATATCTTATGTTTCAAGGCTTTCCGCAATGTTAATTTTGGTCTTCTCCCAAACAAAAGATCTATCTTTACTGATTTGCATGAAAATTCTACTGTTTCTTTCCTTCCAAATATTCCAAAGGAGAAGAGAGATCCCACTCCACATCACAGGGTTAGATTTTGTCCTTTAGGGAAGGAATCCTGCCAAACTCTAAAAACCTGTTCAAGAGATTCACAATTTATCCAATGCACCTTAAATAAAGAAGCAAGAAGTTGCCACAATGGGGTAACCCAAGGACATGGGAAAAAAAGATGAGTAGAAGATTCCTCATCATGAAGGCATAGAGCACATCGAAACGAGCCATACACACCACTCATCAGCCCAGTTAAGACTCTTTGGTGGATGAGAAGCCAAAGAAAAAAATCTTTAGGCTTCTTGGATGCCAAATGTGCTTGAAGAGAAACTAAAGAAGATGAAGATATACTTGACCAAAAAGGCATTAAGTACCATAGTTCTTCGCTTATTAGGCTCTAGGGATGATGAAAAAGGACGAGCTTGCAAAATATTGCAAAAACAACTGCACTTGATGATCCATAGCAATTGGCCTCTCCACATAAGATTTCCCAATGTCCCATGGCTAAATAGTTGGTTTACTATTGGGCAAAAAACTGACTTTAGACATACTGGATGCCAGAAGTGAAACTAAAGAGGATGATTTCAATGACCAAAGAGGCATAGCCAACAACAACAAAATAAGTACCAGAGACCTCCTTTCCCCAACCTAGCTTATCAGGCTCTAAGGATGATGAAAAAGGACGAGCTTGCAAAATATTGCTAAGAAACAACTGCACTTGATGATCCATAGCAATTGGCCACTCCACAGGCGGAATCCAAGATTTCCCAATGTCCCATGGCTAAATAGCTGGTTTACCATATTGGGCAATCTTGACCCATCCCAACTCCTACATTTGTTCCATAATAGGGACGAGCTGGGGGAATTGATGGACGACAGGGGGCTGCCCATCCTAAGAATCAGTCCAGAAATTAGCACATTGCCAATTATTAACAATCCAAAAAAGTTGGTTTTTAATCATATCTTCTCCCACTTTGATGAACTTCAGAGTCAGAGATCCCTTAGTAGGCATGGTACATCTGATAATTTTCTCAGGAGGATTATTCTCAGCATACTTAGCTCTGAAAATGGCTGCCCATAAATAATTAGGATAAACAAACATTCTCCAATATAACTTAGCGGCCAATGCCTTATTTTGCTTAGTGGAAGATCTGAACCAACCATCTTTGGCCAGCAAAGAACATCCCATCTTACCAAGGATCACTTTTTATTAACTTGAGCTCCACTCAATAACTTCTGGCAAATAGTATCCCCCTGTTTCAAAATAGTGCTAGGGATGTTAAGGACCGAGGCAACATAGATAGGCATAGCTTGAAGGAACGACTTGATCAGAGTCATCCTTCCTCTAGATGAAAGCCATTTATGAGTCCACTTAATTTAAGCTCAAACTTTTTGATTAACCTATGCCAGTCTTTTAACTTCTTGAGAAGTTAAAGGAACCCCCAAATATTAACACGGGAGCCTTCCTTTCTGAGAGAGTGGAAATCCCTCAGAATTTGCTCTGGTCCATCAGAGCAATCCCAAAACAGATGCAGGCATTCTTTTGGCTGTCGCATGATAGGTATTATAATCTGTTTTCTCAGAAGCTGACAGATGATCATGAAAGTAGTATATGACACTGATTAGCTACACAAATATATCCCCGCCCCTTCCCGATCATGGCTTTGGAATCATGGCAGTACAAATTGAAGATGATGAAAGCGGATGGCTGTTTCTGGCCAACTATATACCGTGGATAAGTTTTAACCTGATAAACTCTACGAGCAAGTCTAACCAAACATAATATGCAAATAAAAAACAAAATAACCACAAAAACACTACTGATAGATTGATAATAATAACTAAATGCCAAATGTCATGATAAATATGAATTATAAAATCAAAATGAGATAATGAAAAATGAGATACTACAGAGAACCTCATACATAGCCAGAAAAACCGCTAGATTGCATGTGATATTCCAAGTCACGACCAATTTTTATAACTGATGCTACAAGGCTTTCTAACTGCTGTGACAGGTGCTAGTAGGACTCTGTAATTGTCATAGAAAGGAACATGTTACTGTCAAAGATGGATTATTAACTTCTAGCTAATATTAAGAAGGATTTTTTAACACTCCTCTTAACTAGTATAAAACTAGGAAGGCTTGTGGAGTTTTGTGCTTCTTCTTTATAGATTTATATTTGAGGTGTGCATGTAACGACGGTCCTTTATATAACATACTCCGTGTTGGTCATATCATGTGTTGTAAATTGGATGATAATGACCTGGAAATGATGAAAACAATAGTTAATACTCTGTATTGGTTTTTTTTTGTTTGTTTTTGTTTTTAAGTCATTTTTCAAAGTCAAAGTAGTGAAAGATTAACAAAAAATACATATATTTTCTTTGAAAAACCAGATGTTTGGCCTATAGGTTCACCCTGGGTACGACCTGGGTGTACCTGGGCCAAACCGGATCCAGATCAGGTACATCCTGGGAAGGTGTTTAGGCATGGGCGAGCCTGACTGCTTAGGTTGGTAGAGAAATGGCGATTTCCCTGACAAATTTGGGAGAAATAGCTACTGGATTTTATGTGTATGACTGTATGGTCATACTATCAGCATGTCATGTCTTGAGTAGTTATGGCGTGGGCGACAAATTAGATTGGGAAGGGTCACTTGTTTAAGAAGTTCTATCTTATTGCAGTATCTAAAACTTAAGTGAAAAACCACTTATTAAACTCACAAGATTGATGGAACAGATGAAAAGGACTGGTTTTGAATAATTAAAGCTAAACCTTTATATTTTCTGATCTTTCCGTTTTTACATTTCTGTGCAGATGGTTTACAATGGTTCACATGGATGGATCTGTATCTCAAGTTTGGGACTTCTGCAAGCAAAATGGATTTCAGGGATTTTTAAGAATTTGCCCGATGCCAACTCTCATAGCGTGGACAATTATTGCATCATATGCAGCTTTTGAAGCAGGACTGCAATTGCTTTTACCTGGTAAAAGAGTAGAGGGCCCAGTTTCTCCTGCAGGAAATGTACCAATTTACAAGGTTCGTATTTTTAGCAAGCTATTCTACTGGATTGACATCTTGTGTGACCAGTTTTCTAAATTTCAAATAAAATATGTTATCTGTTTGTTCCACAATCCTTATATGTTCTTATATCACAGGACATTTCTTTATCATATATTGCATTAATCTCTTGATGATACATTGAATGAAAGATGATCTTGGTTGCATACTATATGCATTAAAAAAAAATGTAAACTATTTAGCATTGAAAACCTTTCTTCTTGCCTCACATTGCAGCTGTGTGTGAAAAATAGAAAGAACTTGCTGTGCTGATATAGTTTTTGGTAAAGGATATCGTGAACTTTGTTTTCAAGTTCAAAGTTTCCAATACGATAATTCAGGATTCTCCGTCCATTCATATCTGTTTTTAACAAACCTCAAAGACTGCTTTGCTATGAGCTGGAGAACAATTCTCAGACTAAACAAATAGTAGTCAGCATAAACTCTGATTCGGGCACCTGTATTGCTCAATCAATTTGAGATAGTCAGTGACCAGTACAACCCTGTTCTTGATGGGCAGTCTCCCAATATCAATAAAACCACCAATGTTTTACAACGATTCTTTATGCCTTAAAGTTCCTGTACTAATCGCAACCATATGTTAGGATAATTCTACCACAAACAAACTAATACCGACTAGGTGTATTGTCCCACACTAAGGGTGCATTATTAGGTGCATGACTTATACATTGTGTACTAAGAACTTAATGTGTTTGTAATATTGATGACTGGGTGCGTTACGTTAGCGCACCCTACCACATGCTTTATCCTCAAAACATGTTCTTCAGACATCTTGTTTGAAAGGTTATACCATCTAATCAAGTACTCCAAATTCTGATCTTTCTTAATGTTCCTCTGGGTATTGGTGCAAAAACTGCTTACTCAAACTGCTTGGCCCTTTTGCTATCTCTTCGCTCTGTTGGATGAACTGCAATTCTGTTATGTCTTCTTGATTGTTGCGCAAAGGAGTTACTCTGCTTAATATGTGTTGCGTGCCAAGGATTGAAATCTAGCCTATACTGTAGTGCTTTTACTAGATGTTTTTGCCTAAGCTTTATGGATTCTACGGGCATGTATTGTGATATGTTTGTCTTTATCTATGTCGATGTATGTTCATAATTAGTTCTGCTTTGCTTTTGGCTTTTTGTCGGCACAGAGCTGTATGCATTATTTCTTATGCTTCTTGTTCTTCAGTCATTTGCCTTATCATCCTTATTATATAGCCACTTTTTGGTTTGTTTCTTATTTTTCTTCTCTCTTGGGATGAAGACAACAATACATAGAATGTTGTAATATAAAAACTACGTTTTCTCCTTAGTCTACCTATTACTTGAAATGAATAATTTCTAACTAATAAAGAGCAGTCCTAAACAGTCCTAAATTATTATAAATCTTGAAACACTAACTAAAATTCGACAAAGTATAATTAGGGTTAGAGAGAGGAACCAAAATACATAGACAAAAGGGGTGATAGAGTGCTTAGATTGTGTGCAGGGGTGGATTAGACTGTTAAGCTGCTTAGTAAATTGCAAGACTTGCAAATGTGTTTTAGACGGGTTTGTAGGAGGATGGATGGTACCATCGCTGAACTTGTCCTCCTTATATTTTTACTTGCTTGCTCTTTTTTTGCATGTTTGGTTGTGTCACTTTTGCTTTTCTGATCTGTACTCTTCTGATGAGTGTGTCTGGATTTGATATGATTTATTCTTAATTCACACCCTAGCTTTGTGCGTTTGACCTGAAAAAGAGTTAGCATGATTGGGTTGGGTTGCCTCACCACACCCCTGTTGATGCGATGAGTGCTACGCTGCATACCACTACTTCAAAGAGAGATCAAGCCACATGTATCTCTTTCAAACCTATGATGAAATGCGGCATCATATATAACCTAGACTGCATGGAAATGCCTTGGAGGTCCTCGTACCAGCCTGGAAACGTACCAGGTACTGGTACGAGGATTGATACTCTATGGGTATGGCTAGGTACATACCCACAATAACAGGGTACACTACGGGTATGGTTTTGCTGTACCCGTAGCGTACCCTGCCACCGTGGGTACGTACCCAGCCATACCCACAACCTCAACATGTCTTTTTTAAAAGACAACTCAACAAAACTTAAAAAATGCAATTTTTTTAAATTTAAAAATTAAAAGTATCCTATTTCTAATTTTAAACTTTAATGTATTATGTTATTTTAATTTATTATCATGTTTTGAACATAAATAATTATGAATCAATACAAACTCAAGTCTCAATTTTCAAAGTATTGGAAATTTCCATAGTTACCTAAGACTCCGGGACAACGGGACGTTGGGACGGGGTTTCCGGGACGACAAATTTTTTTGAAAATTTCGGGACGGCGGGGGGACAACAAGGGGACGGCTAATAAAAAATATATATAATTTATTAATTTTACAAATATAACATGAATAATTCAAAAACCTAAGACTTAAAATTGAAAGTTTGAAGATTGAAACCATTAACGATTAATCCAATTATTCATCACATAAGCCAAGGCCCAAAATGCTACAGTTATAGATATTATATTCAATGTTCAAAACGTCAACATGACAATGAAAGACTAAATAGTAAAGCTGAAAATTAAAAACAAGTCTTAGTCTTACTCTTCAATAATCAACATGAGAAGAGTACAACTACACCCACATTACATATGCTATGAAATATTATGTCATGTCTCATAACCAAAATGACATTACATAACCAAAATGACAAGTGACAAGTACAACTCAAAAATCACTATCAGAGCTCTCCGAAGGAACAGTTGCGAACCGCTTCTCCTCAGTAGGAGTATCTGTATCAACGTCATTTGCATCTGCAAAGGAGATATCAACCAATCCTTGCTGCTCCTGATCTTCATCAACCTGCCTTGCATCCTCAGGATCCACATCCCACCACAATGCTGGGCTCTCCTTGTACGTAGGTGTCTTGCGATCCATGAGACGCAAGGCACTATGTACAAAAACAAGTTTCTCTGCTCTCTTAGAGGTAAGTTTGTTCCTCTTAAGAGAGTGGATCAACCCATATGTTGACCAATTCCTCTCAGAAGTAAAGGAACTAGAAACCTGAGAAAGAAGACGAATAACAAGTGTACGTAGCAATCTTGCATGTCCATACAATCGCTACCAACTAACTGGACTCTCCTGTGCCAATGTGGTCTTGTCTATCTTTGATGATTTTTTGTAACCATCTAGATAAACGAACTTGAGCCAATCAGTTCTGACTCGTGATGCATCCTCTACATTATACATTTTTTTTAGGGCTTTCAAGAAACCCTTCCTCACCTCCTCATCATCTATTGGGAGAACTCTGCTAGGGCTCTCAACATACCACTTCAGATTTAGTGCATATGCAGCCATATGTAAAGGAGTGTTCAACTTCTCCCATCTCCGCTCAATGATAGGCTGAATATGGTGATGGTAGAACTCCAAGGTGGGGTCCCTTGCTCGAACAACAACCTTCATCTGGCTAATCATACTATCAATACATTCGTATATCTCACCAAGGCTAGGGTTCTCAAAATCCCCATATTTTATCACACTGAAAACTGGAGATATTATGGATGTGATATATCTCACATCTATTTAAAATGTTTCATTCACCACAATTGCTTTCACCTTCTTCCCCTGCTTTGTCTTCGACCCATCCCACCTAGACCACTTTGATGTCATGACAATACACTGTAATGATTCCTGCAACTCAGCCATCCTATCCAACAAAATAAAATATGATGCAAAACGTGTGTCCACTGGCTTGAGGAATTCCTTCCTCGAAAAGCTACGGACGTATGGTGGTTGTAGATGAACATCAACACATCTTTAGCATCAGCCACTACATTTTTGACCCAATCAATTTTTCCAATATCTTTTAGTGCATTGTTCATGGCATGCACACAACATGGGGTCCAATATATATGTCAGTAATGAGCCTCGACAATCTTACCTATTGCCCTGCACACATAAGATGCATCTGTAATAACCTGCACAACGTTGGCAGGGCCAACCTCCTCAATAGCATCTCGCAAAATGGTGAATTGGAATTTTGCATCCTTCTTCTTCCCTGAACAATCAACTGCCCTCAAAAAATAAGGACCCTCTCTGCATGAAACAATGATATTTATGAGTGGGTGGTGTCTGATATCTGTCCACCCATCCATGATGATGCTGCAACCATGAGAGACCCATGTGCACCTCATTTCCTCCATTAGTAAATTAACCTTGGAATAGTTCTTATCCAAGATTGTGGTTCTCAACTTCGTGTCTCCTGGGGGCACATAACTCACACCTGCTTTGGCTACCTTAGCCATAAAGGAGAGCGAGCAACATGAAATGGAATGCCAGTAACATTTTTTTTTTTCCAATGACATCATCAGCGTCTTCTCTAGCCTTTGTATCATACATTTCAATAGCTGGATTGGAGGCCACAACCTTCCTCTTCCCCCTACTACTACCAAAAGCGTCCAATTCAGACACCTCATAAGATGCTCCTGTAACACTACCAGTATTAATTCTCATAGAACTAGAAGGGGTGCCAGTGCCCACTAACATGACAGCCACGAACTTCTGGAACCTTTTCCACCATATCTCCATTATACAGCCTCACCATTTCTGACCTCTCTTCAAGTGATAGCTGTCCACACATGCCTACACCTTTCCCCGCAATGTGCAATAAATGTGCATTCAACCTAGTAATGCTGCCTGACCAAGATAATGGGCATATGTTGCATTTCCATATTTTAGTGCCCCCTGAAATATTTGATCCTAGGACCCTGCATAATTTGACCAAATTGTTTCAAAGGTTTTTTCTTATTAAAAGGCCCCCCTAGCATACTTTTTCAAGATTTCAGAGGGGCAACTGAACTTGTCCACACTCCCTTGTGAACTAGTAGCAGTATTAGGTGTTTCTGATTGTGTTCCTTCTCCTTGCACACCCATTTCAACCTCATATTCAGCTTGATAATCACTATCGAAACTCATTTTGAAGCTGCAATAATTAAAATACAAAACAATATAACTATACAATACAATAAAACAATGAATACAGTTTTAAAAAAAACAGTGATGAATACATTTAAAAAAAAAAACAGCGATGAATACATTAAAAAAAAAACAGCGATGAATACATCTAAAAAAAAACTTGCGCATCTGTTAATATGTGAAGTCAACATTTGAATAAGCAGGTTGTGATCAAGCTGCCAGGTGGGACGGTTAGTCCGAGCACGGGAGAATGGTAGTAAATTAGTAATGTATGTATATACCTCTTGCTCTTGCTCTTGCTCTTCCTCCTTGCTCTTGCTCTTTGCACCTTGCTCCTTGCTCTTGCCTTCTCTTTTTTTTACTCTTGTTCTTTCCTTCTCTTTTTTTTGCTCTTGCTTGGTGTGATTAGAATGAGTGTGAAATGCTTTTTTTAAAAGTTTTTTTGTTGCTTTTAGGGTTAGGTCATGTTGCTTTTAATTAGAAAGCATTAAAAGTTAAAAAAAAATAAAAATGATAAAAAATGAGTTGTTTTAACTTTTGCTTGGCGTGAAAGTCGTTGGGGACGTCTTGATGTCCCCTACGCCCCGGGGATGTCACAATGTCCCCAACAAAGTCCCTAAACATTGTTTGCACCCGGGATGTCCTGGGTGCGTTCCTTGTTTTTAGGGGACGCCCCCCTTATTTTTTGGAAAATGGGGACGACAGGGAAATGTCCTGTCCCCGTCCCCAAGTCCCCAAAACGTCCTGGACGTTTGGGACGTGATGTAAACCTCCGGGACGCTTCCCCGCGTAACACTGGAAATTTCAAATTTGTTTTCATGTTCTATGAATGATTTTAACTTTTAAGTTGTATGACTCTATGAGTATTAAATTTTAATAAGTATGCAATGTATGAGAATTAAATTTCAACAAGTATGCAATGTATGAGAATTAAATTTCACTAAGTATGCAAATGCTTCTTTAAATTTATAATTTATATACATATTTGTATATTTATATGCATACATACATCCATACATACATACATACATACATACATACATATAAAATGTACTCAAAAGTGTACCGTACTCAATATTTTTAAACATTTGCCGTTTCAGCGTACCGAAACCGTACCCATATCCGTGCAGTCTAGTATATAACAGAAAACAAGCTTTTGATTTGGCCTTAACACTTGACAACATGCACTTTGGATTTTTGTACTTTAGAATTAGGCTTAGCATGTGTGATCTAAGTTGTGCTTGGTTGTCTTCAAATGTGTAGATGACTTGCTCTAACTAATGTAGGGTATTCCCAAAAGATGCCTAGATGCTCCTTATATGTTAGTGTACATTTGTATTTATAGTTAACATTTCGTTACTTTTCCCAGCCAACTGTTCCCAAAAATCTGGCCTAGGCTGATTAAGGTAATTAACCCTTTCGAAAATGTCTCTGTTAAAGTGCGAGGGGACAAATTTAGAGTTGAATCTGTCTAAGACCTATGAAAGTGTCTAAGGTGTGACAAAAATCAAGTTTGAGATAGATGGAGGTCTTTGTAAATGTTCAACAAGTATCCTAATTTCTGAGGAGCTGAGCTGGAGAGTGGTTGTTGTCTAGTGGATACAGGGTACGGGATAGAGTAGGAAGGTGCCTTTAGTTGGTCAATAATGTGTAGATATAGTGTATATCAGAATAAGTGTAAATGCTAGATTGGCAAGTCCCCAGACCAAATTTAGGGTACTAAAAATTGCCCTCTTTTTAATCTACCATCGAAAAATGTTGGATTAAAAGAAAAGAATAAGGAAATGCAAACCTCACATCTCGATCATAGGGTGGTTGTGTAAAATCCTGAATGTTTGTGCCACTCCACACGAAACCTGCAATCACATGACAAAGACACGTATATCAATGCTTGATAATTATGTATATAAACTTGTAAATTGAATTTTAAAACTTTAAAGTGAAAGCTTGTAGTAAAGTGAAATGTGCACAAAAATGACTACACCTAACTGGTCATCCCCAATTCACTGAATTCTGAATAGTGCCATGGGGCTTGCCTTTCATGGGGTGTACCTGGGTAACAGAGAGCATAGGAATGCTATTTTATGATCCCCTTAATGGCATGCTCATATAGAGGTCTTGGATCAGTCAGTGCAAAGCTCACACACCACGGGTGAGGAGTAAATATAAGTTTGTGAATCACTATCGAAATTTGAAAAATGATCATGCATTTTGTAGTAATCAAAGTCTTCAGTTGTATGCATATACGTAAGCTGCGGGTCACGAGTAGTCATAGTAAGTTGTGGTCTCCGATGTGTGTTGGGAGAATGTATCAATGTTGTATGGGTTATGCTCGCAAGGCTACTATAAGACTACCGCATGTCGCACACAACTTAGTAACATAGGCTGAACTCGAGTAAGAGGTGCAATCAGAGGCGGGTCTCAAATCATCGGTATCGATGAATGCTATGAGATGTGTCTAGGAAGAGAATCAACTATACGTCAAGGTTGATGTTGAACAAGTTGCGTCTATGGTGTCGTTGGTATAGGCTGGTGTGAAGCTGCGATAAGTATTACGATTGGTCGAATATGATACTCATACGGATCAATCTAAATTGTAACCACTTTGTTTTTGTGTATATACTTCAAACATTTATGCACCGTTGAAGGAATGCTTCTCATCTCATGTATCCATGGGCTATAATAACATGACTATTCATTGGCAAGTAATACGAAAAACCATGTAGCTATTTTATTAGGTATGACCTGTAAAGGTAATACAATGCCCCAAGCGGGTTTTGTTGTTGTCCATTAAAGCTATTGACTGTATTTATTGTACCGACTAAATCATGAACTGTGTATCCAAGGCCAGTGAGTAGTGTCATAGTATATATGTTTTTGCAAGATCCGTTGTCAACCATGACACTGTGTACAAGATGTGTATCTATCTGAACATGAATGAATAAGGGCTTATCAAAAGTGTCATCACCATCAGGGATGTTTGAATCATCAAACGCAATCATAAGTCTAGATGGAGGCGTACTCAGAATCATGCCAATAATGGCATCTAAAGGGTGTGGGTTAGTATCATAAGATGTAGGAGGCACATCGTGAGGTGATAAGTCATGTGTACTTTATCACCCTTATGAGTGTTGGTAGGAGTAGGTAGAGGATCAGTAAACACCTTGTGAGTTGAATGCGATAGGGAAACCTAAGTATTTGTATATTTTTCAAAGTCTTCCCCTGAAATAGTATGATTATCAATAAGGTATTTTATCTCAAGTCGTAGTTTCAAACATCTGTTAGTTGATTGTCTAATGCATCAATGATAATCAAAATTTGGTAGTTGTTGCTTACTCTCATCAATCTGGGAAGGTGGAGGTAGGGTTATTAGATTGCATTCAAGTAGTGTCCATTGTCGTTGTTGAGGAGCAAAAAATGACAAGCGGTGCAGCCTATTGTGATGCATTAACAGTTTTAGTATCAGTCTCCTAGCTTCATTAGGCTTGGCCTTGAATAATGGTTTGCTTTGAAACTTAGCTCTAGTAGATGTGGGAGCGTTATTGCAATATTTAAGCATGTTGGTTCCTAGGAGCTTGGTGTTCTTAAACCTTGACTGTTTGGCATAGGTCGTTGAAAGATGCAAAGTTAGAAAACATGATTTTCTTCTTAAGTTGTGGAACTCGACTATCAATTAAAGCTTCTTGTAACCCACCTTTGTCAACGTGCTTTGTTCCTTGTGACAACATAGTCTTATATTATCACATAGTCGCTGATGTGTTCAATAGGTTTGTGGTTGACTTGAGCAATTTGAGCAAAAGAAATCCGTTAGTTGATGTTGGTAGAGAATTGAGCTAAAACGTTGTTAGCTAAATGTTGGATGGCATGTACTGAACCTTATGGGAGAGTGTAAAGCCAATCTAAAGCATATTCCTTAAGACTTAGTGGAAAGATTTTGGTCAATAACTTCTCATTACCCTCATGGTCCATGCACAAAGCAACCAAGACATGCCGTTTTGGATTAGTCTTTTCATCATATGGATAAATCTTCGGTGAAACAAACCTTGTGGGTAGGGGATAAATAAAGACCTCATGAGCTAGTGGATTATCCAACAGACCAATTGAACTTGTAATTTGAAACTAGTTGGCATCTTGATTAAGAGTTGAGCTTGTATGTTTTGTAAGTGTTGAGCATATGCATCTAAAAGAAGATTGGTAGCAACATGTATAGAAAAATTTGAATGCATGGCATTTGGAAGCAAACCAAATTGTGAAGGCATAAGAGGTTGTGTATGAATAGGTGTGGTGACTTGGGGAGCTGCTTGTGATACTCCTATGGTGGGAATGCTAGGTATAAGCAAACGTTGTGTAGGTGTAGTATAGGTAACAATTGGATTGACTTGAACCCCTAGTGTATTGACTCTTTGTGCACAATACCCTTATGGGTTTCTAATAACCTGGCTTGTCAACATTGTTAGGTTGTTGCTTAAACACTTCACTAAATGCTAAGAGGGAGGCAATGCTATGTACCTTGGGATGTGATAATATAATGTATATGGGTTGATGGAGATGCCGACATGTAGCAAACATCCCCTTAGTTATATGGGCTCACATAGGAATTAGCTATATTGGGTAATGAGTCGACCTACATTGGGATTAGGTATTACCCATCTATTAAGAGTAATGTATGTTTATATAAGGGATGTAAGTATCAAGGTCAGGTATGTATGAGTTGAGTCTTCTACTTGGTAGAGGTATATTGGAGGTGTCCCCCTCGAAGTGGATTCCCATCTTGGGAGATTGTGGAGTTACTCCTTCCGTAAGGAGCATTGTATGGTGTTGCCCTACTTTAGGGTATTATTCTGCATATATTGATTATTTGGGCATCTTGGCCCCCCATATATCTCTTGTGTTGTGTTATATTCTGCAAATTATTCATTTATTTATGCGAAGTTCTTATCAAGTGGTATCAAAGTAGTGGTCCGAGCAATTTGTGGGTTGAAATCCTAATGTTGGTGATTTGTCTACATCTGGAGATCGACTTGGAATTTTTCAGATATTTTTTGTGGGTAGTGGATACATAATTCAAGTGATCTTCCCTCCAAATTTCAGATTTTTTGGAGTTGTTTTGCAAAAGCTGTGTCCGTTTTAGGGTTGAAACCCTAATGCTAAGGTTTCATCTATATCTTCTGAATAATGACGAATTAGGAAATAGTTTTTTTTGGGTTGATGTTAATATATTCAAAGGTGACACTACTGAAATTTCAGAATTTTTGGATCTATTTTGTCAGAGTTATTGCAGTTTTATTGTTTTTCACTATTTTGCTCCACAGGCCGCAATTCGATGAATTTTCTTGAATTTCTTACATTTTCGGAAACCTCTCAAAAATTCAATTGGGGTTTGTGTTTTGTGATTTCTGATTTTTGGCCGAAATTTATCCGAAAGAGTTAGAATAAGTTTTGATCAAAAGTGTCTATTCCTAAAACCCTAGTTTGGTGGATCATGGGGATGGTAACTTTTTTTGGAGATGGCAGGATTGATGCTAGAGAATGGTGGAACAAATTTAGGGACAAATTCTCTCAACCATCAGATATTTGAGAGGAGGAGGAAGAGTCAGAGGATTCAGAATCAGATTCAGAAGAGCTAGATTCAGAGTCGGATTCCTTCTTAGCGTCCTTCTTGATTTTTAATTCTTCTTCTTTATCAGAAGTCAGAGACGAAGATTCAGAAGAAGGAGAATCAGAGTCAGAAGGAAGAAGATTCTTCCTTCTTGGAGAAGAAGAAGAAGAGGAGGAGGAAGAGAAGAGGAAGAAGAAGAAGAAGGAAGGAGGAGGAAGAAGAAGAGGAGGAGGAGAGGAAGAAGGAGGAAGAGGAGGAAGAGAAGAAGAGGAAGAAGAAGAAGAAGAGGAAGAAGAGGACGAGGACGAAGAGGAGGAAGAAGAAGAGGAAGAGGAGGAAGAGGAAGAAGAGGAAGAAGAAGAAGAAGAAGAAGAAGAAGATGGTAAGCATATTTTAAGTTTTTGAAGATTTAAAGATTTAAAGCACACTCATTATATAGCTTCTTCTTATGTTTCGGGGACGAAACATGTCAAAGAGGGAGGCATGCTATGTACCTTGGGATATGATAATATAATGTATATGGGTTGATGGAGATGTCGACATGTGGCACACATCGCCTTAGTTAGTTATATGGGCTCACATAGGAATTAGTATATTGGGTAATGAGTCGGCCTACATTGGGATTAGGTATTACCCATCTATTAAGAGTAATGTATGTCTATATAAGGGATGTAAGTATCAAGGTCAGGTATGTATGAGTTGAGTCTTCTACTTGGTAGAGGTATATTGGAGGTGTCCCCCTCGAAGTGGATTCCCATCTTGGGAGATTGTGGAGTTACTCCTTCCTTAAGGAGCATTGTATGGTGTTGCCCTACTTTAAGGGTATTATTTTGCATATATTGATTATTTGGGCATCTTGGCCCCCCATATATCTCTTGTGTTGTGTTATATTCTACAAATTATTCATTTATTTATGCAAAGTTCTTATCAGTGTAGTATAGGTAACAATTGGATTGGCTTGAACCCCTAGTGTATTGACTTGTTGTGCACAATGCCCTTATGGATTTCTAATAACATGGCTTGTCAACATTGTTAGGTTGTTACTTAAACACTTAACTAAATCGAGTAATTGTATCCATAGGGTTGCATTGTTAAATGACAAATCATTGTTCCTTACCAGTTTCATTGTGGTTGGAAACATTCCCCTCATATGGGTCATCCTCATGTTTAGACATTGTCTCAATGATAACAATATTTTTGTTTACATTTGTAGCATCACCATGAATATAGACAATGTCATGAATATTATATATATTTGCGTCAATATTGGCATTAATAGAGGAAGAAGCGGTAATATTAGACTTATTTGTCATTTTTCTAACATGATGTGGAATTAAGGGGCTTGGATGCAACTGATATGGGCACCACTCAATCTAGCACTTCGTCTAGTTGGTCTGTGTTGGAATATGTGAACAAAGAAGGAATGAAGAGAAACTGGAATGGACACATTGTAAGTTGTGTGTCCATCATTTTATTATCGAAGATATAGTTACAAAATGGTTGAAGTGGTGACAACTATTCGTAAGTCAATACATAACTAACAATGACTAAATAATAAATTGTAAGCCTTATATGCTTATACCCCCTCTTAAGGTTTACACTATAGAAAGCAAAACAAACAAACAAACATACTAACAGAAGATTAAAAATAATTGAGCTAAACAAAGTAACACATTCTTCAGATGCATTCTCTTTGAAAAATGTTCTTTGACTAGGTAGAACTCCATCAAATTGCCTTGTAACCCTCGTAAAGGTGTAGCTCTTGAATTAAATCTCTGAGTTTGCGGATTCCACCTCTCAAAACTCTCAAGTTATGAACCTTCTGAAATATTGGACAACAATCCAGGTTGAACGACATCTACAATGCTTCATCAAGTTGTCTCATGCCCCTCGTAAGGATATGATTCCCAAAATCCACATATTCCCAAACTAACTGGGCAACCCTACATGTTGAGCTTTATCTACACTAGATCCCTTCCCGTTTTCAAATTGTGGGCTTTTTAAAAATACGTCTTATTCATCATCAAATATTTCACCCATTTGGTTTGTTTTAGAGATTTCCCTCTACATTTAAAAGGAATTTTTTTTGACAAAATAGTTGAGGTCTTCGTCATCTACCGTAGCATTGACTTTTGCTAGTTGTTTGATGAGAGACCTCAAATTGTTTATGTGGCTAGATATAGATTAGTCATCCATTTTACACCAATTTTAATTTTCGAACGACAAATTAATGTAACAAAATGAAAGTGAGTCTATATTCCGATGGAAATAAATTCAACAAGGAAATACAATTTTGTATTAGAAATTAATGCAAGTAATATTCAATGTTTGAACTTGTATAGTAAATGAAATGAAATGAAAGATTTTAATGACGTCCACGTGACTGAAGAGTCAAAGGGACCAAGAAAAGCAAAAACATTAAGCTGAAACCAAGTTCTTTTCCAAATCCTCTCGCCTACTGTGAATCTTGAGCACAAAACTAGCAATCCTTTGAAGCTTTGCTTCCTCAAATAACTCATCTAGGTTGTCCACTTGTAAGTCATTTTCGTACTGGAAGCGGATGTCATCATATGCTGAGCATTCCATGATGAAGTGCCATTCTGTTTCAACAACCCCTGTACTGTAGAAAAGACAAGTTCTCCTTTCCCACTTTACTTTGGGAATAGTCCATCTGCCCGTTTCACAGCGAAGATGATGTGACCCGGTCCTCAGCTGAGCCAAAATAATCCTAGCCTTACCTTTGATATCCGCCCTTAAATAAGCTTTGTTATCATGAGCCCAAGTGGGGTTGAAATATTTGATATAGTGCGCTTTCTTACGACCAATATTTTCTGTCCACATGCTGTTCCTAAACTTCTCTGCCACATAGTTTTTTATTTCCCTATTGCTGTTAGGGCACTCCTGGAAGTGGATGCCCCACTTCTCCATCCATTTGGTGTTCTACTTCATCCAAGTTTTCTTTCTGTGCTCTAGGTTATCCTCCATAACCATTTTGGGCCAACGATGATTGTCCATGCTTTCCACTTTTTTCAAATAGCTTATTAGCCGAGTGATTGCCGAAGCTTCCATTGGTAACATACCTGCTTCAGCCAGTAAAATCTCATAAGGGACCGTTGATTTAACCTTGAGAGTGCTTGTGATTAAATGTTTTTGGATTCTTTCTACCTGTCTCCACCCATGCTTTGACATATTACTTCCCCAGACTTCACACCCATAAAGGGCCACCGGAGTGACCAACAGACCAAAGAGGGTTTTCTTAGTATTCCAGTCCCAAAGCTCAGCTTTCCTACATCTATTTTGGAGTGAGTATGATGCTTTCCAACCTCCTTGAATTCTTTTTACTTTGCATGTTTCCCAGCTCAGTTTGTGGTGAAAATCAATCCCCAGATATTTATATTCCGTAACAATTTCCAATGGCCTCCCTTCAAAAAGAAAGTTAGTATGCGTCCCTTTCCTTTTTAGAGAAAATATTTTGCAAGATAAAATACCAAAAAAATTCGTGCCCTTTTCGGCAGTTGGCATGTGCAAAATATATTGCCCAAACTACAGTGTTTTTATGGCGATGCAATCTTCTCGTGCCATAGTCACAACATTTTTCTGGTGTATACTGCTATGTTCATCTTTTAGCAGAAAAAATATGCCCTAGCGACAACAATAATGAATGATTCGACTGTAATGGTGGTGACTACGTTTTGGAATTTTTTTTGCACATTTTTGCCCTAAATTGCGAATGTATTTTTTGCGCGATTTTTGCCTTAAATCGCGACTGTATTTTTACAAGTTATTTGCCCACTGCGTCCACTAAATTATTGTATTCTTTTTAATCTCGAAATAACCAGATACTCTCGATTTTTGCCCTCACATGACTGTAACAAATTTCCTAGCATAAAAGGGAACTTGCAATGTCTTTTTCGCGATTCACAATCTTGAAATGACATTTTCTGCAAGTTACATTTTTTTGTTCACTATTTGCAATCTTCTATTCAAATTACAAACCGCATCGAGCACCAATGGCTTTGATGCCAATATTAGAAGATGTAAATAGAGGAGTAAAGAGAAACCGAAATGCACACATTGTAAGTTGTGTCTGTGATTTTATCATGCAAGAGATAGTTACAAAATGGTTGAAGTGGTGACAACCGTTCATTAGTTAATACATGATTAATAATGACTTCATAATAAATTATAAGCCTTATATTCTAGTGTGAAGGAGCTAGCTTGTCTAGGTTGCATAAAAGAACATCAAAGTACACACAAGTAAGAAGGGTTTAGAAACCCTAAGTTGTAACCCTGAGGGAGATGAATGAAACCCTAGGTTCCGTAATTCTATAAAAGGAATGGGTCCACCAAAATTTAATATGAAAATTAGGTTCTATCCTTAGTCTGCCTATCACTTGAAATGAATAATTCAGAACTAATTAAGGGAATTTGTAAATAGTTGTAAATTATCGTAAATCTTGAATATTGAACAAATGGTAGCTAGAATATGACAAAGTGTAATAAAAGTTAGAGAGAAGAACCACAATACACAGATAGAAGGGGTGATAGAGTGCTTAGATTGTGCGCAGGGGTAGATCATATTGTTGTTAAGTTGCTTAGTAAATTGTAGGACTAGAAAATGTGTTCTGGATGGGTTTGTAGGAAGATGGTCAGTACTGTCGCTAAACTTGTCCCAAGGGCTACAAACCTGTCATGTGTATTTGTACTTCCTTTCACTTTATGTGCAGGTTCTCTTGTGTCTGCACTTCTACTATTATGACATATAATCTTGTGATGACCGTGTCTGGATCTGATATGATTTCTCTTTTCTTCAAACCCTCGTTTTGTGCCTTTGACTTGAAAACGAGTTTAGCATGATTCAGAGGGATTGCCTCACCAAACACCAGCTGATTGGATGAGCGTTGCGTTATATACCACGACTCTGAAAAGGGATCAAGCCATATGTAGTTCTTCCAAACTATGGTAAGATGTGGTAGAATATATAGTAGAAAATGAGCCCTTGATTCGGCCTCGACAGTTGGCAGCATGCACTTTGGACTTTCTATGTCATAATTAGGCTTAGTATGTGTGATCTAGGCTGTGCTTGGCTGTTTTCAGATGTGTGCATGATGTGCTCCTAGCTTAGTCATCACATTTGAGTTCGTGGAGTATAAAATTTGTTACTAAAAAAAATAGAGATAAAATTTGTGATTAAATTTGACTAAGAAAAATATATTTAAATTATTATCATGCATTTATGAGTAATCGTTAAACTTAACTAAATTATTTTCATACATTAAAAACTTGAAGTTAAATTAAATTATTATATCGATATAATATATTTATAAATTAATATTAAAAAATTAAACATTTAAGTTTTAGTAAACCTAAAACTTAAACATCATATGTTAAAAATTTAATGAGAGTAAATTATTATAGCGATTTATAAATTTATAAATTAATATATAATTTTTAAAAACTAAACATGCCAGTTTTATTAAACCTAAAACTTAAATATCATACATAAACAAATCTAATCACGAAATAAATTATTATAGTGATTTATAAATTATTTAAATAAAATTAAATATTTAAATTTTATTAAACCTAAAATTATATATGTATTTAAATAATATAAATTATAGACTATTAGAGAGTCAAGAGTGGGGACTCCTGTGATGACTGGCGACGACTTGGACTGGGAGTTAGGACTTGGGTTGTGTGGTGCCCAAAATAATGTAGCGTGCTTTTTTTGAAAGGGAAACACACGACCACAGAAGTGACACAATGATGCAGATGAAAAAAGTTGATAGCTCATTTTAAATCAAACTGCTTGCCATTTTGCGACAGCTATATTTTAAACTAGATTTAAGATGGTTTAATAATTTGATTCGGTTGACGTTTACCATTAATGATTTATGCCTGACTAATTTTATCCTACTATGGGGACAGAAAATAGTTTTACAATTTAATAGTATGGTGATTAAAAGCATTTTAGATAGTTGACAATTATTTCATTGCGCTTCCTAATTCCTTAGTTATAAACCAATATAACCTTATTATGTAATAAAATAATAAAACAATTTATGTGTAACCATAATTTGCGTAATTCCTATCGCTACTTAATTAAATCTAGGGTCCCATTTAAATGTCTAACTATGTCTTTAAATATAAAATTAAACAAGGCTTGATTGATTAATTAAGCCTATTAGGGCTTCCTACACATCGAATGATCAAAGGTAGGATTAAAAGGTAGCCCGTGGATCAAACAAATTTGGGCCATTGGATTTGGCAACCATGGTGTTGCCCTAATTTCTTTTTGAGAAATTATTAAGGGCTCTTGTTGGCCTATGTTTTCCCTTTTGAGAAATTATTAAGGGCTCTCGTTGGCCTCCATTTTCCCTTTTGAGAAATTATTAAGGGCTCTCTTTGGCCTCCATTTTCCCATTTGCAGGTTTGAGCGAAGGAAATGGAGAGGAGCTTGGAGAGCCAAAGCTCTCATGCAATTCTAACTTGTTTTTTTTGGAAAGGGATTTCTATATCCATCACCCGAATGGGTTGAAAGAATTTCCAAAGCATTTTAGTTAGTCTCAGACTTCTTGTTTAAATTTTGTAGGTTATATTAATCTATTTGTCACCCAAATGGGTGAAATGATGTCCAATGAATTTCTCAATTCGATCTGATTTATTGTGTCTTTTCTGGCTGGTTAGTTCTATTCGAATTCATAGTTTTTTGTATATATGTGTATGTGTATATATACACATATTGATATAAACACATTTTCACCAAAATCTAACTGTACGTTTATGTTTTTGTTTGTTGTTTATAAATAAATAGGAAGAGTTTGGGGGTGGGGTTCGACCCCCACCCCTTGGTATATTGTATAAGCAATAAGGAGGGGGCGGCATGGCCACCTCGCCCCTACCATAGGTGGGGACGGGGCAGCCATGCCGCCCTCCCCTTTGAACTCCAATGAATTTTTCAATTGGATCTGATTTATTATTTCTTTTTTTGCTGGTTAGCTTTGTTCAAATTCATAGATTCTTGTATTTATGTATGTATATAGATACATATACATTGTATGTGTATATGTATATATATCATAGCTCAAAAAATCGTTATCGACAATTAATCGGCAATCCAAATTTTGACTCGGAAATCGGGAATCGGCAATTTATCGACAACTTTATCGCTACTTTTAAAAACATTTAAATTCATAAAATAAACTTAAATTAAATGTATAAACAATGTTAAATGATGCAAGAAGTGACTCTATAGAATGCCATAGGGCCATCTGCATATTTTCGATTAAGTTTTGACCAAAAAAGAGTAGTGACTTTTGAAGTATCACGATTTTAATATACTGTGATACGATTTTAAATATATTGATTTGCAATACAATTTTAAATATATTAATTTGTAATACGATTTTAAATTATAATATATTAAATGTATGCAAAAGGAAATACACTGTAATACTATTTTAAATATATTAATTCGTAATATATTATATAACGGTAATATATTAAAAATTCAAATGTATGCAAAAGGAATTAATTTGTAAATTCGTTTGTAACTTTAAGTTTATACACATGTGACAATATATTATTTAAAATCTTAAAAATAAAATAAAAAGAAATATAATGTAATAGTATACATCTCTGTTTCGAATTTATAGTATACATTATAATATTATATAATATATACGATTTTATAGGATTTTAATATTTTAAGGAAATCTGAAATAAAATTTATAGTATACGATTTACATTATATAGATTCTACTATTCTAGAATTTACAATATACGATTTGCTAGGATTTAAAGTACTTAGGGCCATGAACTAGCTAGGGCACAAAAAAGCACAAAACCTAGGGCCACGAAGTGGCTGGTAGTGGAAAGCTGAAACCGCCATGAACAAGCTAGGGCATGAAATAGCACAAAACAGCCACGAAATGGCACGAAACCGCCACGTTTTGCCATGAAATGATGGAAAACAGGTTGCAGGACAAAAGGTTGCAGGACAAAAGACGAGTTGTAGGAGAAAATACGAGTCACTCAAGGCAAAAAACATGTCGTTTTGGTCGCGTTTTGCATTTAACCCCTAAGTCATGCGATTTTCCACGATTTCCAGGCGAGATTCAACGATTTTTCAAAGTATTTATCACCAAAAAAATTGTGTTTTATCGCCTCTGCACAAATTGCAATTTTTTGAAAGTTTAATCGTTTAGCTCAGGGTAAACGATAAATCGCGTTTATCGCCCAAATTATTGCGAGTTTTAAAACTATGATATATATACACTTTTCCACTTAAATGCAGCTTTATGTTTATGTTTTTGTTTGCTGTTTATAAAAAAAGGAAGGGTTTGGGGGTGGGGTTCGACCCCCACCCCTTGGCATATTGTATTAAGCAATAAGGAGGGGGTGGCATGGCCGCCCTGCCCTGCCCCTACCATATGTGGGGATGGGGCAGCCATGCCGTTCCCTCCCATTTGAATATGGGGAGGGGACGACATTGCCATCTTGCTCCCATACAAAGTATTGGGGGTAGGACAGCCATGCCGTGCCCTCCCCCACACAATACACAGTCGGCTGGTGTATGCCGACGGACCCATATGCAAATTCAAGAAAATAGTTGGCTGGTCCATTCCGACCGACCCATATGCTATTTTTAAAAAAAACAAGTATATATATATATATATATATATATATATATATATATTATCATGAGGTAAATCAGACTCAGATTATTTACAACTTATAAATCTTATTATTGATTAATATCCATATATATACGTGTATATAATTTAGTATTTATGTACACCTATATGACCCTATGCATATATCAAATGTGTTACAAAATCTAAGCATACATCTATATCTAAAATATGAATACACACGCATATTACAAATTCAGAACCTAAGACTTGATGAGGTGAAGTAGAGAACACATTCAGCTGCAGGTAACACACTTAATTTGAAGAGAGTGAGACCAACATTTAATATAACTAGTTCAATTCTACAACAAGTATGCTGATCTCTTTTTAGGATGGCTAACTAATTGCTCTATCTTGGAATGGTTACAACTATCTCATTCACCTTGGGGTATCAACCCAATTAAATTTTTTTTGTGAACACTCAATCATATTATTTGCACACATTATAACTCAATAATATCTATTACAGGCATATGACGTTATTATATAATTACCTAGAAAATTCAAGAATTAATTTCCTCCTAGAGATCTAAGAACTTTAACAAACTCTATCAACTTATGGTGAATACCCTAGGGTGTATCTATTAACACTAGCCAATGCCATCTCTGAATTAACTTTTACTCTTATATCAAACCACTCATGATTCTTAACCCCTTAAGATTTTTCAAGACAATGGAATATCTAATCATAAAAAACAAAAAAAAAGTAAAAAATTCAAAAACCAAAAAGAAAAACAATAATAAATAAAAAAATCACAATTGCAATTGCAATCAAAATCAATACTCTCTTTAGGGGTGATTCTAGTATCTCTACGGGGGCTATGGACATGTGAATGACATTAGAGAAATGTTTTTCTAATAATAAGATGCATCTCCATTAGGGATACAAACACCTAACTAGTAGCGAAACAATTCACAAATTCCCTTTTCCTTATGCCCACCCTTCCATCCACCTATTAAAATCGATCATTCCTACACATTGGCCAGTTTTGCATCACGTATTTGTTATGATCCTCATGTGCAGATTTAACTAATGCCTCAAGGTTTTAGTGTAACAGTTCCATTACATTTGGTATTAGAGTGACCACCCGTGTTCGAATCCCACTCAGTTGGTTATGTCATGTAGCCGAGGCCCATGGGGCGCCTAAACATCGGTGAAGCGGGGCTCGTACATATGGGAGTGCAAGCACAAACCCATCCCGAGTCAGGATCTATGGAAGCATGGTGGGATGTTATGATCCTCATGTGTGGATTTCACTAATGCCTCAAGGTTTTAGTGTAACGGTTCGTTACAGTATTACCTATAAAATCTTCACTTTAAGAGGTAATTAACCATTCAAATTTCTCACACTAGATCTCGATGAGACATAGTTCACACTCTTGTTTTAGTCCCACTCTTGTCTTACAATTTGTCTATTTTGGTTCATTATTTTTCATCATTCATACTATTTTCAATCCATCCATCATAAACATCTATGACATCCACATCTTGCTTCACCTGGATTGAACATCCTTGGGAAAACGATGACCCCCCTTTGCCATCTATTCAAAATTGCAATCCTTTTCTACCATCATTATTATGACCATGGTAAAACTTTTATCATGCTCAATAACATTCATTAGTGGCACCATCCACTTTTTCCATTCCTTAGTCACCTAAATCATCCTACACCATCCATTCCGTCCTTACATCCATAACATCTTAAACAACTTGTATAGATCATCATGCCCTACACCTTGGGGAAAATCATCTTCCTATCTCTTGAATTTATCTCCATCCTAAACTATCCCTATAAATCATTCTACCCATCATTATCATCCCATTCATACCTCATATATCCAATCAGCTTCCTATTTTTGTTTTGCTCACAATGATAGGGAAACCTTGGGACTCATTTTGGGAAACATATGGGTATATCCCAGATAATGGGGTGTAAAATTGAATATTATTTGGTCCTTGTAAACTTAAATACCCCCTACATCCTTCCTCCATGCATACGATTTTATTATATCTTACAAATCCATCCTATATCATCCCATCCTACTCCATCCCAAACATTCCTTAGTTATCATACCATGAATATGTTTAGTCATTCCATCTCGAATCCTCTTTATCCCCCTTTTATTCACTACAATTTTCATTCTAATGAGAAAATGGGTTCTCTCCCTTTTATATTTTCCCTTTTCCCATCATATAAAAATAAAAAAAATCCTAAAAAAACATAAAAAATCACACATCTAAAATCATGTATTGTCCTAAATTCGGTTAAAAATACTTATCCTCATATAAATTAATCAGTGCAAAAAATTCTCGAGATACATCATTCACACTACAAATCCCTTCACATGTATCCTTGATTTGGTCAAATCAATCAATTAATCTCATCATCGATCACTAAACATGGATCTTTAATTTAACAATAACAATCATATTTGCTTGTGTGTGTTTTTTCTACTTTCATGTTTATCATTGTATTGTTTATGTTTTCTTACATTAGTATTACACCCAATGATATGAGGAATGTTGTGAAGATTTCATTTTTGACACTGTTTGATGACATGAGGATGATTGTGCATGTTGTCATTTTTGAGTCAGTTTGGGATATATGGAAAAAAATCATCATGTTTTTCCATATCACGGTGAATCCTACTATGTGCCACAAAAATAAGGTTTCTAATTATGATAATAGTGGGTAATTTATTAAACATGACATTTAAAATCCCCTATCATAATAATCCTATCCCATCATCTCCCACTAGTAATTATCAACCAAACAATTTAACATCAATATAACAACCAACATTCATCTAAGTTAACCGTATTTTTCATCCAAACTAAATACATATGTACCCTAAATACCCTTCATTAACCATCTCCCTATCCACCCATAAAATCTTTCACATAGTCATCTCTATGATAACCAAATATTCCTTTAGTGCATTATCCCTACTAATAAAATCATCACTCATCATTCATCTCCTAAACATTCATTCATTCAAAAGATTCATAAACTATCAAACACCATCATACACACATCATATCTAATACATTCTACTAGAATCATCACATCATCAAATATTTAAACTATCTCACATGTCAATCATTCTCTAGAACTAGTTAACTATCAAAATCCTACTTGCATTAATAAATCAAACAATCAAACCATTTATCAATATATCAATTTGTCAAATAATCAAATGTTTATGATTTAACCCTATCATATATCATTGAATGGGGTACATCCATGGTAATAACCTTATAAAAAAAAACCTTCCTTGTATATATTATTGCCTAGGGAATTATCAATCTATCCACTTATCAATCAATAAATCGATCAATCACTTCTCAATGTAATAAATCCACCAAACCATATTATTTATTACCTCCTATCCCAATCATCATCGAATTTCATTCAATAAAATAACATGTTATCCTCCTTTTGAGTGTTCATCTCATCTCATTCCTCACTACATGACCCCCTGAGGGAGCATCAACCTTCCTAACTCGACTTTGTCTTTTATAGTCTTTGAAAAATCACTACTTCATATGGCCGCAATATAACTCTTCAAAGAGGGGTAAAATTATATACACTTATAACATTATCTCTTACCAATTATCTCATTACATCCAACCTTATAACATCCCACAATACCCCTTCATCATGATTTATTTCCCTAATAAACTCATCTAATCAGACATTCTCTAATATTATATGAATTTAATATTCCTACCCACCTACTTACACCTAGCTAACCTATCTTATCATAAAAATACTCAAACTAATCCCTCATATAATCATCATTAACATAACCTATACTCATATATAGAGTTATCTATCTCTATAAACTTGCTCTTATACCATCGTCCATGAATTTTAAATTCAAGGAAAAATCTATAATACTCCACCTCTAGAATATTCTATCCTCACACTGCATCCTCCACCCTTGATCTAAATCTAACATGGCTTCATCCTAGCCATTTAATCATCCATCTCTCAACTATATACCAAAAAACCATCCTCCATGCAAGCTAGCTAAGAAGAGCTAGTGATATGGAAGTCTATCTTGCTACCCTAATAATTCATCCATGCTAATCAAGTCAATCATTATTCATGAATTGATCATCAAGATTATAAGGGTAGGTGCCATGCCAAAATTCATGCACAAAGTCCGCTTTGAAGTAACCAACATAAAATACATCATCTTGAGCAAATGTCAACAATAAAAGGGATGAGCCTCTTCTTCATAAGTTTCATGTATATCTTCTTATTCCCTTCCTTCTTCAGCTCAATTTGAGTGTTTGATTTTGAGTTAGAGTATAGAGAGCTTCGGTATTGCATCCATGGTTTTCTTGTTTATGCTCTAAATTTCTTGCACACAAGTAGTACATAAAATGACAAGATACTTTCCTAGGTAGGTATGGATGCTAATTCAGGCCCAATCCATTACTAGTATGGGTGCTGCCCTTGGCCACAGATTGTCATTCAACCGGCTCCTCATTAATATCCCAACCCAAAAAAAACACCCATATTTATTTGAGGCGGAAAAGCCTTCCCTAGCTTTTGCGGGATCAAGCCCTTAAGGCAACTGACCTAAGAAAGATTCCTTTTACCACCTTTAGGGTTAGTTTATTCATTATTGTAACTAATATATTCCTAACTATTACTGCATGATTGTTGGTAATTAACTACATACTAGCTGACTGCACAATTTATGTTTAAATCTGTAACTGCAAATCTGTAAATTCTGATTGCAAAATAGAGATTTGCTGCTGAAAATGGAATTGAACTTCTCTTTTGCCTTTTATATCATAACATTGCTACAAGAGAGAACAAATCTGTAACATTGCTAAAAACAGCTAAAAGCTTACTTAGAAAATAAGATGAATTTTCTAAGCAGGTTTGGGTGCCGACTCAGGCTGAATCCACGACAATATGCTCGCTGCCTTCATCAATACAATCATAACCTGGGCGCAAGAGCTGATTTCCCCCTAAAATATGAACAGTAAGTAATGAAGAAAAGATTGTGAACAATAAGTAACAATATTACCAAAAGACAGCTAGCAATTCCACTCCGAGGGAGAAATCTACCAATAGAATATCTCCATGATAATTCCACAATGATGATCCACAATGAGGCCATATCTCAAAAGAGTGTGGATAATTTTCGATAGGCGTATGCCCCCCAGTGGGCAATAGGCATTGTGTATATGCTAGTGTCATAAGGTGTATAGACATAGATGTGATTGTGTAAGCTCTGTATGTGCCATGATATAAATAGGCGTAGATAGTATAGAGGTGGGCAAGTAGTATATGCTCTATCAAGGTGTAACATGCCTCAAGGTGTACGGACTAAGATCAGACTGGAGTCAAGGATGTGTATGCCCATGTCATGGGCAGATAGCCAATATGAATGTTCATAAAAGGTTCAATTGAGTTTGTAGAAGAATAGAGGAGTCGATCAGTCATATCAAGGGAGACTTATCAAGCAAGCAAGACATAAGAAGCTATGTACAATAAATTGGATTCGAGCTGCCATATGAAGATAGGCTAGGCAAACTAAGCTATGATCCCATAGATTGGATGCTCATTAATAGGTCCTTGATCAATTGGTGCAAACGTCACACATTGTGGGCAAGGAGTGGCACACATGTCACTATCTGAATCTGAGATCTGATTGTGGAGTATATAGTATCTTGAACCGTCACCATGGTTGATATAATCATATATGCCATTGGTAGCCAGAGTAGTCGTAGTATCTTGTGGACTTCATGGTATGTTAGGAGAATGCATTGGTATTCTTTTGGAACACAATCACAAGGTTGTTATATGACTACTGTAGGGTGTAACAGATTAGGTGTTGTATGCTGAACTCAAGGGGGCTGTGGATAATGCGCTCTTATTGATTATAAGAATCAAATCTTTCGCAGTTGTTGGAATGTTGGAATGGAATCCGAATTGTTTTTGGAGGTCGCACTTGTGCTTGTTTTACACTAGACCTCTGTGAAGTAAAGGAGGGAATGAATCCCGCATAGTGGAGATACTCATAGAGAAACACCATGAATTTTAACCACCTTATTGTTGTGGACATGTTTCAAGCATCGATATGACAAAGATGGGATAGCACATATCTTATGCATCTAGGGTCATCCTAATGGCATGTCTAATGTACCCGCATTGGTCATAACTATGAACCGAGTGGCCATAGCCGTAGGTTTCGACCATTAGTGGTAGCACAATGCCTCCAAGGGTGTTTTGATGTTTTCCGTCAAAACATTCTGTTGTGTCGGCTGTATCAACCAAGTCTCTGTGTATATCCAAGACTATTAAGTAATGTCATAGTGTCAGGGTTGCTGGATACGCTGCCCCTATTGCTAGGGCGTGTGTATCCGCATGCTGGATACGGATACGTGTATGACATGACTCAAATATGGTTTGGATAGTGTAACCAGCCATATCCAGATGCAAACCCATAACTGGGTTGTATCAGATACAATCGGATACGGTATGAGGGCAACTATAGCTGTATCTGATTTAAAGCTTTAAAAAATTAATTGAAAAAACTCCTTCAAAATGTTAAAACTAAAAAACTGCAACTGATCTTCTATAATGCATTTTAGTATAATAATTAAGGACATGGAGGTGAAAGTGTGGATTCACTCTTTTACTTCAAACTTTCGCATTGGCTTTGATCAACCTTTAATTTTTTTTATCCATGGAATACTCTACTTGTAGTCTTCATGTGGGCTGGAAGTGTGTAATTTGCGCGTAATTTTAATGTAATGTATAAATTCGGTTATAATTTAAAATTGATAATTATTATTAATATATATATTTTAATTTCTAATCTTGATCATTATAATAATTTGGATATCATATTATATATGCCGTATCCAATCGTATCGATAACACGGAGCGTTGAAAACTAGCTGTATCCGTGGCTGATACCGTATTCATATCCACATCAGTATGTGTATCCATATCCATATCCATGCTACTCTGTATACTGCATATGTTTTCACTTGCTCCGTTTTCCACCATAACACATTGTATGGGGTGTGAGTCAATGAAAACGCGTATGAACAAAGATGCATTGGTAAATTGTTGTCAATAATCACAAGGTTATCAAAGTAATTATAGGTCATAGTGTTGGCTTACTGGCAATTGTACCAATAAGGCTGTTTATAGGATGTTTGTCTTTAACTTTAGAAGCGTAAAAAGCTGGTATTATAAGTCATATGAACCTTTGGGTTAGTCGTAGTTTATCATGTTGTGTGGTTTGGAAATGGATCAGTGAACATCTTGAGCTTTACATTAGGTTGTGCCACTGAATCCTTTGTGTTTTTTTGTTGTTGAGCTCAATAGTGTTGTTCTCAATTAGATCATGGATCTTATGCATCTATTAGTTGAATATGATGTGCACCTATGCAAATCATAATATGCATTGCTAAGTTCTTAGATTGTGTCTTAGTTTTGTCTCTCTCTATAGGTGAAGAGATACAAGGCTGCACTCAAATAGCTTTCTTAAGAGATATGAGGAGGTTTTGTAAGATCTTGTGAGGATGAATGATCAACCTGGTATGTTTTGATTCGACAACAATGACCGTATGAGTGATTATCTGTAAACCAAATAGATTGAATCGACGGTGATTTGATTGATTCAAGGAATCTTTGCAATGATATCTTTACTTGCAAAGGTAGCTTTTCTTCTCTTGCCAGATTCTATAAATGGAGGGAGCGATACACGTGTAAAGCAACAAAGAGATGCTCAAGGAAGCTAGTAGTAGTGGGGAGCATCAAGGGTGAGGGTGAATTGAGAATACAAGCACTTGTAGAAGCGAATTTTGAGTAGTTTAGGCAATTGTAAAATCTCGTTTGTCCAAGGAGCCGAGTTCGGTTCTGTAGAAGCTTTTTGGAGTCAACAAGCTTAACTAGGATAGGTCTTATGCTTGAAATTCTTTTAGAATTTCCGTAGAGTCTGTCATAAAGATGTGGCAAAGTGGGAATGTAATTGTACTTGAGTCTGTAATCTTTTCCTCATATTAATAGAAAAAGATTTTATTGTTTTTTATAAACTATGCTGAGATCTCACTTTGGCTAGGTCTAAATTTGAAATTGTGGGTTGCATGATCTAAGGCAACCTTCTAATTAGGACCTGTAACCGTGTTTGCATCAGTTTGGTGTCAGAGCAAAGATTATAAGTATTGTAGGAGAGTTTGGTATCTGGTATCTTCAGTTGGTATCAATTTGGGACTCTAGTTTCTTGTAGGTGTGTGATTCTTAGTTTCCTGCTTTCCATACGTGTGGGTATGGGTAGAAAGTAGTTGTAGGCATATTCCGACAATTGGCTTGCTGGATTTAAGGTGTAGATTGTAGTATTTTATTACTGTTGAGTGTTGTGAGGGAAATGCCGAGACTTGTAGACTTGGAGAAGATGATGAGAGGAGTGTAAGTCTATTTGGAGGCTATGGAGATCGCTCAACAAAGAGGGGTGGCAGTAGACAACAATGCAAGTGATGATGAGATTGCTGAAGGAGCACCTGAGCATTTTCCGTGCACTAGGTTTGATTCTTGCATGCAATCACAAGGTTGGTAGTAAGCTGAACTTGGATATTCCTAATAATTCTGGGAGTCTAAATCATGAAGAGCTCATCGATTGGATTGTTGAGTTGGAGAAATATTTCAAGTATCAGTTGTTGAAGATCCTGAGGTGATATTTTCCTTTACCAAATTGAAACCTCACGCATCTTTTTTGTGGAAACATGTGCAAACCAAAACAGTACATAGAGGCACAAAGAAGGTAAAGAATTGGGATAGACTGGTTGTTAAGTTGAAGGATAAGTTCGTGCTTGCGGATAACTAGTTAAATTTATTCAAGAGTTGCAAAATCTATGACAAAAGAAGTTGAGTGTGAAGGATTATGCTGAAGAGTTCTATAGACTCTCTATTGGAATGGGTCATGTTGAAGATGACACAGAGCAGATTTCAAGGTATGTTAATGGATTGCCTATTTCCATTCACGATGAGTTTAGTATGATTAGACTAAGGTTTGTTGAAGAAGCCTATCAATTTGTGCTAAAGATAGAAGAAAAGTTTTTGTGCAAACAACAAAGTAGTGCACGAGGGAAAGGAAAGTTCCCTTGTTGAGGTGGAAGATAACCTAGTGATACTTAAAATCATGTGCAAGAAGGTGAAGTGAGTTCCTGGTATGATCAAAATCATGCACATAGAGGTGAAGGTAGATCTTTTTTTAGGGAAAGAGGATGTGGAAGCGGTAGAAGATTCATTGGAACGTGTTTCACATTGTGGAGAAGAGGGGAATTGTGCATTCTAGTGGCCGTGTGCACAAAAAAGGGCGGTGCGAGGAGGAATGTTGCTATCAACCATGTTGTGCAACATGCAGATACAAAGAGTATTGCATGCAACATTGCAGAAGAGTTGGAGTGCGAAGAAGCCCTCATTATGAAGAGAGTACACTTAAGCCAACTATGGTTAGAGAATGCACCCCACATAGGGAATAGAATTCCATTTAGAACCATTTGCAAATTGGAATGGTTAGTGCTATAAAGTCATTATTGATAGTGGTACCACTGATAATCTTGTCTCCATAATGAGATGCTTGGAAAACTTGGTCTTCACCAAGAGGATTGCAGTATCTGAGGTTGTACAAGGTATCCTGGAAGTTATAGGGACATCCAATTGCTTGTGAATGAGCAATGTCATGTGAACATCAAGGGGATTGAGACCCATATGAAGACAATGTCATGTGCACATAACAAGACAATGGCAAATATGAGAGCAGCAAAGTCCTGTGCAAATAATGCCCATGGACATATGCCATTATGTTACTTGGTCGACCTTGGCAGTTTGACTAGAAAGAAGATCATAAGCTATTATAAATCACGAAAATACTGGACACCTGGTTAAAGATAAAGATGAATACACTTTATAATCCTCTAAAGGATGCATGTGTAGAAGTGGAGAGAGGTCCAAGGTGTTGGTTTTGGGATAACAAGATCTAAATAAAGTGAGGGGGGAGGAGGAATGTTTTGTGTTCATTCCAAAGCTTGTGCATAAAGAGAAGGATGGCGTACTGACGCAAAAAGATTTGCATTTTGCATGAAGTGAGTCAGATGATAATTGAGTTTTTTACAATATCATGTCTACAGCTCGCCATATTCCGGATGTTTTACCACTATACATAGTATAAGTCATCAAAGCGGATTTGACTCCAAGGCCTAGCTTAGAACAAGGCCGCATATAGCATTAACCTAAGTTAATTAATGAGCAAATAGAAGAACTCAAAATTCCAGAAGGGGTTGATTAGAGAATTGATTTCATGCCCATATGCAACCTCTACAATATTAACGCAAATGGAGAAAGAAGGTGAGTGGAGGATGTGCACTTCTGCCTCAAATGATAGCTTCCTTTCTAATCCACTAGCTCATTCATGACTCAATAAAACAAACGTAGCTACTGCTCCACATGGACCCTTATTGATGAATATCCTTCAATTGATTACAAGTACATTCACAATGATTGACTCCAAGAGTAGGTATCACCACATTTAAAATAAGAGACGAAAACGAGTGGAACCTGATGCAGGAGCTAAATTACCAAAGGGATACAAGCAGATCCGGCATCTACCAAAAATGGCCAAGTTGGAAGATTGCCTAGATGTGTGTGACTATGCTTCATCTATTTATTGTCAATTGAGATGAACATTCAAGAATGGAATTGGAGGGAAGCATCAGACACTTGAGAACTCTCATGAGAAGAGAGATCTAACAGAGTTCATACAGAGAATTGATTGAGTGGCTCCACCATCCGATTAGAATGACTCATAGAACCAGTAGTTGCATGTCAATTGAAGATCTCAGGACCTACATTACATTGGTCTTGAGAAGCACACAACACCTGATGAGTACATCGAGGAGGTCCCACACACGTGCAAGAGCAAGCAAACTAGAGAAATTACACTATTTGCAAATCCCTAGGAAAAGCTATGTTTCCAGGATACAGGATACGAGCATCCAGTTCGGGTACGGGTTCGATACGCGGATACGTCAATTTTAAAAAACCCTTGGGTACGATACGTCTTGGATATGTCCATACATATATATTAAAAAATTTAATATATATATATATATATATATATATATATATATATATTTATGTACATATACTCGTTTTACTCATATTTTAGTCCATAAAAAAATGAAATAGTAATACAAAACTTGAATCAATGTTCAAAACATTCAATACACTTAAGACTTTGCATTTTCAGTGATCATGTGGCTGCCATACATATGATATTTCGAATATCATGTCAACATGAATACGAAAAAAATTTGAAATTTGAAAAATATACTAGTAACTAGATCCATGTTCAAATTTTCAAAACATACAATATACTTAAGATTTTACATTTCATTGATCATGTGGCTGCCATACATATGATATAGGAATATCAAGTCAACATGAATTATGAATACTAGAATATATCATCTAGATTTTCCTCAAAATCAAGTTCATGTGTGCCACTTGCGCTAGCTCGACTCTCATTAACTCCACTTCCGCTTGCGAACTCCCTTGAATGTCATCTTTGCCATCAAATAATGAAAGTTGGGCAAGTGTGGCTGATGGAGGAATCCAAGTCTGTGGTCTCTGGAAGAAGATCCCAAAGTTTGTGAGGCCCTTTAGCATACTCCTCAGACTTGTGTGACAAGAGGCGCAAATTGGAGTGCACATATACCAAATCCTCAGTTTTTTGTGGGGAGAGAGGGTGTATTATTTTATTCATTTAGTGTTTAGGGTTCGGTTTTAGGGAGTAGAAAAGTCAAACATTAAAAAAAAATGAAATAGAACTAAAAAAAAACGTATATAATGCTGGATACGTACCTAATATGTACGGGGTACGTCAGGATACGTCTGTACGTATCCGTGACGTACCCCGTACGTAGTCAAGCACGTATCCGCCAAGTATCCGTATCGGATACGTATCCAAGGGGATTTGGGGGGGGGGGGGGGTTTGGAGTATCCGTGTAACGTAGCCTAAAAACAATAAACACTTAAAAAAAGGCACTTGATTTCAAGGTCGTATACAATAGTTATGGTTCCTAGAAGTTCTAGGGTTTTGCTCTAAACCCTTTGCCTAACTTCACTGTCGGTTTTGCAATTGCTAGTCTACCTTATGGGGGTGGTTTTGCAACCACCAAGGCGGTTACAACCACTACCATGTGGAAAGTTGTGGGTTCGCTCGTGTTGAATGTAAAAACAAAGTGACAGTCACGATCGATTCGTTTTCTCTTCCTTAGCATTTCTAAAGTTCTTGAGAGATTAAAATAACACTCTAGAATGCCAAGAGATGTCAGATTCAAATTCTTAGGGGATGAGCTATTTAAGCTAGCAAAGGAGCTAAGAAAGAATGAAGAACCTAGGAGTAAATATAGATTGAGAATTCAGAGTTCAGAGTTAGAGTTGGAATTGGGAGTGGATTCCAGTCTAGAGTAGTGAGAGTTGTATCAAGACCATGAGGGACTGTGTAAGGGATTTCATCTTCATGTAATGTTTTATTAAGCCTATAAAGGCCAGTGAGTGTGAGAGTGTGTGTATGAATCTCTATAACTTTCAGTGAATTTAATAAAGAGAAGTGTTTCAAATACATGCTTGTACTCTTGACTTTGTGTTTGTTCCTTTGATAGTGAGTGCGAGTCTAGTTGCAGGAGTAGGATGCCATTAATTTGGTCCCCAATTTCCCATTTGCATCAGGAAGACTGCTTTTAAGATAGATGATGGATTGTATGAGTGGTTTGTCATGACGTTTGGGCTAACCAACACACTGGGCAGGTTCATGTGACTCATGAATGAAGTATTGATGCCTCTTATAGGCAAGTTTGTCATTGTGTATGTGGATGACATTCCAATTTTTGGCAAGACATTGGAAGAATACTTGGTCCATTTGCGGAAGTGTTAGAGCATTTGCGTGAAGAAAAGTTGCTAGTAAACTTGAAGAAGTGCAGTTTCATGTAGGAGTTGGTATACTTGGGATTTTTGATATCTCAAGTAGATTGAAGATGTATCTTGAGAAGGCATGAACTATAGTGGAATTGGACATCACCCAAGAGTGTTTTTGAAGCGTGGAGTTTCCATGGTTTGGCGAGTTTTTATAGAAAGTTTATATGGGACTTCAACAAGATTTGTGCACCAATCATAGAGGTTATGCAAGGAGATAAGTGGGAGTTTACATGGACTGCAAACACAACACATGGCTTTCAGAAGCTGAAAAAAAAAGTCATAAAGCAGCCAATGTTGGCTATGCTCGATTTAGTAAGGTATTTCAAATTAATTGTGATGCAAGCAAGACAATGACTAGAGTTGTGATGAGTCAATATGGTAGGCCCATAGCTTATTCCAACGAAAAACTAAATGATGCAAGGAACTAGTACTCAATTTATGATAAAGAGTTTTATGTCACAGTGCAACCTCTGAAGAAGTGGAGGCACTACTTTTTCATAGAGATTGTGTTGTACATAGACCATCAAGCATTGGAATTCATAAAATACTTTAAAAAAAATCAACATAAGTTGAATCAAGGACATGAAATGGGTTGAATTCTTGAAGAATTACTCATTTGTTTTGAAGCACAAAAGTGGAAAATGGTAACACAGTTGCCGAATGCACTAAGCAAAAAATGCATCTTGTTGACTGAAGATGTAAGTGGAAGTAGGGTGGGGTTAAAGGAGCTCTACATAGAAAGATTTTGCTAAGCATCGAAGGCATGCGCAGATTTTGAGCATTGAACATGCCATGATTAGACTACTTTGCTACAAGAACGGATTAGTATTCTAAGGAACACAAGTTGTGCATACTACTAGGATTGATGAGAGAAAATTTGATCCAAGAGAAGCATTACGGAAGGATGTCAGGTCAACTTGGTAAAGGTAAGTCTTTTATGCACACTGTGAGAGGATATTATATGGCCGTGAATGGCTACAATTGTTCACATAGAATGTAAAGAGATGCAAAATATTTCTGATAGGCAAAAGGTAAGAGTCAAGAATGTAGGGTTATATCAACTGCTGTAGTACTGAGAAACCTTGGGAGCATATCTGATATCCATTTTGTTTTGAGCTTTACCTAGAACACGAAGAGGGTCATGATTCTTTATTTGTTGTGGATAGATTCTCAAAGATGGCTCATTTTATTGCTTGTAAGAAGACTAATGATGTTACACATACTAGCTAACTTGTTTTTCAGGGAAGTTATGATATTGCATGGATTATGTCCATGGTATTATGTTTCTAATGGAGATACTAAATTTGTGGGCCTTTTTTGGTGAACACTTGTGGAAGAAACTGAACACGAAGGTTACAGTTTAGTTTTGCGTATCACACATTGACGATGTCCGATGGCCAAATAAAGTTGTTGAACACAAGGAGCTTTGGCAATTTGCTGAGATGTTTGGTTGGAGAGAAGGCATGAACATGGGATTCAGATCATTGTCGTAGGTGAGAGTTAGCGTATAACAAAAATTGTTAACTAGGAGCACTGGAAAGTTGTTAGAAGATGTGAACAGAGAAAGAATGAAGAGAAACCAGAATGCATACTTAGTGAGAGTGTGTCTGTCATTTTATTATGCAAGAGATAGTTAAGTAAAATGGTTGAGGAGGTTACAACCGAACATTAGTTAATACATAACTAATAGTTCGTTAAGAAGAACGAAATGCAATATATGCAAGAATATATTTTAATAACCCCACTCAATGACCAAACTGGAGATACGTATGTCCCAGTTCTTTTACAAATACAATAAAGCGAAGAAGTTTAGTCAAGTAACTCTGCATAGGCTGATCTAGAGATATTATTTTGAAAGTTGCAGTCCTTTGATGTTTTGTTGTTGTACAATGCAAATGAACTTGGAGTGTAGAAGGGACCAAAAAATTACAACTGATAGACAAAACAAAGATCCATATCTTGTGGACATCGGATAAGTAGGATTCAATTCTTCCACCAAGCGTTTGTTAACAGTGACCCATTGATTGGGAATGAAGCATTGGGAAAGTTCACCTTTCCAATCTCAAGAACAAGTCCACGAAATCAGAATTCTTGGAGTTGCCGATGAGAATAAAGTTTACCAAGGTTGTGGAAGCCTACTTTGAGTCCATGCAAGGACTCGAAACAAGTCTGCAATCCAGATGATCAGAACAATTAGGCAACACCATGTAGACCTCCTCATCCAAATCTTCGTTCAGGAAAATTGCAGTTTTGAGATACTCTCCAATCCAACTGAGTTCCCGCTATGGAGAGAAGGATAAAATCAAGTGAACATCTTTGGATCAGCAAGGAGTAACTAGACAAACTCCGTGGTAGGAGAAATAACCATCTCCGTAGTGGTAGGGGAAATAACCGTCTCCTCTATCTTTAACATGGCATCTATTCCCCTATTTTGAAATGCCTTTTGCAAAGAAGATGAGCAAAGTGTCCTTGCTCTACCAACCTTCGAAAACAGTGCTTGTGATTGAATGGCATGTCTTGCCATCTCATCAGTGCGATCACCAATGCATCCTAGATAGTGGAGTCTCCCTCCACAATGGAAAGACAGTGGGGGTTCGAAGCCATGCGTCACCTGGTGTTTCTTGCAGCATCCTGTAATTTGCTAGACTGAAGAAGACCACACGTAGAAGTAGATTGGAGGCACCAACTACCAAAAGTGGATATTCGTGTCGACAATTGAATGCATTCTGGATGGCTGACCATAGTAAAGACGAACATTCGCTAAAAGGAATGAGGATCCTTCAGGACATATCTGGTGAAATGGAAAGGCAGGGGGGTCGACAGATGCTTATTGGTTTGACTATAAGCAGAGTCAACTTGCCTAGACTTGGTCATTCCGTTACAGACCTTCAAAAACTTGTTTGACCAGGAGTCTCAAGTTTTACATCTTGACCCAAGACACTTCTCCTAAGAGAAATTTACAACAATATTGGGATTCAAAATTAATTGAGAAAGCAAATAAAGATTTTTATTTAAGCTATGTAACATACCTAACATCCTTATTAATAGTGTTTGAGCATTATTCATCTCAATGCATACATCTCCTATCCAAGCTATGCAAGTGACTCTCATGTTACCTTACACAACGGAATCAAAACAATTAACAATTGCAGTAAATGATTCGTACAAGTCCCTTTGACTGAAAAATTTCTTTCCCATGCAAAGCTGGAGTCAATAATCCAACAGCTCGTAGCACTGTCATTTGAGCATGATGCCACATGACAATAGAGAACATGCTCTTCCTCAAAATTTCGTTCATGCTGCGGAACAACTGCCACATTTGCCTCATCCTGTGGCATTTTGTTTTGTTGCCGAGATCATAATGTTGCTTTTGGCAATCCTTTTTGAGATGCCCCAAGCTTATGACTGTAATGCCATTTTATCTGGTATTTGTGAAGATTCACTAGAGTGCCATTTCCAGTTCCCTTTTGAATGAGCGTCAATGCACTCTATGATTGTCCAAAACTAGACTCGAGTGTTTGCTTTTGTCTCCGTTCCTTTTGGAACAAATAATGATCCGATTGAGCTTGATCAAAGTCAAGGTTTGAACTTTTCAGCCATCAAATGCTAAGGCTTCCACAAATGACTCATTGTTAGGATGAAAAATTGTTCAAACCATTGCCACTAGATCACTGTGTCATCCACCCATTTTATTAATGGAGGTGAGCTGCTCTTAAAATATCTTTCATCCATAAGTAGGTGTTAGAATAAGGACCAATCCTTGCTTGCATCCTCACTATTGAGTCGTGTATTATTGTCGTTCAGACTGTAGTCCATAGCTCACTAGCCACAGTGGCGTTTTGGACCTCTTGAGTATCAACTCATTGGACACTGACAGCTTCAGTAGCAACAAGGCCTCCTTATGACGTTTTCATAATCCTGCAAAATTTGGAGAACGGCCTTCCTTCCTCGCCAATTATGATTTTATTATATCGAATCTAAAATTCTGCATTAGGTTGAATCTTATGACTCCAATTAGTAGATTTGACCTGTCAATTTCTGTGCTCCGGCAGAACAAGATTTTGTATATTTGCCATATCTAATACTTGATATTTCCAACCCGGAAATCAATGCAGCAAAAGAAAATACTACTTGCTAAAGGCATCTTGTCCTCCCCACTTGATTTTTTTAATTGACGTACAAATAGACAATGAATGAAAAAGGATACAGTTTTGTGAGTTCTGATTTCAAACACAAACTTAATGCAATAAAACAAAAATACTATATTCTGATTTTCACCCGACTCCTATATGCGATAGCCACAAATACTTACCCAAGCCATGAAACATCTGTAAATGCCGCTTTAAGCTCTAAACTTCAAAGCTGCACTTATACTATGGAAGCTATAGAAATTGTGTATCTAAAGGCTGTGCAAGCTCATTTTCCAATGCTGCGATACACTAAGGAAGTTGGTCTGAACAGGTCTAGAAACATCACGTGGAATATCTACATTCTTGTAGGACCACTTCCTTGAGCTTCTTACTGATGAGAAATCATGATTTGATAGATCGCTTTATGTGACATCAATCACAGTTTTCCTTCTCTGTGAGATTGAGCATATGTGCTCGCGTGTGATCTGGGCTCTTAAATCTGTGCTTTGGCCAGTGACCAACAAACCTGATTTTTTTTGAGCTCGATCCACGAAAGGGAAATTTCTAGGAGTTGATCAATGGCTCTGAGAGGACACCTGAAGAATATTCTGCAGGGAACCTTTGTATCTGGTTGTGATATGTACTTCCTTCTCCCTAAACATAGTTAGCTCGTCTGCAAATTCTATAAATAGCACGGATTCCATGCAAACCTCTGTAAAGCGATCTCTTGTATCTTGATAAATGGCATAATGAGATTGCTAACCACGTTTTCCTTCAGTTAAGTGCCCTGGTTCTTTGCAGAAGCTTCTGCAGTGATTTGATACAAGTCTGTACCCTAGTCAGAGGTCTAGTATTGAAATCCTCTAGAATGATTGCGGGCAGAACCTCTTCCCTTCTCAAGATTGTCCATTGGCAGTGCTAAGCTATTGTGCCTCTACCAGCTTTGCTTCAATATTCCCTTGCACTAAATAGAGAAACATTGTGTTTTCTCAGACTGTAAATTGCTTTTCTTGGGATCGTATGGCCTTGGTACAAATGTCTAGAACTTAGAAGATGTGAATAGCGAAAGAATGTAAGAGCATCTCAGAACACTTACACTCATAGGAGTTGTGACTGTCCATCATTTTATTGTGCAAGAGATAGTTACAAAATGGTTGAGGCGGCTATAACCGAACATTAGTTAATACATAACTAATAGTTCGTTAAGAGTTATGAATATATTTTAATAGAATTCATCTTTCCAGATAGTTTAAGGACTAAGTCCAAGAAGTCACAAAATAACGTGATATTTAGTAGGAAAAGGGAAGAAGCACATACGCAGAAGGGTTTGCGGAGTACATGAAGGATGTGCACCAGAAAGTGTGCACATAGTTGGAGGAGAACATGGAGGACAAGGGGCACACCCGATTGGAGAGGAAGAAAACATGATTTTAAAGTTGGAGACACACACATGGAAGAGAGGTTCTTGAAAAGAATGTATGATAAGTTCAAGTAGAAGATTGGACCATGCAAAGTCGTGAAGAAATTTGTGCCTAATGCATATGAGATAGAGCTGTCAGATGGGATAGACATTTCGCCCATCTTCAATGTTGCAGATTTGTACCTATGCTTTGAGGGGCAAACAAGTAAAGAAGCAGAACGTGCCAAAGCAGATTGGAGGCACCAACTACATGAACAAGAGCTGAAAGAAATTGAGGAAATTCTGGATTCACTCTTAGCAAGACAATGCACATAAAGGAATACAAACAATATCTGGAAAAATGGAAAGGTAGAGAAGATGAGAATGCATCTTAGCTTAACACAATGGGAATTGCTAAACTTGGGCGATCCATTGAAGACCTTATGAAGTACGCATGAGCTCATGTTTTTTCTTACCGAGATGTATGATTTAGGAGTATCCAGGCTCACTTGCAATCTTGCATCACCAAAAAGAGTTAGGAGAATAAAACCTTGCACAATTTGACATAGCTTCGTGTGAAGTTGTGTAGTCTTGTGTTGCTTGGAATAAAAGGAGGGCAAGGCATGAGGAGTTTGAGATTTTCATAGCTTTATAGAGTTTTGTGACCGATAGATGGTTGGGAAGTTCTTGTGCCTTTGTGTGTTCCTTGTGTGCTTGTCGGTGGAGGTTATACACAATTGTGTCGTTACGGATCTTGGATCCTTTTGCACACCTATCAACATCAACATGGTTGGACCGGAGCACGTAGGCCTTGATTTGTTTTCTTTGCTAACTGGATGATTGAGTGACCTGGTATGTTTAGATCAGAAGATGACTCCCCCATGAGTGATTACCAATAAACTGGATGAATTGAATCGACAATGATTTGATCGAGTTGAGGAATTTTTGCAATGGTATCTTTATTTGCAAAGGTATCTTCTCTTCTCTCACCAAATTCTATAAATGGAGGGAGCAATGGACATTTAAAGCAACGAAGAGATGCTTAAGGAGGCCAGTAATAGTGAGGAGTGTAAGGAGGTGAGTTATAGAGTGAATTGATAATAAGCA
Source organism: Taxus chinensis (assembly GCA_019776745.2). Classification (NCBI taxonomy): domain Eukaryota; kingdom Viridiplantae; phylum Streptophyta; class Pinopsida; order Cupressales; family Taxaceae; genus Taxus; species Taxus chinensis. The sequence continues at coordinate 536,254,909 of CM034153.1, read as the reverse complement.
AGCACTTGTAAAAGTGAATTGTGAGTCGCTCAGGCAATTGGAAAAGCTTCCTTGTCCTACGAGCTGAGTTTGGTTATGTAGAAGCTTTTCAGAGTTTGCAAGCTAAACTAGGATGGGTACTAGGGTCGAAATTCTTGTAGAATTTTTGCAGAGTCTATCATAAGACTGTGGTAAAGTGGGAACACAATTGTGCTCGAGTATGTAATTGTTTTTCTCATATTAATAAAAGAAGCTTGTATAATTTCTTACAAGTTGTGCTGTGATCTCGCTTTGGCAAAGTTTGACTCTGAGTATTGTGGGCTGCATGGTCTAAGGCATCCCTCATACATACCCCTAATGATGGTTGCATCATTTCCTTAACATTCTTTGCTTCTAATATTACACTCAAGATAGCATCTATGTCCTTGCATTTGTTATTAATTTTTGTTTGATAATTAGAAAGCACTTCCACTTCTTACGAATCTACACCATTAATCTCATCTGGCTGTATTTTGCCATAATATTCATCGTGATCATTGTGCTCCTCGATGAGCATTCTCGAGTTCGGGCATATCATTATCGATATGGTTATTTACATCTATATGCACATTATCAATGTTTGCATCCATAGTGGAGCAGGATGTGCTTCGCTAATGTTCACCATTTTAGTTGGTAAACAAACACGTGGTTAGGCCAAAGGAATACGAATGTGCTTAATTGCAATGCCACTTAATCTAGCACTTCATCGTATAGGTGTAAGGGACCTAACCCTCTTAGATGGCATATAGTATATACATGAAAGCACCAAGAAAGTTAGGGCAATTGACAAGATTTGTCTTTTGTCCATGCCAAACCTATTTTTTCAATTAACCTCGTTTAGCCAAGTTTTTCAATTAATCTGGTTTAAAACAGGAAAAACCCATATTTTTCTAGGAAAATTGAATTTTATTGAAAAACTGCATGTTTTTTGTCATTCTAAATGCCACTGACCATGTAATTGGCGGGATTGATTGCCATTTCAATCCACATATCATAGTGGCACAAGCTCAGTTTGTGCAAATTTAAAATGCATGATTTTATGTTTCAAATGCACTCCTTGTTGCTATGGTTGAAACATTTTAAAAATCCCATGAATCTGACTTGGCAAGCCAAATTTTAATTCAATTTGCAACTAGAGAATACAAGAAAAATTTAGTAGACTAAAAAAATGTGGAACTGCTAAAAATTCATTGGAAACAAGAAGCAACACTCTTGTTACACAAAATCTGTTTTATAGTGTAAGAAACAAAAATGTTATTATCAGGTTACACTTCTTTCTATAACAGTTAACCCTTACATACTTGAGGGGATTTGGTGAAGCAAAGAGACTCTAGTTGTAATTAGTGCCCAAAGCTAATGAGAAAAAGGAATGAAAAGGTCCTTTTCATAGTTCATGATGCTGGGCACCTTGATGTGGGTCTATAAGATGGCTTATAGTGTATGGGGCTACCTCGTACTCACTGTATGCAAGGGGCACCTAACTATGTTTCAAATATGAGGCATACATACCCTACCCCCAGTAGGATTCAAACCTATGATGTCTCTTTTAAGAGCACACGTTCTTCACTATTAGGCCAACGCAAGTGTACTTTAAATCCTTAGACTTGACATAAGATACTAATACAAAAGTTTCATTACTGAAGCCGAGGTACAAAATCGATTTGCAAACAATTGTCAGAGATGTAAAATTTTTAAAAGACTACTAAAGGGGGAATATTATGATTTAATGCTCTTTTTGTTTAAAGGAAAACAAAATGTCCATTAAAGTGGGAGTTTTTGAATTTGTGGACGTTTCTCCATGGAAGAGTGCCATGTCGAATTATTATGTAAGACATTGAACAATTATCATGTTCATAAATGGAAATGAAATTTCATGAATCAGTGGTAGAGTGGAGAGTAGTTTTTGCTTGCCAAACCTATTTGAGCATTGTAGAGGGTACTCAACTCCATAGAGTATGAATTCATAGTACAACTACGCCATAATTATCAGTTGCATGCCTGTTGGGATTTAAATAGATCGATATCCAATGGGTGAGTAATAGCTATGACATGGTTTCAATTTGAGTCACAATGAGGTGTCTTTTGTCATCAATATATAGTAATGTGTTATAACAGCCTAAATTCTCTTGGCAGTTGAAATGTCATGCATGCATCAAATCAAAGGGTCATTATAAAAAGCATACCTTAGCATGTGCATGAGCATTCTTATGCAATGGAAGTTATGAAATGTAGTGTTAAATATTCTTGTCTCAGATGTTGATTCACTATTCTCTGATGTCTCATATGCTTTACTGAAACAACCTTTTCCATGTTTTCCATGTTCTTACCACTAGAAGAAAGCGTGATTTTGTTTTAGTTATTCTTTCTGTGTACACGTTTATTTTGTATAGTATCACAGCTTCATATAAGTTCTTTGTCATTGCCTTCCCATATTGCTTAGACTAATGTAGGTGCAAAACATTGCTTGAAATATGATGAGTATAACTCACTTGTTTTTGCTTTTGTTTGCAGGCAAATGGAGTGATTTCTTATTTAGTCACATTGATAACTTATATTGCTATTTGGTGGTAAGAGTTTATACTTATGATGATGTCCTTAGTATCGCTTCTTATAATTATCGTTCACATGTAAATGAGCACTTTCATGATTATATCGAAGAATAAAAAAATTATTCTAAAATTTGTGTCACAGCAGAGGTCTTGTCAGGTTAAATACAAGGGTCTTGCCTTGAGCTAGTCACACAAGAAAGTACCACCCTGAGTAGTGGTAGACTTACCATGTCCTTGACACAAATCTGCTTCCTGAAATCTAGCAGCTCTAAGATGCATACAAATCTATAAGTTACTTAGATATTCCTCACTGACACACTACCCATGGATAAGCATGGATGATATCCCAGTAAAGCAAGGGCTGCAAATACTTTGAATTGCATATAAAGAAAAATATGCATTGGATTATAGTCGCATAGAAAACTTCAACTAGATTGTTATATAACCCCTTGACAACTTTTATTATTCCTATCTATGGATAAGGAAGAGGGTTCGTGCCACATGGGTGGGCACTAAAAGAAAACTTCATGTGTCCATGGGCTTGTAATGTATAATGGGCTTGTAATGTACAATGGGCTAGCTCTTGAGCCCTGAGCTTCACTATTGAAAAATCAAAAGTCAATTCATGCTCATATCAGTACTTGGAAGGAGGTGAAGCAGTCTTAATAAAACATTTTCCCAAAAAATATAGTAATCTGGAAGCTTTTTAGTCAACGGGTCTGTATGATGCAGATGGAAATCATGGAATATGGTCACAAGATAGAAATCTTTGATGGCTATCTTTTATGATATGTTTAAGGACTGCACCTTTTATTCAGCGGTCAAGTTGATTGCATATTGCGTTTACGAAAAAGGTGATGGCGCTGTTTGTCAATGGTTTACTCGTGGTCTTATCTACCATGATCATGGTCAAGCCAATATTGCTCATATTGTTAGGTCAGTCTCCAGATTCATGCAAGATCCCAAGTTTTCTCATTTGAAGGTAGTTATGTGTAATTTGAGGTATGTTAAGTGTAGCTATGCTCATGACATTTAAGATTGTAGCAATTCTTCCATTGGTTTTACTAGTTTAAGTTGGGCAGGTGATGTAGATAATAGAAAGTCCACTTCTAGATTTGTCCTATCACCTTGGTTTTGGGAAATTTCTTGGCAGACTGATAATCAAGCAACTATTGCTCTCTCAAGCCAAGTACAAATGTTTTTCTATTGTTAGGCAGGAAACAATTTGGATTCAATAGGTCCTGAAAGAGTTGTGTTTTTGATAAAAATCGCCTAGAATCCTAAGATGTGATCATTAGAGTGATATTCAGTTGGCTAAGACTCTTGTTCTTCATGCACGTGTTAAGCATACATAATCCACCATCATTACATCAACCAGCTAATTCATGGTTGAACTGTTCATCTTGAATGTCATAGGACAGGAGATCAAATTGCTGACATCTTTATGAAGACCTTGATGGTAAATGAATTCGTTAAGTTCCAAAACATTTTATAGTTGTCATCAGGTCCATATTATGTAATGACACTTTGCCCACATGTATTAGTGTCTCTTAGTCTCTTATTTTTCCCCTAGGTAATTACAAAAAAAGATTTATTATGCAAGCCATAAACACTACAAAAATATGCAGGCCTATTAAATAGGAAAAGCAAGAAACGAAGTCTCAACAATAAAGCCAAACATGGCTTGATGCTAAACTTACGAGTAACTAACCCAAACATAGGCTAGTAAATAATATAACTAATAAACAAGCCTAACAAAGCTCACACTAACTACATTACAATATATGCAACGCGTTTGGTACATTATTATAAGCACAATATGAGCTAAATATTCTAATACCCTCCCCTAATGACTTAACTAGAAACAACTCCAAGCTTATCTTTGAAATTCACAAATTCATCTTTACTCAAAAGTTCAGTCATTATATCAGCTGGTTGTTTTGACGTAGGTCAATATTAAAGACACATATCTTCAATATTAACCAACTGGCAGATGTAGTGGTGGCGAACTTCAATGTGTTTTGTTCTAGCATGAAAAACACGATTCTTCACCAACTTTAGAACACTTTGGCTGTCAGAGAAGATAGGTGCGGGTGTAGATGAGTCAAGTTGAAGTTCATCACTGTTTGAATCCATGTCCACTCACTAGTTGCGCTCACAACTTTGTACTCAGCTTCAGTAGAGGACAAGGCAACTGTGCCCTAAAGCTTGCTTTGCCATGAAAATACTTCTGAACCAAGAGTGAAAACATAACCTATTGTGGACTTCTTGTAATCAACTGATCTTGTCCAATCTGAATTAATATACTCCCTGAGCTTAAAATCAACATATTTCTTATATAGAATGCTAAGGTCAAGAGTTCCTTTGACATATCTGAGAAGTCATTTTGCAGCATGCCGATGTTCTTCATGTGGTTGGGGACATGAAGTGAGAAAGATAATATACTACAAAACACAAATCCGGTCCAATAGTAGTAAGTGATGAACACACACTTATACTGAGAGGGGGGTGAATCAGTATATGATAATCTTTTACTTATTTAAAAACTTAATAACCACAATAACAACAATCACACAAGATTTAACAATTATGAAACACAAGATTTACATGGAAACCCTTTTGGGAGATAATCACGGAGAAAAGATTGCTTGGATCTACTGTCCAAATCCAGTCATAAAATAATAAAAGTCTCTTTCAAAAATTTGTAGGAACCAACCCATAGGAGACACCAATCCCCACCGTTAAGCAATTTGTAGGCACCAACCTATTGGAGACACCAATCCCCACTTCTAAGCACCAACTTAGCAAGAGACACCAATCTCTTCTCTTAGGAAGCATCAGCCTCCAAAAAAACTTCTTCAATGGATGACAATTAAATAGATCTTCTTCACAAAAATTTGCCTTGAATGATCTCTTATTTTTCTCTCCTTCAAAAATCTGCTTGAGTTTAAATGATATATCTTTATTATTCCTCACACACTTTCTTTTCAACTACATCTTCATTTATACCTTCTCATGTCACTTGGAAGGGGTGTGACTTCTCCCAAGGGAGATGACCTGCATATTTATTTTCTTGGGCACTAGACATGGGTCGGCCTATAATTTAAATATTAAACTAATTTTATTTTGCAAATTACAAAATGGAGGGGTGTCAACCAACATTCTTCAATGATCATAAACTTGTCTTTAATGCCTTGGAATGGTGGGATCTACCCTTGAATAATGGAGATTCGAAACTGATTTTGTTTGGACAACGATTAGTGGCCTTTGGTCTTCAACGACAAGATAATGATTTCCTTTGATAACAAATCCCTTTGATATCAATGACAATCAATCCAACAATCTCCCCTTCTGTGATTGATGGCAACCTTGCATAAACATAACTTGTGAATATAGCAAGAACATAATGCTCCCCCTTTTTGTAATTCTCCCCCCTTTGACATCAATGGTAAAGAAACCACGGAGCTGTAAAATAATGGAGTGATTAGCTCCCCCTAGCATAATGCTTTTCCTTAAGAACTTAGTCACTAGATGAAAAAGATATCACCCCCAACTTTATGAGATATTCAAAAGTTTCTTTTGGAAGGAGCCTAGTGAAAATATCTGTAATCTGTTCTTGTGTGGCAATGTATTCCAACTTGACCTGCTTTTCTGGTACATTCTCTCTTAAGAAGTGATATTTGATAGGAATATGCTTCAATTTGGAGTGCATAATAGGATTCTTCAAAATGTTTATTGCACTTGTGTTATCACAAAATATTGAAATTGGATGAACGTATTCTACCCTAATATCTCTCAGAGTTTGCCTCATCCGAAGAATTTGTGTGCAACAAGATGCTGTTGGTATGTATTCGGCCTCTGCTATGGATAAAGAAACAAATGCTTGTTTCTTGCTTAACCAAGATACAAGACTGCTACGAAGGAAAAATGCTCCTCCACATGTGCTCTTCCTATCATCAATAATGCCAGCCCATTCCGCATCAATATAAGCTCCTGGGGTGGAATCTTCACCTCTTGGATACCACACATTAAAATCCAAAGTGCCCTTTAGATATTTAAATATCCTTTGAACTTTCTTGCACATGGTTTTCTTTTGGTGCAGCCTGAAACTATGCCACCATGCCTACAACTTGCATAATATCTGGTCTTGAAGCTGTCACATGTAGCAAAATCCCAATCATTGACCTGTATAGAGTTTGATTTGCTTCTGAGGATTCGTCATCTTTACTTAATTTGAAGCATGTGACCATGGGTGTGCTCATTGATTTGCAATCTTCCATCCTAAACTTTTTCAACAGCTCCTTGATATACTTGGTTTGTGAGATGAAAATGCTTTGGTCGGATTGAGAAATTTGTAACCCAAGGAAGAATAACTCAACAAGCATGGACATCTCAAACTCCTTTTGCATTTCCATAGCAAACTCTTGACACATTTTGTCACTACTACCTCCAAAAATAATATAATCCACATAAACCACAACAATTAACTGATCATTACCTTTAGTCTTGACTCTTGATGTAAACATTGCTATCAACAATTCCCCTTTTGAAAACTTCTTGTTGTAGATACTTGTCAAGTCTTGAGTATAGACTCCGGGGACTTGTTTCAGCCCATATAGTGCTTTCTTTAGCTTGCACACATAGTCCTTATCTTCTGATAAGAGGAACCCTTTTGGCTGTTCAATATATACTTCTTCCTCTAAATTTCCCTTGAGAAAGGCTGACTTGACATCCATCTGATAGACTTTAAAGTTCTTAAAACAAGCAAATGCTAAAACATTCTAATAGCTTCTAGTCGTGCAACAGGAGCAAAATTTTCTTCAAAATCAATACCTTCAATTTGAGCATAACCCTTACAAACTAATCTTGCTTTGTTTCTCACCACTTGTCCATCTTCATTTAGCTTGTTCTTGAAAACCCATTTGGTGTCAGTCACATTTTCGTCTTTTGGTCTTGGGACAAGTTCCCAAGTCTCATTCTTTTGAATTTGCTTAAGCTCTTCTTTCAGAGTGCCAATCCAATGTTTGTCTTTGCTTGCTTCTGCAAAATTCTTAGGTTCTATTTTAGATAGTAAGGACAAGTTTGCATGTTGTGATGCATTTGCTAATCTTCTTCTAGTCTGTACTCCAGTATCTTTATCACCAAGAATTTGACTTTCTGAATGGTTCTTCTGGACAAATCTAGATGGCGCCTTTGTATCTTTTCGTTCAATCACTTCTTTTTCATCTTCTTCTTTTTTTCTTCTTTGCAGCTTGCTTCCCTTGGATAATCAATTTCTTGTGCTCTTTCCTTTTGATACCTACTTCATCCACTTTTACATTTGCACTCTCAACAATCTTGTGCAATCTTTTATTATAACATCTATAGGCCTTGCTTCTTGAAGAGTAACCAAAGAAGATACCTTCATCAGATCTGGAGTCAAATTTTCCCAAATCCTCATCATCTCTTCTTATGTAGCATTTGCTTCCAAAAACTTTGAAGTACTTAACTGTAGCTGGTCTACCCTTCCATAGTTTATAAGGTGTTTTACTATTGTTTGATTCTTATTTGCCCTATGATCAAAATGTAGACTGTTGTATTAACTGCTTCTCTCCAAAATGTGTCTGACAACTTAGATTCATTCAACATTGTTCTTGCCATCTCTTGAATAGTTCGATTCTTTCTTTAAACAACTCCATTCATGCTGTGGAGTCCTTCTTCATCATTACGCTCACAAAATTCTTGAAATTTATTTAGAAGTAAATTCTCCTCCTTGATCCACATTAAAGTTAGGCACTTGATTTTACTTGACCGGTTTCATTTTCAATTAAGGCTTTGAATGCCTTAAACTTCTCAAATGCTTTAGATTTCTCATTTAGAAAAGTCGCCCATGTCATTCTAGAATAATCATCTAATTAACAACATAAAATAACTCTCACCTTGCAAACTTTGTGTCTTTGTAGGACCACAGAGGTTTCATATGGACAAGTTCTAATGGTTTTAATGTCGAGTACTCCTTTGATTTGAAGCTTGCCCTTGTCTTGTTTCCCTTGTTGATATTGCTGAATACTGTAAATCAAAGGCTTACACAATCCCCAAGTGAAATAAATTCTTACCACTTGCTTAGTGCTATTCCTTGAAACCCTAGCAGCGACCTAATAGTTTAAATTCCCATATATTCATGCACATAAAAATACTTCTCAATAATGCTTGTCCCATGTACGGCATTTTATCTCCAATTTGCATCTGGACTAAAGATGATACCCATGGTTAATTAGATTTCTGACTTGCAGTAGGGCTGCCACCAACTAGTTTTCTGCAAACTTGCCTAGATTTCACAACCTTCTCCATGACCAAATTATGAGATGTCCAATCTTGATCACGCATTTGACTAAATCTTATTATAGAATAAATGATTATGCCGCTAGAAGGCACCTTAATCACACTCAAGACCCTTCGTTCAATTCGAGAGGGGCTTCAAAAATTGTCAAAGCTCTTGTAGTACTTCTTTATGTCCTAGATCCTTGATCAGTAAGATTGTCTCCAAATTTTACCAATAGGGAGAGTTTTTCGTTTACTTATTTCACAAGTAAGGGTTTTCGCTCTTAGATCCCACAAGAGGGTTTTTGTCATGTGGCTATGAGCTATCAGCTAACAATGCTACCATTGATTTCGCCATTTTGAGCCAAATGGTAGTTTGTACAAGCATGGATTTATCCTTTTATTTACCTTGGTACTTTCCAAGATCCTTTCTTAAGCTTCCTTACAAACTGAGCTTCGCTTTATCTTCTGATTCATTGTTGGAGCTTATCACCCCATGGCAACCGAGCTTTTTAGTTCTTCATCTTCATTGAGGCTTTGAAGGTTGCCTCTTGAAGTTGATGATTTCTCCTTTTCAGTTCTCATCTTCATATGGCCGTTAGGAGTCGACAAGTAAGTCCATCCATTTGTCAGAGTATCTAAAAAGGGGATCCTTCAATTTCTTCAATGGCGGAAACTTTGGCATCAAACTTCAAGGGAAGGGACCTTAACACCTTTTGCACAATCATTGCATCTTCAACTTTTTCTCCAAGACCTTTGATGGTGTTGACGATTTCATCCACATGAAGAAGATAGGCTGCAATGTTTTCTTCATCTTTCATTTTCAAACTCTCGAATTATCTTCTATGAGTTTGAAGCTTGGCTTTCTTCACTTTTTCATCTCCTTCATAGATGTTCTTAAGTTTGTTCCTAAATTTCTTTCGCTGATTCACAATGCATCACCTTGACAAACTCTGATTTTGATAGACCACACAAGATTGCATTCATAGATTTTGCATTGTTTTCACTAGCCTTCTTTCTAGCCATATCAGTTGGTGAGATTATGGAGCTACATAACTGCTCACAATTGATTGCCAAATATCCAAAGCCAAGAGCCATTAGATAAGTTCACATTCTTATGCTCCAAAATGCATAGTTTGTTTTGTCAAACAATGGAGCTCTATTTGAGGAGAAACCTTCTTGATTAGCCATGTGTGCTCCCGAGATCTACCTTCCAGTGGTTAGACTGTTCTTAAAGGAACCCGCTTTGATACTAATTGATGAACACACTTATACTGAGAGGGGGGTTGAATCGGTATAAGATAATCTTTTACTTATTTAAAAACTTAATAACCACAATAACAACAATCACACAAGATCTAACAGTTATGAAACACAAGATTTACGTGGAAACCTTTTCGGGAGAAAACCACAGAGACAAGACTGCTTGGATTTATTGTCTAAATCCATTCATAAAATAATAAAAGTCTCTTACAAAAATTTGTAGGCACCAACCCACTGGAGACACCAATTCCCATCTGTTAAGCAATTTGTAGGCACCAACCTTTTGGAGACACCAATTCCCACTTGTAAGCACCAACTTAGCAAGAGAACCAATCTCTTCTCTTAGGAAGCACCAACCTCCAAAAAAACTTCTTCAATAGATGACAATTAAATAGATCTCCTTCACAAAAATTTGCCTTGAATCATCTCTTATTTTTCTCTCTTTCAAAAATCTGATTGAGTTTGAATGATAATCTTTATTATTCCTCACATACTTTCTTTTCAACTACATCTCCTTTTATACCTTCTCATGTCACTTCGAAGGGGTGTGACTTTCTCCCAAGGGACACATGTTATTTATTTTCTTGGGCGCTAGACATGGGTCGACCAACATAATTTTATTTTGTGAATTTTAAAATAGAGGAGGGTCGGCCAACATTCTTCAATGATCATAAACTTGTCTTTAATGCTTTGGAATGGTGTCATCTGCCCTTGAATAATGAAGATTCGAAACTAGTTTTGTTTGGACAGTGATTAGTGGCCTTTGGTCTTTAACAATCAGATAATGATTTCTTTTGATAGCAAATTCCTTTGACATCAATAACAATTAATCTAACAGTAAAATAAATCAAATTACCTACTAATTACGGATACACTCTTTCATTGTCCGGTGGTGAATCAATGTTAGTTGAGAGTTTTTCCCAACTTCCATATGTGTAGTTGCTAGATTGCAATCCTACATTATGAATTTGTCTAACAAGGATTTGACTATTTTGTTTGAGATATAAAAATAGTATAACCCAAATTGTCACATTGCCAAAGTTCTACACCTAGACAATATTGAAGCAGTCATAGATTAGTCATTTTAGAGAAAATTTAGATGTCGGCTTTCACCGATTTAGTCAAGTCATTAGTGTTTCTGGTGATGGCAAGATCATCAACATAGACAACTAGAACCACTATGTCATCACCAACCAACTTAATATAGAGAGTAGATTTTGAATTACTTCTTTTAAAACCAGTCTCTCTAAGATACTTATCAATTTTAACATATCAAGCTTGAGGTGCTTGCTTGAGTTCATATAAAGACTTTATGAACCTGCAAACCAAATGCTCTTTTCCACGAATCTCAAATCCTTGTGGTTGAACCATGTACACCTCTTCTCCCAAATCTCCGTTAAGGAAAACACTTTTGCCATCCATCTGATATACTTGCCATCCAAATGGAGCGAAAATTGCAGTGACCAACCTAAATGTTCCCATTTTTACTGTAGGAGGAAAAGTTTCTTCATAATCTACTCCTTCCTATGCATATCCCTTAGCAACAAGACGAGCTTTGTATTTATCTTAAGAGCCATCTGACTTACATTTTACTGTATAAATCCATTTATAACCAATGGATTTCTTACCTTGAGGTAGATCAGATAAAACCCAAGTGCCATTTTTAATTAATGCATCATACTCCATCTTCATGCCAGATTCCCATTAGGGCTTTCCTTTGGCTTCAACAAATGAGTGGGCTCAAAATTTGTGAAATAGTTGAATTTTAGCATAATTTACCCGTTCATCACTTTGCATTGCTTGTTTCCCAGATCATGTGCACCGTTCTTCTATGGTTGTTTGATCTTCATCCTCCACATCTTTCATTGTGGTATAATACCACTTTGGTCTTTTATGTTAACTTATCTGATCTGACTATGAATCACTGTTTGTCTCACTGAATTTTTCCATGGGACTGGACGACCCTGGTGTATGCCTCTTTAAGTCATGTCTCATTTTAGTGCTTGAACTTGTTTCGGAGTCATCATCAGTGGCTATCCATAGATTACTAATATCAGTGGGTTTTCCATCACTTGAGAAATATGGAATTTTCTCATCTATTGTCACATCTCTACGTATAACAACCTTATTTGTAAAGATATACTAGACTGTACTGATATGTTCAATACCGACCCGTACTAGGCCTGAAATGTACCTGGTATAGAAACTGATACTAGTACTCTCTAGATACTCTATGGGTATGTACCCACAGACCCTGGGTACGTTCCAGGTACAGAAAACCGTATTCGATACGTACCCAGTGCTTGTGGGTACGTACCCACAACGTACCCACATGGTTTTGTTTTAAGTGCAAAAAAATTAATTAAATTTGAGGGCTTTGACTGGAATTTAACCTTGGATAGTTCGTGTGAGATTCAATATTGCCAATAGGCTCCTAAGGGTCAAGAGAGATAAAAATGACTTCATTTGGTTGACTTACTATTTGGGGGCTTTCTTGTTGCTCCTCATGGGTCCTTGATTCTTTAGTCAATTTGGAAGGCACGGAACAAGTGAAGCACATGGTGGTTGGGCAGCCTATCTTCTCTTCCTTTGACACTATGTGCCAAGCCTAAAATATGAAAAATATAATGACAAGATCCTTGCCTTGACAAGAGGCTGCTCTGCCCTCCTTTGGTTTGAGAAAGGAATTAAATTATTTCATGACTTGTACAGATTTGGGAAGTGGATGGAATGGAAAGACCTTAAAGCTTTCTATAAGCTTCCTCAATCTTAGTTTAGAATGTATACAATGCTTATAAATGGTTTCACAAGTCCCTGTATTGGACTAATTATGGAGGATGAGAATGACTTTTGGGATACCATGCGGTGGCTCAAAGGCCCCCCTCTCCAAGAGACTATCTCCAAACAACTCTATGAAAAGATTGCCTTCTCCCTAAACCTTTCCCTGGGCCTTAACGATAAGTGGAATGTTTGTGATCCCATTAGTAGATGGACTCCTAGATTTAATGTTTTATGGTACTTCTTGTATTCGGTCATTTTTTTTTGCTTTAGATGCCTTCTAATTCAGCAATAAGCTTGTTGTTGGCTTCTAATATTTTATAGGTTGTTGAGATCATAAGCTTGTTGTTTTCTTTAAATTTTTTTATATATTTATATTTTTTAATTTTAAAAATGTACCCACAACGTATTGTACCAGGGGTTTTAAAAAATTTGCCATTTCAATGTACCGTATCTGTATCTTGGCAGTCTAGAAGATATCTAGTAATCTATATGTTTTGGATTGCTCATTATAGCCCACAAACATATAGCTTTTACTTTTAACATCTAAACCACTCCTTTTTTCTCTAGGAATTAATGCTAAAGCAATACAAGCAAAAATGCGGAACATTAGGCGATCTACCTAACCATGCTTCTTCAAGAGTATGTTTTGCACAACTTTACAAGAACTTCTATTTAGGATGTAGACTGCAATGTTGACAACTCTTACCCAGTACCAAAAAGGTACATTTTTGCTTTGCACCATACATTTGACCATCCCCATAATATTCCCGTTCCTTTGTTCCACAACTCCATATTGTTGTGGAGTGTAAGGAGTAGTATATTACCTATGTATATCTTCTTATGTACTGTAATTTTTGAATTGTTTTAATTCAAACTCGCCTCCATTGTTAGATCTGGGTGTTTTAATTTGTTTACTGGATTGTTTTTCAGCCAATGCTTTTAATGCAACAAAGTTGGAAAACATTTTGATTTCTTATTTAGGAAATACACCCACATTTTCCTAAAAAAATCATCAACAATCAACAAGAAATAAAGTGCTTTAGACACCATACAAGTTTTCATTGGACAATGTAAATTTGCATGAACCAATTCCAATACATTTTTTACCCTGCATGCTTTACCGGTAGGAAAAAGATGTCTAATCTGTTTACCCATCTAAAATTCTATACAAACACTCTGATTCTCTTGAATTGATGGAAGTCCATTCACCATTATAGTTTTACTCAACATGTGCAAATATTGGTAGCTAAGATGACTGTATCTTTCATGTTCAAGAGTACCAGTATGCTCTACTGATGCTAATGCATGGTATTATGCTGATTTATAATCTACAAGCTTGTATAAAACTCTTTCTCTAATGCATGGTGTTCTGCTGATTTAGAATCTACAAGCTTGTATAAAACTCTTTCTCTAATGCATGGTGTTCTGCTGATTTTGAATCTACAAGCTTGTATAACCCTCTTTCTCTAATGCCAATAACAACTATCTTATCATTGGGACTAGTTACACTACATTTGTTTCCTTCAAATTTTACTAAGAAACTTTTTTTTTGGTGATTTCACTTATATGGATAGGAGATTCTTGTTCAATCTAACATTGCAAAATGTATATATGTAATCATTGTTTAATGTTATTTGAACATCACTACATCCCCTAACATAATGTGTCCATCCATCACCTAAGGAAACAATATCTTTACTACTATCATCTTCGATGAGATTTGCATACCAATCTTTGTGACATGTATAGTGTCCCGATGTGCCCTAGTCAAAGTACTAAATGTGTGACTCTTTAGAGTGGTTATGTGATGCTACAAAGGCAAAATCATTAGATGCATCCTCTTCTTCTTCAGCAACATGAGCATATCTAGAATTCTCGTTCCCATTAGCCATATCTTCTTGTCGTTTACGAGAATCTTTTTTCAAATGATAAGGTTATTTTACAATAAAAGCATTTCCATTTTGATTTCTTGGAAGTACTTACATTGCTTTTGTTGCTTTTGGAGGTGTCTTTGTTTGCATTCCATTGTTTTACCTTGCCTTTTGACCTTGCGAAGAAAGCATTCTCTGTAGCAATTGATTTATAAAAGAGGCAACAAACTGATCTAGCCTCCTTTCTTTCTGCATGACAAGTGTAGACAACTTCTCATCATTGATTTCTTGTGTCTCCACGATCATGTGCAATGATTCAACGAATGAGTCAAAGGTAGTGGTAAAATTGTAGTACCAGAGCATTCAAATTCTACTCATCTATAGATTTTTCAACTGCTTTCAATTGATCATAGATGTTTTTTGCTGCGACAAAAAGGACAAAAATTGACCCACCTTCCTTCATTTTAGTGGAAAATAACATATTCTTCAAATACAATACCCTATCAGCTTATGAAGCCCGGTACTTTAAAGTCAATGTTTTCTACAATTACGAAGCTAAGGTTGCATTTCTAACTTCCGGAACTAAATGGTCAGCAAGAAAGAGTTTAACAAACATCAAAGCCTTCCTATGACGTTTATCATAGTTGTCAATTTCCTCTTCATCATCAAGTTGAGCCTCTTTACAAAGTATGATTTGATCAATATTTTTGAATGCACTTGTGTCTTATGATTGCAAAGTTTGAAATTTTTACCAGTCAACCTGTCGTCGTCAGACAATAACAGATGCTGAAAGCTAGCCATTTTACTTAGTTTTTCACTAAGACAAGTAAATTCAAAAAACTAGAAAGGCTATCACGAAAATTCCTTTTACATGCGGTTCCGACACTAAACTAGACATTATTGCCAGTTTTCAACTTCAAACTCTACGGTTTATGAGAAATTTGATTAACCGTTTTTTTTGTAAAATTGCCTAAAAAAGACGGAAACAATTAAAACTCAAGTTTTACACACTTTTGCAAAAATTTTCTTTCACATGTGGTTTAGGACTTCAAAACGTACAATGTTGCAAAGTTTTAGAACGAGACTCCTTTCTGTTCACCAGACATGGAATTAACATCAATGTTTTAAAAATCGGAATCAGACTCGGAATCGGTCGAGGGTTGGATCGGACCGGAACTGGACCGGTTCAAACTTTATGAACTGGTTCACTAAAAAACACATAAAAAATTAAATTTTTAATGAAAACAATATATTTGAAAGATTAGAAACCATGATTCCAACAATTACACACAAAATATGCAGATCTTGCTCATGTATATATGTAAGAAAGGTGTTTATAGCAAAATGGCACAAATTCCAAGTCCAATACACAATACATATATCATATATGAGATTCCGAAACAAAATATATAAATAATGAGGCTTTAAATGGCCTCTATAGTCCAAGACTCCAAAAAAACGCTAGAAGAAACTAGATGACATCAATGATCAATCATCAAACTCTGCACCACTGCGGAGATTGGGATCCTCAGGCTCATCCTCATCAATATCATCACGTTCCTGTGACTTGGACCCATCCAAATCCTTAGAGACATGCAATAATTGTATTGGCAATAGCACGAGTACGACTAGTGCTTGCCATGTCTCGTGACAGTGCTATTAGTGGCTCATCATCCTGATCCAAAGCCATCCACCCCAAGTCATCGGAGTCAAACTTTGTTGGCTGACTCTCCTCTACCGATTCTGAGGTTGGATCTATATCATCCAAGACAATGGGACTATGTATCAGGTCTTCGGTTCAGTACAACTGGTTGCGCGTTAACCGAAGGTTGTACTGCTCAAAGACAAGATCATTCAACCGTTGTTGTTCCAAATGGTTTCTCTTCTTTGTGTGAATGTGCTCAAAGATGGACCATTTGCGCTCACACCATAGAAGCACTGCAAGTTTGGCTCAGGGCCCTAAATTGCAAACTTTTGCAATTGAGGACCCTGACTACCAAACGAATCACACCAATGTGCTGCGATAAAACGTGTAAATGTTTAATTAGTAAACAACGATAAAAAGTTAAAAACACAGTTAAAAATTAAAAATAAAACAGAAACTTATAACTTAAAGGCTAAAGCGTAATTCAACAAATTAGATAAAGATTGTCTTAATGCTAAAAATTCATGATTTATTGATTAAAAATTTTAATCAAATGAATTTCAAAAAACTTAGAATTTTTTACCTGGTTGGTCCACATCCCTTGCAATCTTTGCAAGGTTTTTCCCAAAGGTACCTGTGGCTTTGCTGAAGAAGCTGATTTGTCGGTGAACCTCAAGTTGTTGCATCTCATTAGGGACTATGCCCTATAGGCACTCGTACAAACCATCTTTTACTTCTCCAGTTTGATCTTCTCCAAGCTGAGCTTTGTAATGATAGCTTCGGGTTCAAGAAATACCCAGCTGCGTGTATAGTGCCGATGGAGTTGATTGTTTCATCTATTATCTATGATCTCCCATATAGGCCCATACTTAGTTACCTTGTCTTTGTATGCTGCCCTTATCCGCTCCTTTGCCTGATCCATAGCCTCATAAATATAGCCCATGGCTAATTTTTCCCCATCTACCAACCGCAACACCTTAACAAGAGGCTCGACAACTTTCACAATCTCTGCTAGTTTTTTTTCCAAAATAAATTATCAAAAAACTTTCTTCTTTGTGTTTTTCCCATCCTGTTTCCGGCTCCACTTTGATGCATTCCATTCATCACTTGAAAACATCTTTTTCAAGTTCTGTTGCTTGGGAAAGAAGAGATTTCAACGTGAGGAAGTTTGTTGCAAATCTTGTGATGGCTAACCTAACAAGTTCTTTGCCCTCAGTGGTCTTCCTCATTAGGTTCAATATCTACGAGTGATTGTAGATGTATTTGGTGATGCTTTTGCCATGCTCTACAATGTTTTTGATCCAATATTGTTTTCCTTATATCCTCAAGCATGAGGTCTATGCAATGTGCAGCACATGGAGTCCAAAATATTGTTGTATGTTTAGCCTCTAATATCTTACCAAGCAAGAACATAGTTAGAGGCATTATCTGATGATGATTTGTACAACATTTTCCACCCCCAACCTCTAAAACAATCTCATCCAAAAGCTCAAACAATAAATTTGCAGCTTTCACCCTATCAGATTCGTGTACTGATTTTGAAAACATTGTACCTTATGGACAAGAGGCAAGAAAATTTATTATTGTGCGGTTCTTGCCATCACGCCACCCATTTGACATGATCGTGCATCCTGTTTTGGCCTATGATAGCTTTGCAACTCTTTCAAATATTCATCTATAGATGTAACTTCTTTCTTCAAAAGTGATCCTCTCAAGTCCTACATATTAGGGCCTTTGAAGTCTCTTACCAATAACAACAATGGAATCAAACATCGGCTGGTAATAAGGTGAGTGGGCAGCATTGAAAGGGATATTTGCATCATACCACCATCTTGCAATGTACTCAAAAACTGCTTCTTTGTATTGCTTCCTCCAATGGTTATCCAAGGTGGGTTGATTTTCTATTGGCATGGAGGCACTAACAACTGTGTGAAGAAGATGGAAAAAAGCTTTGAATGGTTCTTTCTGTTTTTGAGGCCCGGTTTTCTTGACTATGAGTGGATGTGGGAGGCATATACCAAAAGGGGTCTCTAACATTCACAGAAGGGTCAGAGCAAGATCCTTCAACACTTGTTTGGGCAATGGCATGTTCCCTCCTCCCTATTTCAGACTTCCATCTCTTTTTGCCTAGCCTTCTCTTCTCTATGATTTTCAAGCATGTTTTATCATTTCCAATCTTAATGGTATCAATATCAGGTGCATCACGTGGGGATAACTTGGCCTCTTTGACCAATGCCAAGTGTTTTTTCAATCTATGAATCCCCCCCCTATGTGTTTCTTACAATATTTACAAAAAACTTGATTATCATGATTATCAATTACGTCTGCATGGGTCTATGTAGGGTCTTTTGTTTTGGGGGCCATTGCAAATGCAAACAAATCTGAAAATACAAATAAAAACAAAATAAATTTCATATTTCTTATTTAATAAGATTTTACAAATAAGGGGCAAGTTTAAAACTGTAACATACCTTTTAAATGTGCATACAAATGAGGTGAATAAATGCTCCAAGCTTGTATATGGCACCACAAAGTTGCCCAC
Organism: Taxus chinensis; assembly: GCA_019776745.2. Classification (NCBI taxonomy): domain Eukaryota; kingdom Viridiplantae; phylum Streptophyta; class Pinopsida; order Cupressales; family Taxaceae; genus Taxus; species Taxus chinensis. Next base: position 536,235,940 of record CM034153.1, on the reverse strand, counting down.
ACTCCAAATGTAGATGTAAATGCCACCACAAAGAGCCCACAAACTTGATGCCAAACAAACACCCAAGCTCACTTCAAATGAACACTCATTCAATACTGCCCCAATTCTCCAAATCCTTGCAAATAAGAGAGATGCTCACAAAAAGAGGTGAAAAAGTGCTTACAAATGGATGCCAATATCACCACAAAGAGCCCACAAGCAATGCCAAACAAGCTCTAAGCCTGCAACTTCCAAGCTCACTACAAAAAATAAACTCTTCAATCTAATGCTCACAAATGCTCAATGAGGTGAATGGGGGGGCGGGGTGCGCGATGGGCTCTATATGGTAATAAATTAGGGTTTAGGTTTTAATAAAAGCAGAAATTTTAATTAAAAAATCGATTTTTTTAAATACTGCGCCGTATTTTTGCGACTTGGCACGACTTGATCGGTTCAGGTCGGAACCGGACCGGTTCAGTACCAAACCGGTCGAACCGGTCGGTTTTGGTTCAACCGGTTCTTAAAGCACCGATTAACATTGGCTTTTCAAGTCTCTCTAGGCAAATTAAAGTTTGATTTAATTTTGAATAAATGGTTGATGCATAAATTATTTGCCCTAAAACTTTATAACTTGCATAAACTTTGGTTTAAAATTTGCACACTTTTACCGGTCAATCAAAAAAGACCTGTACAGCAGCAAAATATGGTGCTCCACTTCTGCAAATGGCCCCTTCTTCTCCAGCATACACAAAGAAGACCAGAAAAATTTGGCAAATGAAAATCAATTATCAAGCCAAATAAGTGCTTCACGCTCCTTTGCTGATGTTTTCAATCTCAAAAAAAGACAAAGACAGGGAAACTGCACCCAGACTCTCCTCCTTCCTAATGGTGGTGCCTCACTTCTGCTGTTCTGCTTACTACTTGTGGGAAATCGATTGAATGAAGCTTTTTCCTTAGGTTGCATGATGCTTCACACGCTTCAACCCTCTCCTGAAATCTTTCTTGCCTCCACCTTTCCTCTTGCGTTGATAACCAAAACAGAAACAAAATCAGCAGCACGTCCTCCTTGCCTGATAGAATTTGATTCCTCTCTCTCACCACTAACAAGTGTACCTTTACCGAGAATTAAAAAAATCCATATACCTTCAGGCAATTCAACCATTTCCTCCCAAGCTTCTCAAACCAAGCTTTGATGCCATAAACGATTTATAGTGCAAGCCGTAAACATTACAAATACGCAGGCCTATTAAATAGGCAAAGCAAGCAACAATAAAGCCAAACACGGCTTGAGGCTAAACCTACGACTAACCAACCCAAACAAAGTCTAGTAAATAATATAACTAATAAGCAAGCCTAACAAAGCTCACTAACTACATAATAATATTTATAATGCATTTGGTTACGCTATCATAAACACAATATGAGCTGAATATTCTAATATTTTTTGGATTGATCATCTTGGGTTTAAAAAGGGTCCGTCACCCATTATACTTGCTTCAAAAGCCAGCATTATATTTTAGCAGATTTGCAGGGCCATCACATTTACAAATACAATGATTTAGGCCAACCAAAAAAATATTAAATGCTGACTAGCTAGGCTGGGTTGAGTAGCCAGCCAAGGCTTACAAAAAACTCTCCATCAAACTTAGGAGAGTAACAAGGCTTAAAAAAGAAACAATGTTGCAGTGTTAAAACAGCATAATGCAGAGTCCAGACATTAGGTACTTCAGCCAATGACACCGACCCAAAGAATTTGCAGGCATGAAGGGCTTATGGTGCAGAGTTCTGGGGGACACTCCACTAGGTTTCCCCACTAGGTTTCCTTGCTGCTTGACCAATGGGTTGCATAGTGGGAGGAAGACTGGCTCCCTGTGCCCCATCTCGCTGTCGGCCACCCATTCTGTTTCCGTCGCCACACCTGCCAGCCTCATCAAAAACTTAATTGCACTTGTTGCCTCATCTGCCATTTTCCTATTAAATTTTTGCGAGGATAAAACTGTATAACGGCGGAGGAGATGAAGATACAAGTGGGGAAGTTTTCCATCCCAGTATGTTTGCCAGAGAGAAAAGAACCATGCATTTTTTCCGCATAGTCAACTAACTGGAAGAAACAGCTCTCAAGCTAAAGACAATATAGAAACCAAACCCCTATACTTGGCTCCTGACACTGGCAGAGACCTATGAGGGAAAACCTCATTGACTTCCAGGGTCTTAATCTAGGCCACCTCGTAATTCACACCCAATGTAGTGTTTAGCCGGAGTTTGTACCACTTCTTTTTCAGGGATAAAAATGAAAAGATTGCTCACGAACATGGATGAAACCTCATAATTCACTCGACTCTTCATTTCCATTTCCAGATTATCAGAACCCAAGATTGAGAATGCAAGATCTCACCTAATTGTGACAAAAATGATTTTGAGATGCTCCTCGGAGATTGGAGAGAGAGTGAAGTCTGAACCTGCTTATTTCAGGTTCCAAGGTGTATTAAAGAAGAGCAAACCGAGAAAGCAGGTCTCCATTGCAAATGTGTATAAGGAAAGGGGGGAAGGGCTCTGGATCAAGCCCTACCTATTCAATTGAATTAGCGTAGCAGTCTGTAGCCCATATGGACAGTCGTATACGCGAGAAAAACATAGAGCAAAGCAAAAAGAGGGATGGAATGAAGGCAATGCAGCGAGAGAGATTGGTGTGAGAGTGAGGTCTAAATCTGCTTATTTGAAGCTTACAAGATGTATCTTGCATTTAGGAATGAATGCAATACCTGTCCTCTCCGGTGATGATCATGGTGATTGTGATGGTGTGGAGGCTCACGGAAAATCCTGTCCAATCTTTATTTTCAAAGAGTGAGGTAGATGGAAAGGAAAAGTCATGAAATTAAATGATTAGTCGATGCATCGTGATATCTTATGATATTTGACATAATTTTAAGCCATCAAATTACATCGAGTTGTCACCAATTTACCCATGCAAAGCTTTATGATTGGGATATTGGATGGAAAAGATCCCATACCCAACTATCCCGTAGACCATTCCAAAGTTATGAATAATCAAATCTCTATGTTTATCAACACCATTGTCAGCTGAAAAATCTGCCACTGAGTTTGCTTCTCAATAACACTCTAGTCTAGTCCAAGAATCAAATTTAACTAATTAAGGTCATGATTGTTTTACAATATTGTTGAGATTCCAGTCATAGAAGTCACGAAACTAAATGATTAGTCGATGCATTGTGATCTTTTATGACATTTGACATAGTTTTAAGCCATTAGATTTCATCGATTTGTCACCAATTTACCCACGCAAGTCTTTATGATTGGGTTTCTGGATGGGGGAGATCTTCCATCCAACTATCCCTTAGACCATGATCTTCCATTCAGCTATCCCTTAGATCACGATCTTCCATACAACTATCCCTTAGACCATTCTAAATTTCCAAGAGTACACCAAGTTATCAATAATCAATTGTCTATGTGCCCAAAAAACTGCCACTAAGTTTGCTTCTTGATAACAATGTTGTCTAGTCCAGGAGTCAAATTTAACAAATTAAGGCCAGGCTTGTTTTAGAATATTGTTGAGATTCCAGCTTTGTGAGCCCTGATTTTTTAGATCATTAATGATTACCATGAAGTCTCTTTCAATCACCAGATTGCTTATTCCACATTGTTCAACTTAGACTCCCAGCGCTAAGGCTTGAGCCTCAGCCCCATTATTTGAGCCATCAGCTAGCCTTCAAAGAAGCAGCCCTAATTTGAGAGCCAGGGCAGTCTCAAATTTCACATCTAACGCCCGAGGCCCCATCAAAATTAATCTTGAAGAAATTCAGAGAAGGAAGTTTCCAAGTCGAGTTTTCTGTTTTTTATTTTGAATAACATCCACTTTGTTACTTATTATCTATATATATATATATATATATATATATATATATATATATATATATATATATAGCTATATATGCATACTGATTTAAATACCCATATATTTAAATCTACATAAACCTTAGTGCAATCCATTTTTGATAACTATCATGAACCATGTGCAGTTGTATGAGAGAATACTAAACTAACTCATTCTCCCTCGATGCTCTATATGAGCCCATACATAAAATGTATCCTTTTGTTCTCCTTTAATAGGACATGATATATATAAGTGAAAACCCTTAAGTGTGTACTTGGGTTCCACCTATGAAATCCACATGTATCTCACATCTTAGATAATGGTGAAACCTTGACAGTGTAATCAGTAGCTTACACCACTTTGCACAAATTTTCTAAGTCATGTATGCCATGCTCAATCCCATGATAGCACACTCATCATTAGGAAATTTTATTTTCATCTTAATCACTTATTCAGTTACATGGATTCATAATCTTAAATGTTGTAAACAGCTACCAGCCTTGTACAAGGTACACTGTCCAGATTAACCTGCAGGAAGACGTACCCTCATGTCATCCTATGATGTCTATGGGGAGGTAAGTATCTTTGTACTGAATCACTTCCCACCCCATATCCATCATAAATTGATATCAGAGAGTGTATTCGTGAGGTCCAATTTGACTTTGTAACTCTAACATGGTTAGTACTTATTGTGATACCTTTCCACAATCTAGACTCTTAATGGGGAAACTCCGCATAGCTACTATGCAACAGTATCCGAATGAAGACAACCATCTTAATAGGGATACGACTGCATAGTGGGTGTAATGAGTTAGCTCACTAAGGGTTTTGTATTGGAGAAGGGTATCTTTCTTTAGTTTATAAGGTAATTTTAAACCATGACAAGATAGCCTAAGCCTCGTGATAATTCCTCCTCAAATTAGTCACCTCTGAGGTCTTGTCTCTATTAGATTTAAGAATATTTAATTTCTCCAATTGAACTTAATTACCTCATTTGATTGTAAGTTGGTGATAACCGTATTTGGAAATCAAAGAAATATTCATTTTAAGTTCAGGATTATAGATTTATTACTATCTTAGCTTAACCAATAAGCCTATGTTTCTTACCAAAGTATTTTCATTATATGCCACTGATATAACTATATCACCATAGGGCAACATTGGTACCATAAATCTATATTCATTATAAATAATGGTGATGTAATCTCATATTGCTGAAAGGTTTGAGTACGTATCATTATTTTATCATATTTCTCGTTCTCATGATGATATCTAACCTTTCCTCTTAAGTATACCCTTTTCCTTATTTTATGCTTAATTGTGAACATTCAATTGAGCATACTTATAATAGGTCATTTATTGATACTTACAATAAGCTCATAGTATGTAATTATTTCCTTAGGTTTCAACACCTAAAGACTTACCCATCCTTAAGGGGTACTTCCCTTTATTACAATTTAAATCATGTAACTTTTATCAAAAAGATCATAATGGTTCCTTTTAATCTTTGTCCTTAAGAATAACCTGATTTCATTTAATCCTTGATTAGTATTCACTCTTGATTAGGTAACCTTGCATTCCCAAGTTATCCATGCATGATGATTCAAAATTCAGATGCCCAATAAAATGGAGGCTTATAAAGAAATATGATACTTAAGATTTTTGGTACATAATAGTGTCCTTACAGAGGACTTTGAGAAGGATAAATGTATACACGATTGACATCCTCATAATCATATTGGAAATATTTTTCCTTTGATCATTAAACTATAGTACTACCAATAGTTAATCAATAACCATACTAATGAAGTAAACTTCATTACACATAGCACTCTAGCTCATGAATGCTTTATCACATCATGACATATATTAGACCTTTAATGTGATATAATATCTATCTCATCAATATACATATTTCTCATTAAAATATATAATATTACATTTGTCAATTTCACATAGGAAAATTTACTACTTATCTTGGCAATACAATCTCATATTACAAATATCCTCAAGTCATGTTCATTGTTATTGAATCATTCTATTTTATAGATAGATGTATAGTCATGATGTAGTCCAATTAGTTTTACCACCTTGACTTACTAATTCATTCATTAAACCCTCAACTTGGTGTTAGTGATATAAATTCTAGTAAATAAACATTCCTCTAAATTCCATTCATTAATTGGCTAACCTTTTTATTTCATTCATTTGCACATAGCTTAAACAGCAAGACTTTGCAGGGATCAAAACATTCATCTTTCATTGATTCTCATCAATACAAATACAACAGAGTATCTACATTATACCTATTGTAATAACATGATGAATCAGTGATAAATCAATGATTTACACTTCAAGAAGAAGTAAAATCAATCATAATGATAAATTTTCAACTCTGGTCTTCTTTCCACCTTACGGAGCTTCATCTACAAAACATGCTAGCACCTGTCAGTTCATAAGAAATGAGCATGAAAAATATTTATCCCATGCCTAATGGTTTATGCAATTTATCATTTATGTAAATGAAAATTTGTATTATAATAATTCATATAATCCACATAAGAAGACAAGTCAGTAATAAAAACATAACCAATTAATTATTCCTTCATCAAACAACTATATTAACTCATATAGGTAGTAGCGGATAAAACACAAAATCCATTCAGCTTACCTTTTTCCATACCTTATTAGTTTAGGTATTTGAAATAACTATGTTTAACTTTTTATATTGTTTGAGTATCTCATACATTTATGTTTAGATTCACTTATTTCATACCTTTCTCTACTATCCAAGTAAGCTATACAAATACAGATATACATATTTCATAACTTACTCTACATCTAGGTAAGCTATACAATACAGATTTACTTATTTCATAACTTAATCTACATCCAAGTAAGCTATATAAATAAGTACCGATTTATTTATTTCTCCCTTCTCCAGACATAATGGATTTATGGCCATTCCACATACAATTTACCAATAATAGACAATTCACTAAATAGTTGAAAATTTTAGTGAGCTTTCATGAACTAAGCTATTGAGTTTTGAGAAAGGTACTTGTACACCTTGTCTACTGAAAGTAGCTCTCTACTTATTTCCAAGAAGCTCTATATGACTGGTCTCAGTAGCTACTATTAGTTTTGATAATATGGTAAATATATCACAGAAGTGTTTTGAGATAAAAACCATATCAGATACTAACCTACCATAACAATAAGACACATACTCATAACTAAGAAATATTACACAGTATAATAGGGAAAATTTAATTTCCCAATATCCCTGAGAAGTCCATACTCATCCTCTACCAAGGGACAGGCATATTAATCCCTATCTTATACCCCTTTTAAATTTCCTTAAAACCCAATTAAAATTACGAGAGCACATTTCCCTACATGGCTCACATCAATCTAAAAGGTGAGTAGGAACCTTTGCATTCTAACCTACTACCCACCTACATGGAGATAATTATCTCTATGACTTGTAATAGCCATCAAATCTCAAAATTATAAACAAGGCTCGGGACATACAAGCTCCTAGTTAATCTATAACCGAATCATAATTTCGGTTCCTTATAAATTTATCTTCATCTTTAAATACTCAAATAATAGAATAGACCATTACACCTAGTCATCTCATATAGCTAAACCTCGAGATTACCTCCAGACACTGCTATGAAAGAGAGCTTTGATAATAAATAAGGCATTTAATATTCCCTTACCAATGACTACAAGAAAAGGGTGTCCTGGTCATTGTCCAGTTTCCCCTTAAAACTAGGTACATTGATGGGAAAATAAATAACACATAACCAGGGTGTATCCGTTGGAGGGAAAACATTTACAGTTCACTTATTACTTGTATATGTAAACTCTTACCAAACTGTTATATCACAACCATCTAGTTTTATCCCAGTTCTTTAGAAATTTTCATACACATTTTCAGGAAAAGAAGACCAAGAAAAAGAACAACATTAGACCAATATTTTTACAAGGGTTCTACCATTAATACCATAATAGCTATAATCACATAAAGTACCCTATGATAAGTCCTATGGGTAAATCCCATCTTTACAATAATATTCAACATATAATCAAATAATAAAATAACCCAAATGGAGACTCATTGAAACTCTCATATCCAGTAGAAATAATCGTTCACCACACCATGTATTTTTACAGTTCTAGTTATAGTTCGGATTTCATTCTTAGAATAAACCGTGAAACCCAATATTTTAACATTTTAGAATTCTTTTGCCAGGAATTTCATTTGCATAAAAGTGAAATGGAATAAACTGCATTAGAGAAAGGAAAAAGGTTTATCATGCCTAGAAAGCATTAGTGATCAATCCTTCTTCAAATTGATCCAGGCATAAGCAGCACTTCCAGTGACTCCTTCCCCTAAGTTCACCCCAAAATGGTGACCAAAATCTATTCACAGTACCCCCAAATCAGTCTCAAAATGCGTATTTAACCCAATTCGAAGATTCCTCAACTGATTCAAAACTTGCATGCAAAATACTGGAGTTGGAGTTCAATTTCCTTCCTAAAAATTTCACAGAGTTTGACTGTAGTTTTCCTCATCTTCTTTCTTAACTCTCCAAGCCAAAAACCAGAATGACCAAATGGAATGCATGTGGTTAGCTTCACCAAGAAGCTTCATCACTCCTAAGGAACTAAATGCACACTAAATGCATTTAATAATATAGTGCATGGTTGGTAGTTTTGAAACTACTCCGCCGCCGCCAATGTTATCCCCTAAAATTAGTGGGATTTTGAATATAAAATACTTCCTCTATTTTCATGTGAAATCTAATAATACCCAATGCATAGTCAATGTTCAATATGTGGAGCAAAGGATTCTAAGTCAAGTATACTTGCATGATGACTATGTCTCTACTTAACACTTTCCACCAATTATGGTGTGTATGGAGTCTCTGTTGGGTCAAGACTTATTTGAAACATGATTCTTCATAGTGCATGGTGCATGGGTCTATAATGACCAATTTTCACCATTTACATTAATCGATACAACTTATCCAAGTCTGCATGCCATATACCTGGAAGATTGAAATAATCAAAGAATAGAAATTCAATTAGCGGTCTTGGTTAACCGATAAACTAAATAATATTTCAACGTTTCCATTTTAGGATTAACAATGTTTAAGGTAGCACTATCGATTGCCAACCCAACTTTTACACAATAGTTAAATACTGAAGTCTTCATTTACAAGTTCATATTTTTTCAACTTAATGATAGTTGAATGGGTTGCAAATATCATTTGACACTACTAGAAAATAATGGTGATCAAAGAACAACTGAACCATACATAATATTTTTAAACACGATGAATCACAACCATCATATTGTATTTACATACAAGGTTTACAGTTTTCATCTCAAGAGAGGGTCATCCATTTTGCATTAACCTTATTTCATGCTGAAATAACACCTTGTAGTAACGAGTAATTTCAGTCATCCTTTACAATTCAGTACTCAATATAGAATTGAGTTATCACATTCAATCATCACAAAGAACAATCAAGAAAGATACCAATTTCCATCAAATTGTCTTTTATGACAAGGTAGGTGGCCAATAGCAAATGATGTAAAACCATGTTCACATAAATCAATCAAGTTCAACAAGGAGATTACAACAATGCACTGCCAACTTCTTATATTCCTCAATGTAAGTATTCTTTACGTTCCTACCCGAAACAATATAAGATAAGAATGTAAAGTTTATTATGGGTGCAAGGAAATAAGTAATATAGTGTGGTTGTGTGTGTGATTACTTGTATGTGTATATATCCTTCTCAGGACATACATCCATGCATGCAACTGTAAGACCAGGATTTGAAGGTATTCAGCAAGGAAGTTGGGAGTGCTCAAGAACTATTGAACCTGTCACATATCCAACAAACATTTTGCTAAAAATGGGCAATGAAGAAGCAAGTGATAGGCAGGTTCTTTATTTTTCAGACATAAACAACATTGGGAAGGGCCTATTGTCCCCATTCTATTTATCACGAGTCAAAGTCTGATTTTGAAGGGTCAGCCAAGCGAAATCTCCTGCATTGAGGAGGCAAAGCTTAATTCCAACAACTTTCCTTGGGCCATTCTGAAATAGGGGAGATTTTGTAGCTATTAGATATCCGAGTTTGACTTAATAATCTCCAGACTTGGCCCCAACCCATCTGATTACATCTTCTCCGGCGCACGAGCTTAATCTTCTTTGCCAGAATGTTTGCCACGAGTTCATGCTGATTTGAGGGTATGGGGCTTCATAAATATTTTTCTAGTGCAGGGAGGCAATGCCACGGTCTGAGTGAAGTTCCTTATAATTGATGACATTTTTTCCCCTAACTATGGATAAGATTGCTCTAGCCTCAACTAATTCAAGAAAGTCCTTAAGTAGTTTATGGCTTGTTCAAGAGTCCTCCCAGAAGTCTGTTTTACTACCATCTTTGATTTCCCACGATAAGTGATTCAATATGATGGTTTTACATTTCAACGTAAAGTTCCATTTATAAGATCCCTTGGCAGGGTTCACTGTGGTGAGAATTCAATCTAAAGAGTCTGAATCCAAGTATTTCCTTTGAAGCAGTTGGCTCCATTTTTCTCGAGGTTGTGAAAACATACCCCATATCAACTTGTCTCTGAGGGCCAGATTCTGAAGCCCCATGTCTATAATGTTTGCTTGTCCCTCTACCTTGGAATAACAGATCTTTTCCTATTTGTGAAGACAGGGTTTTCTTGTATTCCTAGTTCTGTGCCCAAGGAAATCCCCCAAAATCTTATTTGATTTCCTAGTTACCCTTGCTGGGGCATTTAGCGTAGACATCTTATAGATTGGGAGGTTGCGTAAAACTGATTTTATTAGAGTAATACAGCTGGACATGGTCAACTATCTCCCTCTTTAAGAGCCGAGAGTCTACTGAAAGAGTCTGGTACGTTGGAAGAACAAATCTTTTCCCATTTGAAAAGAGGAGGTTTCTTCCTATTCTCAGTTCCATGCAAAGGGAAATTCCTCACAATCTGACTCAATTTGCTAATTATCTCTGGTGTGGCCTTTAGGGAAGACATCATATATATTGGGAGGTTACATAAAACTGATTTTATTAGAGTAATTCAGCCAGCCATGGTCAACCTTTTCCCTCTCCAAGAATTGAGAGTTGACCGAAAAGAATCAATTAGTTTCTTCCATAGATCAACTTTGCCTGCCCCCACAGACGTTGGAATTCTGGGTAGATTCCCAGATATTTACTAGCCATGGATCCAACTTTAAGGCCCAAAATTTGGGCTACCTAGTCTTGAGTTTGAGGAGAGGAGTTAATAAAAAGATTTTGTTGAATATATAATGAACCATTCGGTTCTGGGCAGTTATTAAGGAGTTATAAGTTATAACTGATAGCTGTAGTGTAACCATGTAATCATCATCCCTACATATAAATAAAACTCTACCTGTCACATTTCAGCAGTGCAGTTTGCCTTCTTATCTTTCTATTTGCCTCTCCTTCTACTGACATTGGTATCAGAGCATCCGAGGAAGCCCTTTGAAGGAAGCCTACAGGAGGCATCAACTAGCAATTGTTTGAGGAAGCCCTAACTAGGGCACAAACTGTAGAATCTTGTTCCGGTACTTGTAGAAGAATATAGTCGTGTCAAATGAAAGGATAACTTCTGTTTTGAGGGCAGCAATCATCATTAAAGTCGCTGGAGGTATCAAAAACATGATTTTGACACGTGTGCATTGGTGAAGGGAGAGTCACGAGCAGTAGCACAGACAGCAGTCTATGTGAAGTCGCTAGGGCATGGCAAGGGTCGCAGCAGTCACCAGAAATTGTGACAAGCTCCATTCCAGAAGTCGCTAGGAAAACAATGAGGGCATCCTCTCCAAAAACGAGGACAAAGGATTCTGTTCTTTCTCACATTCATGAGGATAGCAGCAAGGGTAGTTCGATTCAAGTTCTTCCTAAAGGTAGTTGAATTCATATGCTGAATTAAAATTCAGGTATTCAACAAAAGTAACTTGCATTGGAATAATCAATTTCATATTATTTTATTGGTGTGGGCAACATATTATTTTATTATTTCCGTTACTTTGGAATAATAAAATGGCAAATATTTCAAACCTCACTCTGTGCGACTCACAAAAATTAACAGGCACTAATTTCAATGTATAAAGCCATAAGATTCTGAAGCTTGGAGAATTCCGTGATTGTGATAAGATAATCACGGTAGCGAACGCAGACCTGCTACAAACTTTGCGGATTATGACAAACATCATAAGGAAGCTTTATTGCTTCTCAAATTGTCAATGTCGGATGATATGATACTGGAAGTGCAGAATGCCACTGTGGCAAGCACATTGTGGATGAGTCTGAAAGACAAATATTAGACATCAGAAAAAGGATGGGTTTTATACCTGAAGAATATATTGTTTGCTTTGAAGCTACAAGAAGGTGGATCGCTATCTGAGCACCTACTTCAGATGAAAGACGTTTGAGACCTATTATCTTCCATAAATAAAAAGGTGGACGATGATGATATGGTGGCTTTGGTTCTAAATAGCTTGCTTTCTTCTTACGAGTCATTTGCGAAGGCACTTCATTTGATGGCTGAGAGTCAAACTCTTACGTTTGACAAGGTAAGTTCCTACCTGTTGCAAAAGTAACAAAGACAAACACGGCTCATGAGTCCAGTTGTAAACAATCTGAGAGCACTTTTGTTGCTCAGTCCAAAGGAAAGTGGAAACGACAGGCTGAGGCATCCCCTTCCTCTCCTAAACATCAAGTGAAATGTGTTGAATATATATAATGAACCAGTCAGTTGTAAACAATTAGGAGGTTGTACAACAGTTGTAACTAAAGATCAAATGTAACTACCTCTCCTCATAATAAATACACCTTGCCTGAATCATTCGAGGCAGTTTTGTGCAACTCTATCTTCTTGTTATTTTCTCTATGCTTCTAATACTAACAATGGTATCAGAGCCTGATCGTTCTCAAGTTGAGCCGACTCTAAAGCCCCTACCTGAAGAGGCAGCCCTGATTTCTTCGGTTCTTCCTATAGTGGAAGATCCTAAGATGGCGACGAAGGAGCTTCTGTTTCTTGATCCCTCGTTGGATTTGTCTTATTCCGACCTTGCATATTTGGATGGCCATCCTGAGTTGCCTAGTCGTGTCTTGCCTAGTGTTTCGTCTATGGCTAGTGGCATTTTTCAGGCATCGGTGAGATTGTTTTGGGGTTTGCCTTCATCATTCTCTATCTTCTAGTTTTCATTTTTTCTCAAGGACAAGGTTGGAGAATGACGGGGTGCTTGGCAATGGTCAAGTTCTGGATCCTTGGTCCGTTTTGGGGTTTGTTGGTTTTGTTTTCTACCTTTTCAGGGCGCGTCAGACATGGTTTCCCAAGCTTCCGTATAAGAAAGCAGCCCATGTTTTTTCAGGCCCCCTTTTAGTATGATTTGATTATTGCCAATGACCGGGTATGTAGGTTCTGACCTATTTTGTCTTTTTCATATGGGGTTCGTGGTTTTCGCATGCTTTGGTCTTTTCTTGGGTTTCGTTTTGAGTTCCTAACTACTTCGGGTGGTTGTGCGTGGTTTTTGGGTTGCTCAGTATTGTTGGAGCGGTTCTGTGGCCTATCGTCATGGAGGGGCTCAGGGTTTGTCCTTGGCTTCTATGGAAAATGCATATGGAGCCGTGTTTGGTTGGAACCAGAGGATGTTGGCCTAGTCTCGTTTTGTTGTTTTTTGACATCGTGTGTGGTTTCCTAAAAATCAAGTCAAGAGGCGCTTACTATTGTCGCCAAACTTTGGTTATCATGTGTTTGTGGGGTTCTGCTTGCCTCTCTTGCCCCTCACACACGATCCCCGTTCGAGGTGGTAATGCATGAGGGGTGCGGTGGCTTTCATCATGGCACTTTCCCGTTCGGAAAGAATTTCGGGTGTGTGTTTCATGGCATCTTGCACCGTTGGTGTTTCCTTTATCCTCGGGTCTGCAATGTTAATGGTCTTTCAATGTCTTTATCTATTGTAATGGGTGGGGTCCCGCTAACCCCTCGATTCATAGCTCCGGTCAAAAGCGTTTTAAAATAATAAAAAATGGTATCAAAGTTCATGTTAGTCATCATTGAATGAAGCATTTGTGAGAGGAGATGTCGACGGTACAGTTAACGCAGGCAGAAGATAAAACGTGGTTTTTCTAAAACATGGGCTCATGTATATTGTTCCCAGTCGTGTGATGGAGGCGCCAAACGTCCAAAATGTGGAGAGCAGAGCGTCCAACGTGTGAGGGAGGGAAAACGTCCAAGTGAAAGGAGAAAAACATGGCTTCTCAGGAGGGCAAAAACCTAGATCGATTGAAGGAATTTGTGACCCAGTTGCGTGGTTGTAAGTGACATAAATTGTGGGGCAGAAAGGATACGTCGACAACACCATACCCAGTCACAAATGCAAAATCCCAATTCGTGTGGGAGGAAAAATTGAACTCATGTGGGCAAAACCAAGTCGTGTGGGCCAAAAACTAATCGTGGAGAAGAAAAGAAAGAGGTAAAGTCAAGAGAAAAATATTTTATAAACTATTTTTGTTGTTTGAATACCTCCCTGCCACGTATTTGCATAAAGTGACTTCTTTTTAAATGGGCAAAATACTTTATTTCCATTTTTATTATTTCCATTAATTTGGCATAATAAAATGGCAAATATTTCAAATCTTATTCTTCTTGACTCACAAATTATTAAAGGTGCACTAATTTCAATGTATGGAGCCACAATATTTTAGAGCTTATAGAATTTCACGGGTAGCGAAAGCAGACTGGCTACAAATTTTGCGGATTATGACAAATGTCATAAGGAAGCGTTATTGCTCCTCAAGTTGTCGAACCTGTCGAATGATATGATACCAGAAGTGCGGAATGCCACTACGGCTAGCACGTTCTGGGGGCCAGTCTGAAGGATAAGTATCATACATCAAAGGACGGGTTTTGTACCTGAAAAATGGACATTGTTTGCTTTGAAACTACAAGGTGGATCATTATCTAAGTACCTACTTCGGATGAAAGACCTCTAAGACCAGTTATCTTCCATAAATAATAAGGTGGATGATGATGATATAGTGCTTTCTTTGATTCTAAATAGCTTGCCTTCTTCGTATGAGTCATTTGTGGAGGCACTTCACTTAATGACGGAAAGTCAAACTCTTGTTCGTTTGACAAGGTTTAGTTCCCACCTGTTGCAAAACATTAGTGATGAAGACAAACACAAACTCAAGAGTCCAGTTCTGGACAATCTGAGAGTGCTTTTGTTGCTCACGATAAAGTAAAGTGGAAACAACAGGTTGAGACATCCTCTTCCTCTCCTAAATATCAATTGAAATGTTATTATTGTCACAAACTTCGGTCATTTGAAGGACTGTCGGAGTACGACTCAATGCCCTGAAGAAGTAGAAGGGGCATGCACATGTGCTTACAGTTGAACACAAGTCAGAAGATGAATATGCTCTCATGGCATCTTGCACGAGTAATGGCAGCCCTACTTGATGTTGGTTCTTTGATTCAGGAGTATCACGACATTTCACATGTCAAAAAGACTGGTATGGAAATTTTAATTCTTGTTCTTCTGGTTTCAATTACTTTAGGAGATGGAAGATCACATGTTGTAGAAGGTATTGGGGATGTTCATATTATGCTAAATAATAATACCAAATTGCTTGTAAAAAATGTTAGATATGTACCTAACATGAATAAGAACTTGTTATCTATCAGGCAACTAACTGATAATCCCAATATCTCTGTAAACTTTTCTGGTAAACATATGTATTGTGTCTGACATCAAACAAAATAAGATTGTTGCCCTGGGGATTGGGCATGGTGGTCTATATAGACTTGTTGATCCTGCCACGATCAACATGCATGCCTTAGTTGTGGAAGGCAATACCAGTGTTTTATGGCACGAAAGATATGGCCATCTCAACCTTCAGTATTTAGCCCGCCTTCATAGAGCCAATGTGGTTGTTGGTTTGCCTCCTATTCAAGAGAAACAAGACATGTGTGCTAGTTGTTTTGCAGGAAAGCAAAAGCGGAAGCCTTTTTCTCTTTAAAGGTGCTTAGCGTGCAAAGGGGTTCTTGGATCTTGTACATACAGATCTATGTGAGCCATCGTGCAAGACGCCCACATTCCTTGGTGCACATTATTTTCTCTTGTTGGTGGATGATCATTTTCGGAAGATGTGGGACTATTTTTTGAAGAAGTCTGATTGCTTTGCTTCTTTTGTCAAGTTCAAGGCCTTGGTGGAGAATCAAACCAGCCCGCAGATCAAGACTTTGAGATCCGATAATAGGGGTGAGTTTACCTTTAAACAGTTTGAAGATTTCTGCATTAAAGAAAGGGATTCAACGCCAATTGACAACCCCTTATACCCCGCAGCAGAATGGGGTGGTAGAACGGACGGAACAAAACCATCATGGAGATGGCTAGATGCATGATGCACAGTCGAGGAGTGCCAAATAAGTATTTGGGAGAAGTTAACACAGTTGTTTATATTCTCAATCAGGAGTCCTTGCAAAGCTTTACAGGACATCACACCGGAAGAGGCTTGGTCCACCATCACACTAGAGGTATCAGCATTTTGTGTTTTTGGTTCCGCTGCTTATACTTTGGTTCCTGCAAATAAGATGAATAAGTTAGATTCCAAATGTTCTAGATATTTTTTTGTTGGTTATAGAGATCAATCTAAAGCCTGTAAATTAATTGATACTTCCACTAATAAGATCATTATTAGCTCGGGATGTTGATGTAAAAGAAACTAAGTCTTTCTTTGGTTGTAATCAACAAGGCGACCAGCAAAGGGGCAGCGATCAACAAGGGGTCATAATAGAGTTTGGTAATCTTTCCTTGCCTGATCATGAATTTGGTTCTTCTCACACTCCTCCACAGACTCCAAGACAGTCTGTATAATCTCCCACCATGATTGTTGAGTCTCCAGGAAATCAACTTGTGTTGGTTTCTCTTCCAGAAGCACCACAACCAGCCACCACATCTTCAATTCAGCGGAGGCCTAAGTGGTTTTACTCCACTATTTAGGATTTGAGGAAGGAAAAATTGTCTCCTCTCTTAGATGGAAGGTCTCTAACGAACTGGTAAGCAAATTGATTACTCTGAGCACACTCAATTTCCTCTTGCTTTTGATCTTCTTCATATTCATGAACCACAGAAATACTCTGAAGTACGAGGCATACCGGAATGGGAAACTGCCATGCAACTAAAATATGATACCTTGAATAAAAATAATACATGGAAGTTGGTGCCATTACCTCCAAGGAAACATCCCATGGGGGCTATAAATGGGTCTATAAAATCAAATGTAAAGCAGACGATACTTTGGATAAGTACAAGGCTCGACTCGATGCGAAAGGATTTCCACAACAGGAGGGAATAGATTATGAAGAAACATTTGCTCCTACTGCAAAGATGGTCACTTTTCGGCTTCTTCTTTCTTTTGCAGCTCAGTTTGGTTGGAAAGTATATCAGATGGATGTCAAAAGTATTTTCTTAAATGGGGATTTGGAGGAAGAAGTGTATATGACACAACCTGAGGGTTTTCGGGCTCGTGGTCGTGAGCATCTGGTATGCAGATTGATTAAGTCCCAGCATGGACTCAAGCAGGCTCCTCGAGCTTGGTACATCAAAATAGATAAGCATCTCAGAGATTCAGGCTTCACACAGAGTCATTTTGATCTGAATCTCTATGTCAAAAGCAATGATGATGACATTGTGATTCTTATTGTGTATGTTGATGACCTTGCCATCACAAGCAGTGGAGATGTTGTGATTCATAAGGTAAAATCAAATTTATGTGTTGCTTTTGACATGACTGATTTAGGCCTCTTTCACTATTGTTTTGGAGTAGAATTCTGACAACATAATCACTTGATTTTCATTTCTCAAGTTAAGTATGCCACGAATCTGCTATTAAAAATTTTAGATGTATGATTGTAATTCTTCTTCTAAACCTATGGAGGTCGGGCTGAAACTCTCAACTCATGATGATTCACCACTAGTCGATGAATCATTATACAGCTAAAATACAACCTAACTCTAAATATATTCACCAATCTATAGTTAAAGTTAAACTTCTAACCTAAAGTCCCATACATTCACGAATCTTCTACTTGTGAAGGTTAATTCATATAAACACGAGCCTTCACGATCCTCCTTTTTTAATATCCCGATGGTAGCAGTCAACACGAAGCCTGGAAAGGCCCACGAAAAACACAGGCTCGAAAACATATTCGTCACTGTAAACATAGGCTCAACTGTAAAAACCCTAGGAGAGGACACAATTTCAATGATACGAGATTTTTTTTGGTAGACGGCAAATAAAATCGTGAATTTCAATGAATTTCATGTGACCGCTTGAGGTTCGACGAATTTTGCGGTGACTTAGCAGACAGTTGGTGGGTACCTTGATTTATTTATCTAACAACTACACGACCGGATCTTTGTTTTGCTGTCAGCTATCTCTCCTGGTTTTTGTCTAAACCAAAACTCATTCACTGGGGAGCAACAAAATGAGTTTTAAGATATGTCAAAGGAACTCTTGACTTTGACATTCTATATTAGAGAGTTGTAGATTTCAGATTGATTGGCTATACTGACTTTTATTGGGGAGGCTCTGTAGATACTCGACGATCTACTATTGGATATATCTTCTCTTTTGGTTCAGGAGTTGTTTCTTGGCAGAGTAAACTTCAGTCTACTATTGCCATCTCCTCTAGTGAAGTGGAATACAAGGCTGCTGTTAGTGCCAATTGTGAAGCAATTTGGCTTCGTTGGATTCTGACTAATTTTCAGTTTCCCCAGGCTATTGCTACACCTCTTTCACTCATTTGTGATAATCAAGGTGTTTTAAAGATGCTGAAGAATCCTATCTATCATGCTTGCACTAAACATATTGAGATTCATCATAACTATATTCGACAGTTGGTTGATTCCGGTGATATCTCTCTTCATTTCTGTCCTTCGGATCAGCCTGTTGATGTAATGACTAAGCCTCTTGGTCCTCTGTTGTTTGTCAAGTTTAGAGATAGACTTGGTGTTGTTTCAAGGTTAGTCATTAAGGGGGTGTGTTGAATATATAATGAACCATTTGGTTTTGGGCAGTTATTAAGGAGTTATAACTGATAACTGTATTGTAACCATGTTACCATCATCCCAACATATAAATAAAACTCTGCCTCTGACATTTCAGAAGTGCAGTTTGCCGTCTCATAATTCTCTTTGCTTCTCCTCCTACTAACAGATTTTCAGATTTTTTTCATTGACTAGTTGACCAGACGCTTTAATGGATGTGTCCAAATTCTTTTGATGGCTCTTGCTTCTTTTGTTTGATCTTTCCCAAAACAAATTGTATCATTGGCAAATTGCTGATGTGCGTATGCCTCAAGGTGCTATGTTGCTTTGATGCCATGGATGGAATTGTGGGAATTTGCTGCTTTGATTAGACCTGCATTAAGCTTTGGTTAAAATGATGAATAGGGAAGAGGATAGGGATCACCCTGTCTAAGGCCTCTAGTTGGTTCAAAGAAACTTGGAGGACAACCTTTTAGAAAATATGAGTTCTGAGATGTACCTAGAGATCCATTCTCTCCATGCTGCAATTTGCTGCTTTGCTAAACCTACCTAAAGCTCCAGCTAAAATGATGAATAATAAAGGGGATACCTTGCCTAAGGCCTCTAGTTGGTTCAAAGAAACCTGCAGGACAACCATTGGTAAAATAGAAAAATATTGGGCCTGAGATGTAGATAAAGTTCCATTATCTTCAAGCTTCACCAAATTCAAATTTCACTAGGATTTTCATCACAATACGCCAATGAACCCTATCATAAGCCTTGCTAATATCAATTTGATAACCATACCTTTTTAATTGGTTGAAGACGAGAAGTGAATAATTTCACAAGTGATAGCCGCTTCCTCAGTGATTGTTTCTTTGTAACAAAATCCTGTTGTTCTGGAGAGATAATATCTGAAAATAAAGGCTTCAGCCTGAGAGCAATTACTTTGGAGATGATTTGGTAGATGGTATTGCAAAGAGAGAGAGAGAAGTCAAAAATCTCTGAGGGAATGGGGTCCCTCATTTTTGGGAATAAGGAAGATAAAGGTGCAGTTGAAATCTAATAGAACCTTGCTGGACTTGCTAGATTCTTCGGTTTCTTTACAAACATCTGTCCCAACTATGTCCTTGAACATAGACTTGCTGGACTCAGAGAGCCTTAATCTGTTCCATTGAAAAGGGCCTCTTTTATTTCTTCCTCATAGAAGGGTGCTATTAGAGCCCTGTTTTGATGTTCTGAATTTTGAAAGGATGTGGGTGTTATCTTTCTTCCTTGCTTGTTAAGTGCTCTTCAAAAAAGCCAATTGCTTCAGCTCTGATTTCTGAGATCTGCTCTAGGTTGTGACCCTCTCTCGATTCAATTTATGTAATTCAGAATTCTGGCTGCACTCCTTCTGGCCTTTGTCGAATTGTGAACAAACTGCGTCTTTATCCCCTTCCTTTAGCCATCTCTCCCTAGATTTCTGACTCGGGTTAATCTGCTCCCTTTTTTGAATATCTTCCAATTCTGCCAAGATTGCTCTTTCCTTGTTAAAATGCTCTTCATCCATGCTTGCCTGTTGGAAGCCGAAGTTCAAGTTTGCCAGGTCAGATTATATTCTTATTTTTTCAGTAAAGATAGCTTTGAAGGGGTTTTTATTCCATTATTTTAAAACTAAGAAAACATTTAATATGATTCAACTTTTTGGACAAGATATAGATTATTTTAGAACTAAGAAAACATTTAATATGATTCAACTTTTCGGCCAAGATATACATTTTTGTGCCTATGTTTGGGGCGTTCCCCCACAGATCTACCATTTTTTTGAAATTGAGAAATCTCCAAGCCACATCAATTCAAATTTAAATGGATATTTTAGTGGGCATCTATTGTGACTGATAAAGGTACCGGAGCATGATCCGACCTCGATACATGCAAAATTTTTCTTTCAAAGATCCATTTTTTTCCCCCAAGCAAAGAGATAAGATCAAGAATCCATCTAAATGCTCTGCAATGTTGCAGAACCCAGGTATTCTGTTGCTCCAAGAGAAGAGGCCATTTTTTGATTCCAAATCCATCAAATTGTCAGAGCCTAGAGGTAATGAAATCTGCAAAGTCCAATTGTGATTGTGTAGTTCTATGAATTCAACCTCTCTTATCCTTTGCTTAGATGATTGCATTAAAGTTGCCCCCCTAAAACAATACTTTCTCTTTTCCATGGAATCATTGCAGAAGATATTTCCTCCCACACCCTTTTCTTCTGAAAGGGACTGTTTAGGTTATAAACATTGAAGAGCATAAATGAGATGGGAGAGTTAAAGATATCTTACCTTGCAGATTTGCCATTGCAACTGATACTGAACTTGGACACCAGAGAATACCTAAACCACCAAATACTCCATTTTAGTTTACAAAGGTGCCTTTCATTCAGTCCAACTTTTTCCCAGCATTGATTTTGCTTCCTCTTCTCCCATGTGTGTTTCTTGCTCAAGAGGATCAGCATTGGCTTTTGGACCAGCAGTTGGCACTTGACCAAGAGCCTTTTGTTAGGGGCATTGAGGCCCATAACTTTCCAAGTCATAATCTCCATATTTGTTTGGGATCCCTGACCTTCTAGGACTAAATAAATTGTTGATAACAATTTGTTTGCCTGCGATGATAGCTCCCTTAATTTTTTTCCTCTCTTGACATTCACCCCTTTTTCCTCTATTTCCGCAATTGGTCTGCGTGATTGGGCTTCATGCATGCCCCTGAGACATCCACATTAGTTTAAGGATAATTTTGGCATTGAATGTTGGATAGTGGAGGGTTAGCCTCTGAACCTCTACTAGGAGCATCAATGAAATGACCCTGGCTATGCCACAGAAAAGAAGCAGAGGTAGGACTTGATTTTTCCTTCTAGACCTTCTGATGGGCTGGCAACTTAGGGATCACGTAACCTGAATTTTGCAGTTTACCTAATTGATCAAATCTACTTTCATGAAAAAACATCTTTATTCCTAAGGGGATCTTGTTCGTCCATGAAGCCACTTACAACCTTTCATGGTCTAGTTCAGAAGTAAAATTTTTCTTGATTAATGTAGAAACTCAAGATCTCAACTTCTTTAATTAATTTTTCTACCCTGGCAAGACCTTTGACTCTAGATTTCTTTGAACGATTCCATTTAGTATGACCTCAAGACGTAAGTTATAATAGGGCACTTACACCTGGGAAAAACCTTCAGGTGGGCTGTAGGTCTGTCTCAAAAAAATGCTTCCACTTTGGTAAAAAATTAGGCTATAAACTAGAAATGAAGTTTTATGCTCCTGAATAAAACCTCAATACGCATATCTGTCTAGTAAAGTACCTCCATCGGGATAAACCTTTTGGTTGTTAGTGTGACATAAAAAATTATTTAACCGATTTTTTATAGCAGAATTCAATGACAGCAAGTCCAGAATTATAGCTGCAACATACGAGCAAAAAATATTGTACATTTGACAAGTAGTGGTATAATCTTATGATAACTTGATCTAAAAATACATAATTAGTGTAAAAAATTGCAAGTGTATTACCTATGCAAACCATATGCCAATTGATTGACTAGTGACTGTATACCATAGTTACGTGGGGATGCGTCCCCCCATTTTTGACACGTCCGGGATGTCCCAGATGTCCTGGGGATGTGGGGGAAACGTTTCCCCCACATTTCCCACAGTGCATGCTTGATGGGAAACGTCCTGGGGACATTTAAAGAGGTTGGGAAACGTCCTAGGGACGGGGAAATGTGGGGGGGAGGTGGGGGGGACGTCTAGATGTCCCCCACGTGGTCTGCCACATTTTGATCTTAGTTTTAGGATTTTGATCTATTTTCCTTGGGGTTTCACACTTCCCACCAGGGTTTCTAAAGACCATTCTCTTCAATAAACATACTTCACACAAGAGCAACAACATTCAAAAATTCATTCACTATTTATCAAACACATGGATCAATGAGAAATCCTATGCACAATCCTCTTACCTTTTCAAAGATACATTAATTTTGCCCTTTTTAGAACCTCCATACTTGAAGCATCCTCTAGTTAATCACACTACACCTGTACCATCTCCAAAACATGCATTGAGTTTCCCTTCTACACATGAGTAAACGCTCTAAATGCCACCTAGTTTCAACAAGTAAGAATAATCCTCTCATAATAACAAACCTCCATTCTCAGAATCTCATTAGTCTTAGAAACATCACAACATCCAAGAAAGAGAAACATCATACACATTTGTTCTATCATGAATTCATCATATATTACAAGAACTCAAGCTTTATTAGTGTAAGATCTGTTATGCAAAGTTTACATGATCTCAAACAGATCAATGTAAGGCTTCTTGGTGCTCTAAAATCTCCCTCTTACCTGTTTTTCCCTTCTCTAAAACCCAAGAACTCTTCCTCATTCGAATCCTCTATCAAGATTTCGAGGGAAGGTAGTTACAACTTGACTCAATCTCATCCAAAACTTTATGAGTTCAAGTTTCACCTTATGTAAATCTCAAATGGTTTTATTTCAGCTTATTTATATAATTTAGTCACCATATATTTATATTTTAAATATTTATATATTTTTTAATTATCCGTCCCCCCGCCATCCCCAAAATTTAGAATTTTTTTGCCGTCCCGCCGCCCCCCCGTCTCAGGTAACTATGCTGTATACAATGAAATTGTACATCTTATCTCACAAAGTTGACTTCCCAAGGTCGAGTTGGGATATCAAAGAATTAAAAAATATAGACCTCAACAATTTGGTTGGTTTGGGACATGGCTTGATTAGCTTGTTAAAGGATTTGACATTTTTCATGGGCTCTTCATTCCCAAAAATGCTCGTCCTACGTAATGCACATTAAAATCCTGAAATGAGGGAACTATGAGGTAGGGTGTGTTGTGGAATCACAAGACAAGTTGATAGAGTTCCTGGTCAACACTGTTGTGGATTGAGGCTGCAAGGCCAGGTTACATAACACGGGGAATATGAGGCATGATCATTTCATGAAGGAGAAGAAGAAGAAAAACTAAGCTCTAACATAAGCAAATGAAATAGACAAGATGTGGAATTGAACTATACCAGCCTCCTTTACACTCAACACAAGGCCTAAGCCTACTTGTGAACTTGGTGAAGAAAGATGAGAGAACAAACTTGAGCTTTTTATTTTTATTTTTATGGCAAATCCAAGCAATTGGAGAACACTGCAAGTTAGCTTAGGAAAACTCAACAATTTTCAAAGTAATACCAATATTCAATTAGAACATTGATCCATAGGGATCTAGAAAAACACCACTTCATTAGAGCAACCAGAATCAAAAGAAAAAAATGAGAAGCAGGAGAAAACGGTTAAGTGACAGAACCGCTACTTTGTGTAGAGCGGCGGTTGCGTAACCTCCCTTCTGTAGAAACTGGCGGTTGCGTAACTGCCGTGACAGTTGTGTAACCACCACTCTGCGTTCATTGGTAGTCCTGTCACGGGATAAAACAAAAAAAATTATATCCACGAACAGTCGCAGATTTGAAGCGTTTGGGCTGTGTCTCTGCCTTGTATGACCCTTCCTGTTTTCTAGTGCAGGGGAGGACATAGGAAGCAAGCTATAAATGCAAGTGGAGCATGTGGAATTGGGCAAGAATTCATGGGAGAAGTGAGCAAGAAGACTTTGGTGCTGGAATTGTTTTGTAGGAGCAAGGTGTATGAGCAGGGGAAGCAAGTAGAGAGGGTGGAAGTAACATTGTTGTCTTCCTTCAGCTTCTTGTAGTCTGTAATCTTTTTTTATTTAATTGGCCAATAAAATACTGAGAAGAAAGAACAATTACCCTTCCCGACTGGTTTTCCCTCAATTTGGGGGTTTCCAGGATAAAAATATTGTGTTGTATGTTGAGTTGTTCATTTTCATTTGCTGCAAGTAGTTCTAAGCACTAGTATTCATTCACTAATCTTTCAAAACTGTCATTTTCAAGTAAATTGGAAGTGGAACAGCAGTTGTGTGGTTTTGTAAGTTTCCAAAGTAGAAGTTTACAGATCAAACATCTAAAAGTATATTGCTAGAGATGATACTAATGAAAATAAAGAGCAACTAGGCTACAAGAGCTCAAATAATGAGACATTGATCTATGCAAAGAAAAAACTAGTGGGATAGATCAGATGCACTGGAAGATGCTTGGAGCACACAAGATGCAATTCAAGTATGTGCCAATGCAAAAGACACACATCAAAAACATAAAAGAATGCAAGAAAGATCCAAAGCAACCCCAAAACCGAGGCCAAATAAAAGTACAAGGTACAGATGCAAGCTTGGAACAGAAAATAAGAGTGAAAGAGAAGACAAAGTATGAATGGAAACTTGTAATGACAAACTTAGAATGTTGAGAAGAAAATAAGAACAACAAACTTGTGAATAATAAAACCAATTTGAGAAGAAAGATAAACAAGGAAGTTGGTCAAACAGTTTGAATGCAACCAAAACCCAACAAGAAGAGATACAAACCAACAAAGGAAACACAGTTTCAACCACAAGAGAGTCCAAATGCGAGGATTTTGGGGGAGTGCTAGACAATTGCTATATGAAAGTTATGTTCGAACCTCCTCTATCCTTGTTGTGACTTAGGAGAACGATTAGAACAGATAGAAGAAAGGCAGGAAAACAACTCGAAACAGTTGAAAAATGCAATCTAATTATAAAAAAGAGGACGATGAACACATTTTAGGCCAAAATTATGCGCAGAACTTGCAAACCCTGATCAAAACAATGAAATGCAGATAGATTGAGAGCTGGATGAGAAGAACAAAGCAAACTAATTCTATTATACTAAACTTATCTATGCTATAAAATTAATTCAACTAAGCTAATATAATGTAAGATCAACTAATAAGCTGTAAATCAAAATAACAAAGAAAAACATTCCTTGTCAAGTGCAATAAGAAAAACCGAGGCTGGAGTAAAAGAGTTGAAGTGCAATATAATCTGATTAATAACCTCGAAGAGGTCTTATCACGTATATGTTGTGAGAGAATCACAAAGCTAATGAACTACACTCCAAGCAACTGTTCTAACCTAATCTAAACCTGCAAACTGAATCTTAAGGCACATAGACAACATTACGAGGCTATATAATAGTAGGAAGATAGTGAACGAGCTGCTCTTACGTTTTTCTGATCCCTCATGACTTTCAAAGTTTTTATATAATTAAGAAAAGGAAGTTATTTGAGCATGCTGGGGAAAAATTGAAAGACCCAGCGAAGAAAATGAAGTGCCAAGGGCACTTAGATGCTTCAACATCTAGTTTTGACTCCAAGTTTTCCTCCAAAAGTGAAATAGGTGAAATTTCCAAATACGATAGTGGACTTAGATGCTTCACATCTAGTTTTGACTCTAAGTTTCCCTCCAAAAGTCAAAGAGGTGAAATTGCTAAATATTACCAGGAAGAACCACCATGTCTCAAATGCAATGACCACGACAGTTGCATTTGTAGTATGGTGGTTTGTGCAAACTGCCATTTCCACCCTCTAAAGGAGATACGGGGCACAAGGATGGTGAAACACGAGACAAATACAGAAAGCTAGGATCAAAAAATAAAGGCCAAAACAAACTCAAGGAGACATGACACTGACTTGGGAGCAAGTGAAGAGGACAAGCCACTGAACAGGGTTGGACATGGTGATGGTACTTTAATAATTGGAAGGTCAATAAGCCATCAGCAGGCACGGATTTTGCACCACAAAAATTATGCGTGCATAAAGTGACCTAATTCTCAGTTAACTCGACCATAAAGTGACCTAATTCTTAGGTAACTTTGGTCTGGTTGTCAATCTCTCTAAAGAAATTTCATTCTCTCATTTGGTTGCAACGAAATCTTCAATTTGGTGCCATGCACCTATGTCACAAGGTTCTCCGAATTTTATTCAAAAAGTTCGAATTTTGCTGAACTTTATCCTCGTCGAACATGAACTCGAATTTTATCCATTATTTTTGCATGGGAAGTTTTTGATACGATTTTGCATTATTTTACAAATGTGTGTATATATACATATACTGACTGAAAGTAGCGGACAAAAAGCTCTTTCCACTTTGTCCCTCTGACATATATATGCATTTTTTTCAAAAAATAAAAAATGATAGAAAAAAAATTGTTCGAACTTAAAGATGTTTTTTTTCTCTTACTTTATCCCTTGGTGAACTCGAACTGAACTTTATCCTCGTCGAACATAAATGCGAACTCGAACCTTGTGACTTAGCCATGCACTATGTCTCTTTTGATGTCTATATCCCTGAATGTTCTGATTTCTGTTTTTTCCTGTATTCTGAAGGCTTGGATTATTTATTCCTGCAATTATGTATCACCATTTGTTGATGATCTTTCTTTATGGTCTGACTTTTAGTTTTCCCTGTGTGCTGCAGGTTCGGATTATTCAATCCCGCAATTGTCTATGACCACCTGGGGGAGATTTTTTCATCGCTTATTATAGGCAGCTTTATATTTTGTATCCTCTTATATATTAAAGTAAGAAAGCAGTCTCATCATTGAAATATTTCTAGTGACATTTTTCTGTAACGCACTATAGGTTCTTTACCTAAATATTATCTATAGATATTTTCCTCTACATCTGGACAAACTTAAATGTAACATGGCTATGAATGTCCTACCTTTTTGCATTTTCTAGGGCCATGTCGCACCATCTTCAGCTGATTCAGGCTCTTCTGGGAATTTTATCATTGATTTCTACTGGGTGAGGTTCTCAGTCTCAGACACTTGGTGTGGCCCTTTGCAGTAACAATGTCTAAGACTCTCTTCTCTTCCTCTTTCTATATTTAAAATTTGTGTGATTAGCAGAATCTTAGGTGCTGTATTTGTTCTAATGTTTTCAATTTATGAGTTTGTACTTTACACAGGAGCTATTTTACACAAAAATATTTATTGTTCTTTTTTGGGGTTTCAGTGTTCTTTCTCAAGCACTATTACACTGGATCCATAGATCATTATCTTTGAAGCAACGTCCCTTCAACTGCAGATTTATACTAGTCTACAATTTCATGGAACTGGAGCATCTGTGTTTTTTACCATTTCAATTTCTAAATGTTTTCTCGCTGCATTTGAGGAGCATTCATTTAATTGCAATTTCTTCCCTCAGGTTTTCCCACTTGATCAAATCCTAGCTTAATGCTTGAAAACTGTAATTATAGACTGACATAGGAAGTCACTTACATGAGAGAAGCTTAGATCTTTTGCATCTGTAGACTATAGTCATGAACATAACTATCCATTAAAAAAAGAGATGTAGTGCTCGTTTTAGACCATGACAAATAATCATGTGGAGAACTGTTACTGTCATGCATTGCCGCATTTTATGCCTCTGAGACAGATTAGCTCTCAGAAGGAGCCTATTGAGTTCAACTTTCTTGTCCGGTATCTAAGATCCTGATTTATCTAAATGTGTGATGTGGTCTTTGGGATTCTTTATATTCCTAAAAATATTACATGCCAACTTGGTATTCCACGTGGCGATTGGATTTGTCATCTTTTCCCCCTCTAGGCAGTGGAGACTGAGGGACACTTCATTTTGAGATGCTCTATCTATTATGTGATTCAGGGGAAATACCATTGTCTTTGTAGAGACTCGGGCAACTCTTTATCCAATTTCTTTCAGTACCCGAATCAACGGTGCCTAGTCCTTTTTATTAGAGAGGTTGTGGGTCCTTTGACGCATGTCCATGCAGGGAACTTTAGAGTCCCTAGGCTGATCACTTCACTCTTTTCAGCCCCTCATAAAGGTTGGTGGCACTAAGTGCCCTTTGGATACTGATGTGTCACACATTGAGGGGGGTGGATCAGTAAGGCGCAGCTCATGTCTGCACGGCACAACTCCCATAGTACCTCAACATACTAGCTCTCGGCGACGGGGATCTGCTTCAGTTCTGCATCATGGACCTGCTCCTCGGCATCATGGATCTACTTCTTCACGACTGATTCCTGAGCTACGGTGGCAAGCATACACAACAAGTTTCTTTGCTATCATGGGAGCTTTTTTGGCCTTGGATGTTAGGAGGGATTATAGGGGGAGAGCTTTGTTTCTCCTAGGATTACCCAGCCTGGCCCCCTCAGCCCTAGATCTTCCTCGAGGAGCATTATCAGATCTTCTATTGGCCCTTTCACAATGAAACAATGAAATAGATGATTCCTCTATCCCGGGCACGGTTGGAGATGTATGATGAGACTAACATCTAGTATTTTTCTACTTTTGACTTTCATTGCCCATGCTCTTTGGGGGTTCTCACTCGCTTGACATGGCTGTGTATTGTTACCCTAACCACATAGGGTGGGGGATTTACTACGTCGGGTTTACCTCACGTTATTTTTTAGTGCTTTTGTTCTTTTTCTTGTTAGTCCATGTTCCTAGGATCCTTTTACCCTAGCACTTTCTATTGTATTTGGGTGTTTTCTTGAGGCCAACTGAACTACTTTTGGTCATTCATGGACATTAATATAATTTCTTTCTTTCTTTCTGGTGTCACTCAGATTTCACCCCGAAATCTGTGACTACCCAATTCGAAAAAATTTTGTACTTTTAAAATAGTGGGTCATTTGTTGTTTTTATTGCCTGAAAGTTCCTGTATTGCGCCAAGATAATCCTAAAGAGCCATATTAGCCCTTTTCGCCAAATACCCAGATGCCCAAAATTGTTTTATTCTGTCGTCGGGATTTGTCTGCGGGAAATTTGTATTTAATTATTTTGAGCCCCGTATGAGGCTATTTGCGCTCCGTTTTAACTCCGTTATGAGCGAATATGTTATTATTCCTATATACCAGAAGGATTTTAACTTATTTTAAGTTTTGGGCTTTATTTGCAACTTTTGGCAATTTTTTCGTGTTTTTGTGGTGTCCCGTTTTGTTTTCTGTGAAATTTCTCTGGAACAACTCCTTCGCCGGGTAAGCCCGATTTTTGGCCTGGAGCAGCTGGAAAACATACACGCACATTTTGCCCGGAGGAAGTCATCATCGGAGGTCTGGATCACTGGGAAAAAGCGAAGTCGTGCACAGGAAAGCCCCTGCGGGGATGGGCGCATTTTTGGAAAACAAAGGATTTGAGCTGCGATGGGAAAAATATAAGCCGCAGGTAGGATGGGAATTGTATGCCTACCTTGCAGGGTACTTTTTCCCGTGTTATAAAAGTCACTTAAGCTGCAGTGGGAAAAATAGAGGCTGTAGGCAGGTGGGAATTTATTGCCTACCTTGCAGGGTGAAAATTCCCATGATATAATAAAAGGAAAGTGACTTAAGTGAAATCATGGGATTTTAGTGCCTACCTTGCAGGGTAAAGAATCCCATTGCAAAAGTCAAATCACTTAAGTGGATCATGGGATTGTGGTGCCTACCTTGCAGGGTAAAGAATCCCATTATGGTGAAAATTCTTAAAAATAGAATTACATGTGCAAAAAAGTGCGCCCCCTTTGGTGATGGATAAAAATAATTAAATTGATTATTTTTAATAAATTCTATCCTTGGAAAAAGTGCGCCCAAGCTTGAGGAGGTTGAAAAGTCAAAGGAGGATTAAAATAGAGCAATTAAATTAATTAAATTTAATTTATTTAGTGGCTGCCCCTCTCCTTTGAAAAAGTGCGCCCCATTTGGGCATTATTTAATGATTTTTAAGGCATTAAATCATTGAATTAATTTCTATTTTCAGTGGCTATGGTCAAAGCACACTGTGAGGCTAAAGTTAAGTGCTGTGTGGAGGATTAAATTGGATTAATTTAATTTATTGGATGGCTGTCCTTAAACATGCTAATTTTAAAAGAGGAAAGCATGATTTTTAATTAATTAATTGCCTTTAATTGTTAGGGCAATTATTAATTATAGAATTGTGAAGGTTATATAAGCATGGGCAGCCATATGGATTTATTATTCAACACACAGGTAAAGAATTGCAGCAAGGAGAAAAAGTGCGCCCCCTTTAAAGGAAGAATTTTGCACAGACAAATTGCTAACAAAGGCTAAAAGCTTCCAGATTTGGCGCATGCTTTGGAAAAGGTTCATCTTCGTCTGCACAATTGTTTTCACAGGTGTTAAAGGAGCTCAGGTGTTGATTGAAAGGATTCATGCTCTATGTGCAAATTAAACACCAATTTTTGGGGGCAGCAGGCTTGAAAAGTGCAGATTTTTATAATTTAAATTCACTATTCATGCTCCGGTGGCCATTTTTGTCTGAATAAATTGCAGGAACTCATTACAGGTGCTTTATAAAAGAAAAGGAGTATTTATCAATGTCCAATACATTGCAAATATCCTCCGAATCTGAAGAATTGTCCAGATCTGCACCAGTATTGAAGAAAGCAGGCCAAATTAGAAGAAAAAGAATTATTCAGACAAAGATTGATAAAGCTATGGCAAAAGGAGATGAAAAAGAGAGCACGATGGATTCATGCATTGCTTCTAAACTTTCAGACATAGGAGACACGGATCTAGGCCCAGAACCTCTTTCTGATTTGATTGATAGATCCAGAGCTGGAAAGACTTCACTCATGCGTGCGGTCAAAAGTAGCGGAATTATTCGAGCTGCAGCTTTCCCATGTACAGCCCAATTGCCAGAGTTTGTGATGGAGTGTGCTAGATCCTATCATCCTTCATCTAGATCAGTGCGTGATGTTGCGGGAAAGACAATAATTCGTTTGGATGCAGAATTCTTCGATTATTGTCTGAAGATTCCAGTGCGAAAGGTGGTGACTTCTATTAGCATTCAGGATGCTGACAGTAGGTGGAAGAAACATAAAGCTGACTGTGTGAGCATCATGAATAGCCGGTTCATGAAGAAGCCTAGATCCCCTTCCAGGTTCCCGAGAACTCTTCCACGATCCAATTTGGTGCAGGAGGCGGATGATATTGTCAAATTGCTATGCAGGTTGAATGGTGAAGCGAATGCCTACACTTTCCGGACATGGATGTATGCTTTCATCAGGACCATTGAAATCAACAAGGTTGATTCTATAATCAGTTGGTCAGAAATTATTAGCAGCAACATCGGTGAGCAACTGCGGAACGTAAAGCGTACCTTCAGCTTCAAGATGACTTCATACTTGGTATATGCTGCAGCTTCACAGGGTGTCTTTTCCAAGCTGGATAGATGTGGTATTCTTTCCAAGGATCCCATTTTCGAGTGCTACCACAGCTTATGCACCTCGTCGCGAAGGACTTCAACGTGATCAC